>OY720676.1:87644668-88123380 GCA_963170755.1 Amphimallon solstitiale | reverse complement strand
GAATGGAGTATAGTATAATAAATACATAACCACAGAGTATATAACTGATAAACAATTTGACACAAACCAAAAACATTGTGTTTGTTTTACTACTGTGATTGAAAAGGCAATACACTTTCAACATTTAAAATATTGGAATCTTGTGGTACAGGATGTTTTGTAAAATCCTTAAGTTATATTACCTAATTGACTATATAGCTATTTATTCTTATACATGTTGCTGTGAATCTTATCTTTATAAATATTTATATTAATTTCATTTAAATTCTATTATAACCCGACAGCGTATGTTATTAGAACATGGGTTAAACAGTATATTTAGCTTCTTTCTTGCCTTTGCCCAATATACTTCTTTTTATACATTGATTCTGTCTTTCCAGGATAGCACATTCTTCTTTAGATAAATCTCTTACTTTAATTATGGGATAAGGAATTTATAACAGATCAAAATTTAAAATTTAAAAATTCTTCTTTCATTCTAAAGTAAAGCAATAGATAAATGAAGAGGCAGTAATTAAATAGTAAGCTAATATACACTTTCGATTTGCCATATGTTAGCCTTAATGACGTGGCAGACTTTTTCGTTTTTGAATTATGTTTAATAAGGGCAGAGAAATCTCAATTCGATAAATACTATTAATTATATATGGAAGAAAAAACTGACAAATGTATGTGAGTCATTCCATGTTCAGGAATTACTCATTTTACGCCTCTCCAGAATGAGGTGTGTGTAAAATTGTTCGGTCTGGCTATGAATATATTGAACTTGAGTCTCTGAAAAGCAGAAGCAAGGAATTAGTAGTGGAATGCACTGCTCTTAGAATGATCGATCTAAAAATTATAATTATTAACATTTATCGGCCTCCCTCTGGCAGCATGGAGGAATTTATGCAAATATTGGACGATATTCTACAGGAAGCTTGTTCTGAAATTAAATGCTCTATATTGCTGAGTGGTGATTTTAATATAGATTTGAATAGGCGAGATGCTGTCTCGGAAATGTTTTTGGACAAGCTGGGAACTTACGGTTTGAATCAAACAATACATGGTCCCACGAGAATAACCGAGAGGTCGCAGACACTTATTGATAATATATTTACAAACCTTGTGGACTACAACAGTGATATAATTGTTTCTGCGCTGTCCGATCATCGTGCAGTAAGAGTTTCCTTCGAGACACAGGGTGATGTAAATGAGGAGAGTATAAAACTGGAGAAACAACAACTGACACACCATATACTCGAATTAATTAAACAGGAACTGCAGGGGATAGACTGGACCCCAATTGTGAGTAAAATTGATATCAATGAGTGCTATGATTCGTTTGCAGGGATCCTGGAAAACATCATGGACAAATTCATAAATAAAAAAATAATAAATGTTTCAAATAAGACTAATAAGAAATGGCTCACTAATGAAATTAGAAATATGAGCGCTATAAAGAGACAATTGTATGAAGGTGTATTAAGTGGGCGTGTTGACAATGGGGTTTATAAAGCCTACTGTAAAAATTTGAAAGGTGTAATCGACCAGTCCAAAAGGCAGATGTTTTCAGCGTATATTAATAATTCCACCAATAAATCTAAAGCAACATGGGAGGTCATCAATCAACTCCAGGGACGATCAAATAAGAAATCTTTCAATTTAGATGATTTCATTGATAACTATGAAAATGAAAAGGATATACTAACATCAATTAATAACTATTTTATAGATTTCCCAAGAAACGTCAAAAAAGATGACGAAAGTTTATTAAGCCATGTGAAGCGTGTTCCGGAATCCTTTGTATTATACTTGACTGATCGAGAAGAGGTAATTAGCGCTATATACAAATTGAAGGATACAAGGGCGACTGGTGTAGATGGGGTTCCGGTCTCTCTGCTGAAACACTGTGGGGAATGTCTGGCGGTTCCGATCACACATATTATAAATATCAGCTTTGGATTTGGGGGTTTTCCTGAGCGTCTGAAATCCACAATAGTGAGACCTATTTACAAAAAAGGAGATAAAACTGACTTTAACAGCTACAGACCCATTGCGCTTACAAGCAATATATCTAAAATCATAGAGTCTCTCTTATATAACAGAATGGTTCAGTTCTTGATGAAGCATAATACTTTCTGTAGCAATCAGAATGGGTTTTTAAAGACAAGGTCTACAACTCGTGCTACGTTTCAGTTGATGGAAGAAATACTGGCAGGATTAAATAACAAAGAAGTAACAGCTTGTGCTTTGGTGGATTTGACCAAGGCTTTTGATAGTGTGCACCATCATATACTTTTGCAGAAGCTTGAATGCATGGGCTTTAGGGGTGTGACTTTGGACTTATTGAGATCTTACCTCACTGGTAGGAGGCAGTGTGTGGCTGCCCGTGCGGCGTCTGGGAGACAGATTGTCTCGTCTTATCGCTCTATCATGTATGGAGTCCCGCAGGGTTCCATCCTTGGACCACTTCTGTTTTTACTATATGTGAACGATCTACCTGAAATCATGGAGGGCCTGACGGTACTATATGCGGATGACACCTCGTGTATTGTGCGCGCACAAACTTGTGAGAGGGTCAAACTCAGTATGGAACAAAACTTCCGGTTAATGGATGAGTGGTTTGAGATGAATAACCTAAAACTTAACTCTGGAAAAACGAATATTCTAACTTTTAATGTACATCCGGAAGATCTGGTCATTGAGCACAAGGATGAGTCACTTCCATGTGTCGATAGTGCGCGTTTTTTGGGCGTGGTGGTGGACTCTCGGCTGTCTTGGACACCTCATATTGATGTTCTCGCGAAGACATTGAGTGGCTATTGCTACAGTTTGAGGGTTGTGGCTCGGAGTGTTGATGCTGAAACCTCCTTAAGTGTATACTATGCATGCGTACAGTCAAGACTACGGTATGGTGTTATCTTTTGGGGAAATTCACTGGATGTGGAAAGAATCTTTAAACTACAGAAGGCCTGTGTGAGAGCTGTTTTCCAATTAAGATCTAGAGACTCATGTAAATTAATGTTCAAGGACTATAATTGGAGTCTGTTACTTCTGTTAAAAATCATTACGAAGAACTCTTTAAGAAATACGAACTTGAACATGGTCACAGTACTCGGGGTAAGGCCTCTTTGCATTTGCTTCCTCCACACACTCGCTTGGCAGGGATACAGAAACAAACCATCTGGCAATACATTAAATTATATAACTGCTTACCACAAACTCTGAAAGTCTTACCGCCACAAAAATTTAAAGCGACATTAAAGAAATATTTGACGTGTAAGGCCTTTTACTCAACTAATGATTTTTTTAACTCTAATTATGTATCATGATTTTATTTATTTATTGTTTGTTTGTTTGACTCTAAATGTTTTTTAAACTTTGTGCATCTACTATGTTGATGTTGTAATTTTGACGTGTTCTATGCTCAGCAATATGGAATAAACTATATATTATTATTATTATTATTATTATTAAAAATTGCGAAGCAATAATGTTAGTTACAAATAAACAAATTAAAACAAGACGATATGTCAGTCCTAGACTTCCATGTTTGTTGTTGATTCTTACTGGTTTCTGGGCTGAAACCGCACCGTCGCGTCATCTCCACTTCTGCTGTTAACGTTTCCTCCACTATCCTAAGGAAACGAACATCTTTAGCACTCTCTGTCCGGTAACTGCTCTAGTATCAACAGCCCTGAAGATATCTTTCACGATAGTACACGAAACATTGGCAGCAGAAAACGGCGACACAGCTTCAATCCAGAAACCGAAAGAGATACAGTAAAATCTGAAAATGTAACTTAATTATGAATTATACTTATGCACATAATTTATGATATTTTCTTCACAAATTCCTTCGGAAAGGAAACAATATTTGGTTTTTATTTTTTACACATATTCCTTGAAAGCGTACCTTCATATAAACATAAAATCGTATTTTTTAATACAAATATATTACATGTTAATTATAATTAATTGCTCACACAATTATTCAATTATTTATAATAGTATAATAAAGTATAAGAAAGCGGTACTGATTTAATGTTAATTAATATGCTACTGACGCATTGGAATTACATATCATTCAAAATAATTATTGTAATGTATGTACAAAAGATATCTACATACTTTAGTGCGAAGGTCTGCCGGTCATACAGCTTCGATATTTGAATATTTTAATTAATTCTTCAATGATACATTATAGGGATACATTTTACCATAATATCTGAAATTATTTAAAAATGCAAATATATAGTATGTTCCCGGATGGATTTGACAAGAGGGCAGAAACTTTATTTTCGATTTTACTAAGGTCGTTTTAAAAAGAACCTGCTTGTCGAATTAACCAGTTTGCTATTAAAATAAATCACATTAAATATACTAGGTTTTTATACTCGATTTAGAGTTTACGAAGAGTACAAAGAGTTTGCAAAAAATCGTATGATAATGAAGTAATAGGAACGACCTTGAGAAATAATTACAAACAATCGAGGAACACTGTAACTAAGAAAATTAGTTATGCAAAAGCCCGCTTACTACCAAAAGAAATTCGGTAAATTTGCGCATAATCCTAAACACACATGGCAGATGATCAATGAGATATTTGGATGATCTACGTACTCCAACACAGAATTAAATCTTACTAAATATATGGAATTGAAGAATTCATCTAGAAAATATCAATATCTTGTTATTTTTAAATAGCAACCTACATTTTTTTCAACTTCATTGGATTGCACGTTCAAAATTAGGGGCAGTATGTATTTACTTCTCTATAACTAAACGTCTTAGTTTCAGAGTTATTTTGGAAAATGTATCAATTCCTTTAAAGTTTTATTTTGTATAATCAGTTAGGCTGTGGAAATTCATGTGAATAAATAAAAACAATTTGCAATCATATTACGTGTCATCAGTAAGGTATTTACTAGTGCTATTCAGCGTTTTCTTTGTCTTCCGTTTCTAAATACTTGGATAATAATAATAATAATGTCGCGGTCTGGATTTAATGACGAAGATTTTTTAAATCTAATAATAACATATAGTGAATCTAATAGAGTAATCGACAGGACATGTCGTGTTTATGCAGAGAAATATCCAAATCAGTCAAGACCTACCAAGCGTATCTTAAGCAATCTTTTAAAAAATTGCATTTCCTTGGGACCATTCTTGCCGAAAACAACCAAAAGAAAACCTGTTGTTGATAGTGAAGATGTGGAGGTAACAGCACTTGCTTACTTTACAGCACATCAGAATGAGCATACATCGAATTTTGAAAAAGAACAAGTGGCATGCTTACAAATTTCAACCTGTTCAACATATTAATGAAGCCGATTTTGTAACAAGAGCGAAGTATTGTGAGTGGTTCTTAATGAAATCACAAGACAACGATTTCACAATAAATCTTATATGGACAGATTAAGCAAAGTTTTGTAGAAATGGAATATCTAATCGACACAATAGCCATTTTTGGTCCGAAGTTAATCCTCGAGTTGTTAGGCAACGACGTTTCCAAGAGTCTTGGAGTTTTAATGTATTTTGGGCTATTAAACATAATATTTGCGTTGCATTTTTTTGAAGAAAATTTAAATAGTGAGCGATTTATAGACAACTTAAGAAACGTTATAAATTTAAATTTAAATACACTGTCCGCAGAAGAATCTCGTAGTATATGGTTTCAGATGGATGGTGCACCAGCACATAGTACCAGAGCTGTTGGAGAAGTATTAGACAACATATTTTATGATAGGTGGATCGGAAATAAAGGACCTTATAGGTTTCCACTGCGATCACCCGATTTAACGCCCCTAGATTATTTTATTTGGAGCTATGTTAAAGATAAAGTATACAGTGTACCTGCTACTGGTATGATGGCCAGAGTGCGAGGCGCGTTCAATAATCTAGACAGTATCATGACTAAGCGTGCCACGCCTACGAACATTTTAAAAAGAGTAAGAAAGTGTTTAGAAAGAGGTGGTGATGTGTTTGAAAACTTTATTTAAGATTATTAGAAACTATTATAAAGACTACTTCTTCTCGCTATTGTGTAGTTTTCATTTAAATGTTTTAGGACATTATTAAACGATGACTTGATTTGTTTTTATTTCTTTACAAGAGTATCCATAGCCTAACTGATTATACAAAATAAAACTTTAAAGGAATTGATACATTTTCCAAAATAACTCTGAAACTAAGACGTTTAGTTATAAGGAAGTAAATACATACTGCCCTTAATTTTGAACGTGCAATCCAATGAAGTTAAAAAAAATGTAGGTTGCTGTTTAAAAATAACAAGATATTGATATTGTCTGGATGAAATGTTTAACATTGTTTTCTGATCATCCTGTATTATTTTGAAAAGTTTACAATACCGCATTTGAAGCAATATACTTTCCAAAATGATTACCTAAAATTTTAAATATGTGCATGCATTCAATTATTGGGAATGTTGTTATGAGCAACTGTCAATTTTTTTACAAAAATTAAAATACTTCACAAATGGCTAACTTTAGAGGCAAAGTTTACTAGACAAACTATCCTTAAAATTAAGTTGGAAATACGAATCAATCATAAAAAGTGGGGTATTCCATTTAAAATAAGGAAGTTGATATCCATTTCCGGTATAACCGGAAGAAGCAAAAATTCTAAACTATTTTAAATCGAAAGAGCGTAACGTGAAACTAATATTTGCGAAATATGAAAACTCAACTCTTATTAGTTTTCTATATTGTTCTAACGAAATCTCGTCGTGATATACCCTGTATAAAAAGGGAGCTAGGAATATACGTATAGCCATGCCTAGATACATGCATAAATCTTTGAAAGTATTATGGCGTCTAGAATCCTTGATTACCTAGCCATGTACAATATACTAGACCCTTTTCAACACGGCTTTCAAAAATAAGGGAACCACAAACTGACTCCAAGACATGGCGGACTTAATCAATCAAAATTTGAACGAACCAAAGCATATTTTATGTATATTTGTTGATTTCAGCAATGCCTTTGATATCATACATCACGGAAACTTTTAAAAACATTGGTGGATGTTGGATTTTGTGGACCCACACTTGCCTGGTTTGAAGACTACCTGCACCATAGAAAATAGAGCGTAAAAGAGGGTGGCGTGTGCAGCGACGAATTCAGTCAGTTCAGAGGAGTGCCACAGGATAGTATTCTGGACCCTGTATTGTATTTGCTTTACGTTAATGATATGCGCCACTGTTTCGAACACTGCAGATACTTCCTTTATGCTGATGACTCTGTTATATTATCAATCCATAAAGATGTGTATTCCCTGGTAGAATACACACTATTGTATGGCATCACCATTTGGTGTCAGACGTCTGATTACCTGATGAAATCAGTAGCGAGAGCTCAGAACACAATCGTTACAAATTTTAATAGAAACTTGGATACCACTTAATTCTACCACACTTGCGGTATACTTATAGTAAAAAAGTTGTATGTTTTGCGCCTGTTGATAACTAATTATTTCAATAGAGGTCAATACCCACGTGTGTCTCATGAATATGAGACAAAGGAAAGAGTGGGGATGCACTGGTGGTGCCCAGGTCAATCAACAAATACGGAGGAAGAACTTTATCGGTTCTAATTCCCAGGATCATCAACAGCTTGCCTGATCACTTGCTTTCCCTCGGGTTTATCCATGACGTGAAAAGAGTATCCGTGGATGGCTATTGGGGACAAGGCCGCAGAAACTGGGCGTGCAAGGCGTGCACTTCACGCGGGCGGCACGATCAAGAGGGCGGCAAATCCAGCGAAGTGATCCAGGGCCTGAAGCGATCCTACTCATTATCAAACTCGTTCTCATTAATCAGTAATAATCAATACAGCATTATGAATGTCATTAGGTACATTAAATTGAACGGTTTTTCGAACTTTAAGAGACATAAAACAAACATTTTCCCCTATAAAAATGTCATAACATGGATGCAACTGAATAATATGCTACAAACTAGAGCTACTGTAAATCAAATGCAACTGAGACTACATATTAGAATCAGAAAAAAAAGTATTGGCGTGATGTAATGGACAGAATTACTGCCGTTATTAAATTTTTATCTGCCTAGCTTTTCGGCCTTCATCGAAAACATCATTTGAGCTATCGAAACGATAAAAAAAATTGATAACGTCTTTTGATTCAGAAATTCGAAAACCGATTCAAGTCGTATGGTTCACTATTTAAGAGATTATATTCAAAACGATGTCACAGATTTGCTCGGCACGGCAATAAAAAAATATATATTGAACAAAATCAGAGAATCGAAACATTTTTCCACCATATTATACTGCACACCGGATGTAAGTCACACTGAACAAATAACAATACTTCTTAGACATGCTTATTTAAATAATACAAATCAACAGTCAAAGTGTGTAAAAATTTCGATTTTTTTTTAATTTTTTTTCAAAAATTTGCATATCAATAATCGTGCGTTTTATGTTTCATGCTCAGGTCATAATCTATATATGATAGTCAATCGTGCAGCAAGTATTTCGCACAAAATTTGTTACACCCTCAACAACGTCGCAACTAAATTATAAAACTTAGGTGAGTTACGGTATAGGGAGATCACTGTAGTGAGGTGGAAGTATTTGAAAATCGCAGGGCCGAGCTAACTCAAGTCGCAGATGGCATGACGGTTCAAGGAATTAAACTTTATGAAAACAGCGTCGGTCGGCGGCGACGCTAGCGACGTTGTCTCTGGGCACCAGGACACTACGCTACCTAGAAGGTAACCTACCTGCGTTCTCTATGAACTGCCACTGGCTGTGTCCCTCCAGTGAGATACACCTACGGATCACCCCGTATGGATCAGATACACAAACCTTATCCAAGTGCTAGTCGCGTAGTAAAATGTTAAGGTTAAAAAAAAGAAAGAGAAAGATGGACAGTATGCTATATATTTATTAAAAAAAATTATCAACACACAATGATTCAACAATATTACGCAAAAAATTATACCATATGTTACAAATCTGTCATGGGCCAAATCTATATTTTAAGGTATTTACGAAATTGACATAATCCTCCGCTCTTGTTATCAGAGGTAGGTCGGCAGCTGAAACGTTTCGTAAGCCTTACAAGCTTAATTACATGTGATCTTAAATAAGTCGCCAACCAACGGCGATACTACTACAATAAAAGTTAATTCAACTACTAAATTTTAAAAGAAAATCTAAATGTTGAGGAAGGTATTAACGTGATACACAAATGCTTAAGTTTACAATTGGTACTTAATTAGCACAAATTAGTCTTAGGTAAAAATAGTAAAAAAAGATTATTGAATTTTACTGTAAAGAATTAAATCCAAGAAAATTAATCTGAGTCGTACCTCAGGAAGTTACAAGATAGGCAATCAACGGGAGCCCTAACAATAATCCTACTTTGGGGTCACTCGGTATACAACGAAATCAAATTTAAATTTAAGCAAAATTTAAGTAGCGGTAATTGTGACCTAACACATGAAAAGGTGGTTGCAATAGAATCTTGCAAAACACTCGATAGTTCTCAAAACATGTAAAATGACCAGCTCACTGGCTCAAAATCCTGACAAATTAGTCGAGATACAAAACGTAGTTTAAAATTGGTGCTGTACTTATCTTGCGATACAGGTGAGAAGAATGGCTCACTGACTGGTGATGTATTAACGAAGCCCTTCAGGAGGCACTCCTCGCAGAAGTCACTGAGTCGGTAGCTTCACACTTCTGATTAAGTACTAGCCACTACGGAAGGTATAACGGACAATTCGACTAAGCAGGATCTGTGTTCCACACAATAATTTTATTCGATAGTGAGTACGTCAGCAAATACCGCAAAATCCGTAACGTACTACGAGTTCCTAATAGACCCAGAAAAAATATGAAGAAAAGCAGAGATTAAAACTCTGGAAATTAACATAAAGAAATTCTCTCAAACTTACCCCGACTTTATTTCGGAGAACACGGCATCTTTTCTTCAAAAGGCACAATTGTACAAATAACTTAGAGCAACGCGTGGTCAGCAAAACTTGGGTGACGAAATTCACATAAACGCCCGCATTAATAGATACGATACGGTAACGGTAATATCTACCTAACTCCTTAAAGCCGCAGACGCGATATTGTCAACTTAGACATACAATAAAATTTTGAAAAGATAGGTAGCTTTGCACCTGTGCACTTCCTATGAAGAATGACTTCAAGTGAAATCAGATAGCGTGCTTCCTTAATTCAATGCGCCCTAGACTTACGCAGGCTTCGAGAAGACAGAAACTAAAGCCTAAAACGGCGGCAGAATTTGAAATTTACAAGAAACAAAACTATTCCGTAGGTAAATCAACAGCAACATGAACTTAATAATAAAACACAAACGTCCCTTAGAATTCCAAATAATGTCAGAATGAATTCAAAATAAACCGGCAATACACACATTTCAACCCGTTAAATAGTACGGATAAGGAACTTCACGTCCCATGAGTTGGCACCTATGCAGCTGATAGCGCGGTGTTCATGTTGACAGAAAACCAAACATGTAAACAGAATGCACGATCCTGTCGAACATTATGAGAGGAAACATGTATGATTAACGGACAGTTATCAGGTAATTAGTTAGATAACGAGAGTACAATGCTTCAAAACAACGGCGGGGTATCTCCGACCAATATATGATCTTGCAGGCAATGGAACCAGACGTACAAACGAGTGATATCTTCGGAGGTTATGTTCAACGAATGGCTCGGAACGATAATATTCCTGTGAAAGGCCCCCCTATTACCATCAAGAGCATGTCCGTGAAAGAAGAAAATAAGTATGCACAATGCCTAAGCTGTTCTTAAGTTACATATAGACCTTTTTTTAAGCAAACATAAACAACCATAAAGCCAAAGGAAGTTTTCGATTGCCACAATACATGATTCATTTGGGACATATATAAATAAGGCGCTGAAAGAGTATCCCAACACAATACTTTCCCCACGAACAAGGCAACATGAAAGCAATAAAAACTAAGATGGAAACGATCAAGAATACACAGATATCGTAGCCTGAGAGCCTAGTATGCCGATGGAAATAACAATTTGTACATCCGAAAATGAGAGCAAACGGATAGATACAGGTAGGATAGCCCAGGCATAAGTTTAACGGGCCCGGAAATTATTCATTATAAAACGTAGTCTTAAGTAAACCTAAACGTGTAATAAATTCAACGTCCGAATGCATGTAGGGACCTAAAATTAAATTTCAGTAAATTTAGCTTAAGGAACAGAAATGTGTTCACACAACAGATATAAGGCATGTCAAACTAGATCACATAACATACCAGGCACGGTCGATAAGTAAAGTTTAAGGTACCATATATTGCGAAATGCTTACGCAATGCGGAACATACGCAAAAGCAAAAATAAGGCATAACAAACTATTAATTTCTTCGACATAATTCAACAAATTTACGTTTCCTTTTCATCATCTACAAAACGGTGGTCCATTATTTTCCGACATTTACCAGATTAAAAATTAAAAGCTCTCTGTGCTACGCGATGGTTCATCAGAGTTGATTCAATCAAACCATTACGGTTTCACATCAGCAATAGTATATTACATACCGAGGTGGAAAGTGTTTCATTACTGTCGAGAGATTTAGTAGTTAACTCTATCTCGAGACAGGAATGACACTTTTCACCGAGGTTTGCATACTATTTAATTTACAGCCATAATTATTATATTTATTTGTGATAAAAATTCTGGTAAAAGTTTTGACATATTAAGTTGTCAGATTTACGTTGTTCTAGCGTAAACGTCAAATAAATATACGTCCGTTTTTTTCGGTGAATGTATTATAAAAGAAATGTTGAGTAGTAAAGCCTTCAAGGACTGCACTCCATTTGAACTGAGAGAAACTGTCCTACCGTAGCAATCCAGTTATCTTGGCTCGAATGTAGGACAAGAAATCACTATTTCATAATATCAGCAATAGCAGGGCGGCCTATCTACATGGATTCAAGCTTCCAATAATTCTAGTGTACCAATTAATTTTATTTACAACCATACAATTAATAATTATTTGTGATAAAAACTAAAGGTTTTGACATATCGAGTTGAAAGTTTTGTGATTGACATTGAGGTTAAGAAACGAGGACGGGAAGTAAATGAGGGCAGTAATAAGAGGGCGGGAAGTAAACGTGAACAAAGTCACACTTCCCAACTTTTAAAAAGTCAGAAATGCCAATACTACGCGTATGGTTGTAAATAAAATATTTAACTCTACTGGAAAATCAAAAAATTCGTCTGAGCCCATGGGATGGTGCCCCAAGTCACAAAGCGCATTAATTTGTCAGATTGTTTTATTAAGTAGAGAAGGTTATTCGCAAGTGCAAATTTCAAAAAAAATGAAATGTTCGAGATGTGCAGTCCAAACTACCTTAAAACGATTTAAGGATACAGGTACCTACGAAAACAGGGCAAAATCGGGACGCAAACGACGAACAACCGCCAGGACAGACCGCTTTTTAGAAAGAATGGCTCTATCAGATAGACGAAAATCGTCTAAAGAACTCAGTAGCGAGCTTTTGATCCAACAAGGCGTTTCCATATCTGCAAGTCTCGTGAGAAGACGACTCAAAGCCGCTAATTTACATGGCCGTATAGCGCGAAAGAAACCTTTCTTGACAGGCGCATCGCAAAAGGCGCCTTGAGTGGGCGAAAAAATACGCGCATTGGTCGGTCGAAGATTGGTCCAATGTGATCTTTTATGATGAATCTAATATAGAGGTATGCTTTTTAGATGTCTAATACAGTATAATGTTCTACAATAGGTGCTTTACATAATATTTTTTTTCCAATAAAAATTAACACATTTTGAAGTTTTTTTTCTCATGTTTGTGCAGCTTTATGGGCGACCTGGGCCGCAGTACGTTCGTAGAAGGCCTGGAGAAGCTTTTCGGGGTGAATGTATTGTACCTACTGTCAAGCACGGTGGCGGTAGCATTATGGTATGGGGCTGCATGTCCGCGGCAGGAGTGGGTGAAGTCTTTGACATTGAGGTTAAGAAACGAGGACGGGAAGTAAATGAGGGCAGTAATAAGAGGGCGGGAAGTAAACGTGAACAAAGTCACACTTCCCAACTTTTAAAAAGTCAGAAATGCCAATACTACGCGTATGGTTGTAAATGAAATATTTAACTCTACTGGAAAATCAAAAAATTCGTCTGAGCCCATGGGATGGTGCCCCAAGTCACAAAGCGCATTAATTTGCTTTAAACTTCAAAATTATAAATTTATTGCTCAGCTGTAATCTGGTTCAATATTCTAAACGAAAATCATATTGGATTCGCACGCGGGCGTCTGGGTGGCTGGGTCCGGACCTGATTGGGGGGAAATGTATTGCCGGGCATTTGTGATTATTGATTGATGATTGGGTTCCTCTTGGGTTCGGTTATGCGGTTATGAGGTCACTTTTCTTCTTTTTATTTGTCATTTAAATCATGTTCATGCTTACTAACTTGATATAATAATTTTAATAGCATTCGTACTACTGCTATTTTAATTTTTTTATTTCGTTCACAACTACTTATTAGGTTGTATTAAAAATTATTTTAGAAAAAATTAATAGAAAAGTTAATAGAAAAAGTTCTGACGCAATAAACATAACGAATCTTTAGAGCTCAAAGATGCTGACTTCACACTTCCTTCTGGACACCAGTACAGATTGCAATGAGCAAACTACTACATAAAATTAAACAGCATATATCTCTTTAAAGTTCTTTAGTAATGTATTTACAAAAATTTAGATGTATGGAGTTGTCAATTGTTGGGTCACAGGTATGCGAGATCAATGTGCATTTAGAAATGATTAGAATTTGGCCGAATTGTAGGTAATTCTAATGATTAAATCATTTAAATGATAAAAGTATGAAACAGAATAATAGAGTAAAGGGGATACTTGTATTTTTATGTTGCTTCGGCTTTGGTCTAACAGCTTCCGTGAAATCTACAATGAAAGCGGGCTGCGCGGACCCTTCAATTAATACGCACGTTCAACCAAAGAGGTCCTTTAAGGCGCTGAATAGGTTAATCCGACGACATCCTCATAAGAAACAGTTGCGAAACAGTGAGTTACATCAAAGCACTAAACACGTTTGATTTGTAAGAACTGTAAAACGAACTACGCGCGATTACAGTCGTATGAGGCATACGAGTACTTAGAGATCGAGGAGACTCTGAGAGCATTTGTCTGGGATCGCGGACTTATAAAGAAAACCACGGGGGTGAAAAACTCGTCATTGAGACCAACCAAAGAGAGGGCTGGTAGCTCGTGCAAAATTTAGGATAATGGAAAAAGCACAATTCGCAATGAAGAATCTGTTGTGATAGAAATAAATATTATGACGAGAGTCTTCGTTAAATGCTCAATACCAAGTAGTTGGCATAAAGATTACTCCGGGTAACTGAGGTCGATAAGAAGATTGTGCAAGTATAGAAAGACTCTTTGTGAACAGGTAAAAATCCGAATAATTCTACTCAATATTTATGCTTTCTATACTAAATTCAAGCCTAACCAAATTCAAAATAAGAGTAATTGAGAATAAATGACACCTTATGAAGTTGTGTATGGACCAGAACATTTTTGCTTTCAATAATCAGTTTTACAAACAAACTTTTGGAACAGCTATGGGCAACCCGCTATCACCGTTTCTTGCGAACCTTTTCCTTAATTATTTTGAACACGATATAAAAGAAAATGGACCAACGTTTCCTAAATTTTGGGTCAGATACGTTGATGACATTTTTGCAATTATTCCAAGAGATTTTGACTTAGACCAGTTTGTCAATTACATTAATAATCAGTACCCATCTATCAAGTTTACCCATGAAATGGAAATTGAACACACCCTACCCTTTTTGGATTTACTTATCTCTATTAAGGAAAACAGTTTCCATTTTGACATATACCGAAAAACTACACATACAGATAATTATATTCATAACACTTCGTACACGTCCTTCAGACATAAACAAACTACATTCTTTTTTCTTCTCAACAGATTACAGAACACCCCACTTTCTAAAATAAATTATAATAAAGAGTTAGCATACATATACAAAGTAGCCGCTGAGAACGGGTACGAGAAAGATACAATAGATCGAATAAAACGTAAATTAGAAAGGAAAAAATTAATTACCAACAGAACTACATTAGAATCCATTAAATTAGAAAACAGAAAAGTTTTTTGTAAATTTTGTTTAAATAAAAGATGGGAATATCAAATTTCGAACTTGTGTAAAAGATACAATATAATTCCTTCATTTGTCAATGAACAGAATACTAAGAGTTTATTACATAACAACATTGAAAAGTCAGACCCGTTAAAATACTCAGGAATATACAAAATTGATTGTAATAATTGCAATAAAGTGTATATTGGACAAACAAAAAGAAACGCAGAAATTAGGGCATCAGAACATTTGTATCATTTGAAAAATCACAATAGTGATAAATCAGCTTTAGCGTATCATTTTGTAAACACAGGACATACATTTTCAATCGATAATGTACAAGTTATCAAAAGAACTAGATGTAAAAATTTAAATATGTGGGAAAGTATTTATATGAAGAAATTTAAAAACAATTTATTAAACACAGATGTTTCTCCACTTAGTCAGTGTTTCCTAGAATTCATACCACCCTTACACATTCCGTAAACACCCACCATAGTTTTACAATATTACTGTAATAAAAGTACGGTTAGATTTATAGCTATTACTACAATGAGAGGATTTGTCACTGCAAACGTTTCGAACATATATATAATGTAAAAAAACACGAATGAATCTGTATACTACCGATGATGTTTGCTTGGCAAACGAAATGTACATTTAGTTTATGAAATAAATCGTATATATTTTTGTGAAACGAGTTTTTCTTTCTAATTAATTGTTTAAAATTCACAAGTGCTCAATTATCAAGATTATTACTTACTTACTAGTGTCTACAATACAACTGAAAAAAGCTTAATTTTGATGAACAGACACTCAAGGCTTCAGACGAACGATAGCATACTTTCCAATACACAGTAACAGTATATACTTGCCACTATCTTGGTTTTAATGCCAATCAAAAAAGTGTATTTTTGTAGGGTGAATATATATCACTTTTGTAATTGAACAAATACTGCAAATAGTATTCATGATTATTTGAACAGTACCACTACCATATTAATTATTAGACGGCTGATAATATTCTATTACTACAAACACTAAATAAGTTTCAAATTACATTTAGAAAACCACTACTGAAATACACGCAAGCTTAATATTATTTCTTAATTAGCATCTAAACACGCACGTGTTCACTACTTTGCTATATTAACATTTTTAAGGTCTTTCTTCAACAATTAACTATCTCAATTCTATTGTAATTTGTTTTGTTTTTTTGCACAAATTAACTGGATAATAAATAACCATTACGCCAAACCAAAATACAAAATTATGTAATATTATTCTTTAAAACACTATGTATATTTGGCAATGATCAGTCGGTTATGTCGTAGAATTTTCATCACTATATACAGAATGAATAAAGTTAATATAGACTTACTTTAAAATTCTAAACGAGCATATCTTAATAGTAAAGAAGGATTTTGTCCGGGTTAATGTTCAGGCAAAGTGTATTAATTATTTTTAATATATAGTGAAAATTATGTATGCATCTTCCAACGTAAATATCAAACTTTGTAACTTGCTTTATAAGCATATATTCAGCTATGTGCAACTACTATTAAATTTTAATTGCATATATTATACGCAATTATTAGAATTATTTGTTTTGATTTGCTTAATTTTGATGCATTAATAGTAGTCATAATAAGTGCATTTAAAATGTTAGACATGTACGTTACGAGTATATAAGTATTTAGAACTTGATTTTCAATAACTTTTATACACAAAAAATTTAAAAATTCGGACCGGAAGTAATACTTTTACTCTTATAGAATAGCAATTTTTTGCATATATGTCGTAAATTATGCATTCTCTATATATTTATCAAGAGTAGTATTTAGAGTTGTGTCGGCAATATTTTTTGTACGCATGAAATTTCAAAATTCGGATCGGAAGTAACACTTTAAAGTATGCATTCTATAGAGATTTATTAAGAGAATAGAAGTGATTAGAATAGGATTTTGAATAATTTTTATATAAAGAAATTCTTAAAGTTGTATAATTTGAAAGACCCATAATCGTATATGAAAGTCGTGTGGTAGCCACACCTCATTATTTTTGTTGAATATTAATTGAGGACTCTTATTTGTATGCCTGCGCTAAAGTTTCTTGTGTGGTAGTCGGTCAACGAGGTGCCTGCGCGTCTATTTCTCGAGTAGCAGATAGATGGCGTGCCTACGGGACGTGTAGTTGTGTGTGAAAGTTGCGGTTGTCAAAACTTGCTACGTGCAACGTTCAACAATAAACGAGAAAAACAACATTTGAAGTGCACACAAAAATTCGTGAACGTGCAAATATCTTCAACAAGAAGATGGAGGATGCGCCTGAAGATTGGTATAATGTTTTGACACTTTACTTTTTTTAAACAATTTTTTTATAATTTGTTATTAAAAATTTTCCGACGAAATTGTCAAAAAAGTTATGTTTCCGCGAGACTCCGCGTTGTTCGCTGATTCATTTCCCAGATCAATGTCTAACTAACTAAAAAATCGAAAATTCATGTGCGACTTTCTGCGATTCTCCTCGCAATTGATTTATTTGTATTTGGTTGCGCGGCCCTATACATGTGACGCGTCACATGTATATGTCACATCATAATACATATACATATTTTTAATTAATCTTGAAGAGATTTAATATGCGCACGATCCGAACCAAATAGTAACTTAGAAGAAGTCACTTTGAATTATTTAAAGTGCAATTACCAAGAAAAAATCATAATTATTATCATTATTATTATTATTATCATTATTACTATTGTTATCATAATTGTTATTGTCTTTATCGTAAGTATAATTATAAAAAGTATAATGAGAAACAACACAAAATTTATTAAGCCGAATTTTATATTATTTTATGGTATTTTTGAACATAAAACTCCCCATTTTGCAATTCACCATTTTTACCTCAAATCTATGTACAATCAGAAAGTATAAAAACTAAAGCATACTGATTTTCAGCCAAATCCGAACCTTTTTCGAGTTTTGACCAGCTTTTCGGGCGTTTCAGACCACTGTGCGCCGCCGGCTCAGTTAAAGTTGATCGGGGTTCCGAAACAGGTGTAATAATTGGAGCCACTTATACTTAAAATTTATGTATCTGGTAGCAATTTTTACGTAGAATTTAAATCTTAGTTACAAATTTAAGGCACACTTAATTATCAAGCTATAACACAACCTTGAGTTTTTTTTAAATGGCAATCATAGTTGGCCCTGACTTTATAAAAATGCTTATTTTTTCTTGATTTCATGGTATGGTAATCTTTTAAAAATTTTATTATAGCGAGAGTAATTCAATTACTGTTAATTTTTGAAAAGAAACCCTTAAAAACTATTTTAATGCGAGCTACATATTAAAATAGTTTTTCAAAGCTTGCTTGCTCATTATTTCCTGGACCGATGGGTAATTTTTAAAAATATTAGAAATTACCTAATTAACAATTAAACTAATTTTAAATTAATTTGAAATTATTATGACCTCTAAATCGTCCAAGAAATTTAATTATATATATGCACATGAATATGTGAATTAAGGTCAAGAAAAATTTAGAATTATTTATCATATACAGCACATGGACGTCTCGGTGCTTATATACGCTGGTATACCACCAATACTTTCCATCTGTTACTTGTTATATGTATCTGTATATGTATATCAGTACAATTTAAAGGAGTCGAGACCGAAACCCACGGTAGCGTAGTGGATAACGCACCTGACTGGTAATCGGGAGATTTCGGGTTCGATTCCTGGACCGATGGCTAATTTTTAAAAATATTAGAAATTACCTAATTAACAATTAAACTAATTTTAAATTAATTTGAAATTAGTATGACCTCTAAATCGTCCAAGAAATTTAATTATATATATGCACATGAATATGTGAATTAAGGTCAAGAAAAATTTAGAATTATTTATTATATATATATATATACAGTCCTGGACAGAATTATGGGTTCCATAAATTAAATAAAACACATACTTCGATGCTATGTGACGTTTCGGTTTATTATTAAACCTTCTTCAGACCTTTTATAATAAAACAAATGGAAGAACACAAATAACAATTAGTCACTGCAAAAAAATTAATATCTAGTTATATATAACTTACAGGAAGCATCTGTGTTCACATATATATTGTTTTCGTCATATATTCGAGGACATAATTTTCAATTTCAATTAACATTTTAAAAACTTGGTAACAGCACATTTAAAATAATTTGTTCTTTAGATAAAATAATTCATTGTATGGGCCACAGTGCAATTCTAACACCAAAATAACATTAATGTTTGCATCTTAACAAATATTGTATATATTTAAACGATGCATGTATAGGTATGAAATCGTTGACGGCACATCTGTTTTACTTTTTATCGGATATTTTGTGTGATTTAAAATAGCAGTTGTAAAATAATTTCTATTTAGTTTTAACAGGTGCGGATCCAGAATCTACAAACTCAGTGAAGAATGCCCGTATATCCCCATGCAGAAAGGCCGTTTCATTACCTCATTATTTTAATTTGGATTTGATTTTGTCAGTCACGTGTGGTATTAGAGCGGAGTAGATGGTACTAAAATTACTACAGTCGTTCCTGTTGTTGATATTGGGACTTATGGTTCGTATGGCCAGGGTTTCCAAGAAAAGTCTCTTTGACAAGTTGCTTTCATGAAAGAGAATTTTAATGTTGTTGAAGGTAATGTCATGGTTTGTGAGGCTCAGGTGGGCAGCTAAAGTACATCTCTGTGGGTGTCTCTTGATGTCGCTTATATGTAGCGCGTTCCGTTCTTTTAGGCGTTGTTTGGTTTGACCCACATAATATTTACCGCAATCACATTGTAAGAGATATACTACATTACTATTTGTTAGAGTATTAATTTTATCTTTCAAAGGTGTAAATAGTTTGTTTACTGTGTTTGTCAATGTATATGTAATTGGAATGTCGCCCTGAAAAAGCATCTTGATTTTATTAGTCAGATTTGGGATGTATGGGATGCTTTTATATTTGGTTTCATGATTATCATCCATCCCTGAAACTATGTCTCTCCCATTGTTTGTGTCTATCCTATTACGAATGTCAGTGGAAAAAAGAATTTTATTTACTGTGCTAGTGGGGTAATTGTTTAGTATTAATATGTTTTTTAAAATTTTTAAGTCTTCCTGCATGTAATCTGTGTGAGTTATTTTCATAATCCGGTTTTTTAAACATTTAATCAAGTTGATTTTAAATTTCTTGGGACAGTTTGAATTATAATTTATAAATCTATTTGAGTTCGATGGTTTTCGGTACCACCTAAGTTTAATCGTGAGGTTTTCACGTATCACCAACGCATCAAGAAACGGTAAAGAATGGTTCTCTTCTATCTCGCATGTGAATTGTAAATGTTGATTAAAAGAATTGAATAATTGTAATGTGAATTCTATTTCGGAAGTAGATGTTATACAAAACAGATCGTCTACATATTGGAAAATCACTTTTGGAGGTGTTCTACTATTTTTAATCACAAAGTCTATGGCTGTGTTCATAACTAAATCTGCGATAATTGGAGATAAGGAGAGTCCCATAGGGGTACCCAGTATTTGTTCGTAAAATTGATTATTGTAAGTAAAGTACACGCTGTTAAATAGCCATTCTAAGATAGACACAAACTCTTTTTTTGGGATGCTGGTGTAGGGAGTCACAAGGTTCCAATTTTCTGAAATCAACTCTATGACCAAATCAGTGGGAATATTAGTAAAAAGGCTTGTGACATCAAATGACACAAGTACCTCTCCCTCTAATAATGTGAAGTTGTTTATGTTGTTAGCAAAAGTAAACGTGTCTTTAATTTTATATCTATTATATTCTTTAAATGATTTATCGAGGATGTCAGTTATGTATCTGGATAGGTGTGTAGCATGGCTTTGGACACATGAAACTATAGGACGTAGTGGACAGGTTGGTTTATGTATTTTGGGGATCCCGTAGATGCGCGGAGGAGCAGAATTGTGTTTAATGAGTTTCTTGTAAACTGTTTCATCAATATATCCTTTTGTTTTAAGATTTTTAATTATGCTATTTGTTTTCCTTTCATATGTATATGTTGGATCACGAGTAAGTTGTTTGTATACATTGTTATCGTCTAATAGTTGTAACATCTTGTCATTATAGTCTTTTTTGGATATACATACTGTCACATTACTCTTATCTGATTTGGTCATAATGACATCTTGGTTTTCTTTGACAAATTTGCGACATGTTTTGTATGCCTCATCAAGACGGTGGGTGGGTGCAGCTTTTTTGAGATAGTCCGTAACATAGTAAGCTATTTCCGCCCTGTACCAATCTTTTTTTATTGGATCAGCGATTTCTAAGAGAATGCATTCACAGTCTGCCAACAACCTTTCTATTGAAATGTTATTTGGCGTCGTGGGCAATGCAAATTTGGGGCCTAATGCAAAAATTTCTTGTATCTCAAGAGGTATCTCTTTATCTGTGAGATTTATAAAGAATTTGTTTATTGAATCTATAGGTAAAATATTTGTAGTATGTGTAGGGGCATCCAAATTATTTGATGCCCTTACCATATTATTGTCGTTAAAACCGTTATTGTTAGTGTGATTGTTATTGGTGGGATTGAAGGGTGTACTTTCTCTTTCATGATGGGTCTGTAGAGTACTATTCATGAAAAAACCCGAGCTGTTTTTTAATTTAAAGAATTTCTTTTTATTTTTCAATTTAGTGCTATTATATACTTTTGAATATGTCTGTTTCTGCGCTGTATTAAAAGAATCAAACACATGAGTGGGCAGAGCATCCCTCACTAAGCCCATAGACAGGTTTCTATTACTTACTAAATATTGAATGTGTGAGAAAGTGTTATCTATTTCAAAACTTAAGATTTTTGATTTCATACCTGTTACAATATCATCAGCCCTGGTCATCATCCTTGCACTGTGTCCCGTAATATTATATTCAAGTCCTTTTATGGTGTTCATAATGTGGTTAGGGTAAATTTTTTGGTTTTTACATCTTCTCAAAAATATTACTCTGTTTCGGTATGATGCCAATTTTTTGTTGTCGTTTTTCCATGACTTCATGTGTTGGACGATGTTAACTCCATATGTTTCTTCCATATCAGCAAAAAAACCCATTTTGATAAATTGATAATGATATATATTCCATATACTGAATTAACATGTGGGAAAATAAAGGTTACTGTCCTGGACAGAATTATGGGTTCCATAAATTAAATAAAACACATACTTCGATGCTATGTGACGTTTCGGTTTATTATTAAACCTTCTTCAGACCTTTTATAATAAAACAAATGGAAGAACACAAATAACAATTAGTCACTGCAAAAAAATAATGAGGTAATGAAACGGCCTTTCTGCATGGGGATATACGGGCATTCTTCACTGAGTTTGTAGATTCTGGATCCGCACCTGTTAAAACTAAATAGAAATTATTTTACAACTGCTATTTTAAATCACACAAAATATCCGATAAAAAGTAAAACAGATGTGCCGTCAACGATTTCATACCTATACATGCATCGTTTAAATATATACAATATTTGTTAAGATGCAAACATTAATGTTATTTTGGTGTTAGAATTGCACTGTGGCCCATACAATGAATTATTTTATCTAAAGAACAAATTATTTTAAATGTGCTGTTACCAAGTTTTTAAAATGTTAATTGAAATTGAAAATTATGTCCTCGAATATATGACGAAAACAATATATATGTGAACACAGATGCTTCCTGTAAGTTATATATAACTAGATATTAATTTTTTTGCAGTGACTAATTGTTATTTGTGTTCTTCCATTTGTTTTATTATAAAAGGTCTGAAGAAGGTTTAATAATAAACCGAAACGTCACATAGCATCGAAGTATGTGTTTTATTTAATTTATGGAACCCATAATTCTGTCCAGGACAGTAACCTTTATTTTCCCACATGTTAATTCAGTATATGGAATATATATCATTATCTATATATATACATATATATATATATATATATATATATATATATATATACAGGTTGAGTTCTTTCCAATGTTCAGTATAGGGTTCTCGGAAACTACAATAGTTGCAGATTCGTTAAATGCAAAAAATTTTGTTATTTCGTTCGAGTTAGAAGAAATGTGTAAAGAAACTACTATGGTTTGCATTAGAAAAAACACAAGTTTGTGTCATAACTCAAAAAATAAAGCTAAAATAAAAAAATAGGTCAAAGTGTATTATTTATCATATAATTTTCTATCCCTTTTTCCTTTACACATTTCTTCTAAATCGAACGAAATAACAAAAAAAAATTCTGCAAAATATCTAGTAAGAGTAACATGATCCGCACATGCAGTCAGATAAGCTACGGTGAGAACATTCCTTCTGTGACCCGTATCAGTACCGAGGATGCTGAACGTGCATTTTAGCAATAGACAGTTTTCTTCGTAAGAATAAACGCATAGAAAGTCAGTCGTATTATAATATTAGTAATGTACACATGTTTTCTTAGATTTATTAATATTAAAATTCTTTTTAAAAACTAATAAATCAAGCGTTTTTATTTATTTGGCGCAGTCAGTAGGATTATTCTACAAGTTTTAAAGTTTTAAAATTTGATGTGTGTCAACATTTTGGGAACATCCGGAACCTGGGAAAAGACGCAAGAGGACCGAATATTGAAGAAAGTACGGGCCGGCTACGGCACTTTAATGAGCAAAGTGGGCTACCGTACTCGTTGAATTCAATATTCCAACGTTCCGAAGAAAAGAAAACAGCTTGCCTACCCAGATGCAAAGTAAGTACTATCTTTTATTACAATGCGGCTCACCTGATTATTGAAATCAATTTCATTATTTGAAAAAGAAACCTTCATTGTTTCCCCCATATCCGTGCAAGTGACAATCCTGTCGTACCCTTAATTGGTAAACCCTATACAGAATTAGTAAATAGATTAGATATATTTTAAGAATAATTTAAAGAAAATGGCAGAAAATTTCCAATTATTCAAATTAGAATTAGATACAATACCGCTATTCAACGGGGATTCGCATTGCGTGAATCAATTCGTAAACGCGTGCGAGGTAATTGTACAAAAGTATGTAGCAACGGCTGCGGTTAAAGATGTAATATTTCAGACGGTATTAAGCAAACTAAGAGATCGTGCGAGAACACTAATTTGTTCAAGAGACGATCTAGATACATGGGAAAAGGTTAAAAAGGCGTTATATAGTTATTTTGCGGACAAACGCGATTTTGGTCAACTTATTCAAGAATTTAATAACACCCGAATGAATTATAACGAGGATCCGATTTCGTTTGGACATCGAATACAAGATTTGTTATCAAAATTAAATTCAAAACTCACACAAACGACGGACATCACGCATAAAACACAACGTGCGGAAATTTATTCACAAACGGCGCTGGAAATTTATTTATTAAATCTACCAGGAGAAATACAAGTTCATGTAAGACCCTTGAAACCAACGTCATTGGAAACAGCAATTGGTTTGGTGCAAGATGCCGTTAATTTCATAGCGAGATCGAAAGAACTAAAGGGAATAAAATCTTCAACATCGCAACATAACACCACATATAGAAAGCCTATGAAACCTATGAAAACCTATTTTCCAACAAATTATCCACCACAACAATTTCCAATACAATACCCAAATTATAACAGTTTTTACAAACCCCCTACGATTCAAACAAAAACATTTCCAACTGGGCCAATTCCCAACTATCCAAACCCAAATTACAATCAAAGAAGATATTTTCCTTCGAGTCAACAAGTATTTGGTCAACCAAGGAATGTATGGACACCAGGACAATACAACAATGCGACGGTTCCAAGACCAACCCCTATGTCAGGAATATCGACCGCAATAACTAAACCTTTATATCATAACGAGATAGAAGATACAGACTTTCAAAATTATGAAGAAGCTCCACCAATATTCAACGAAGCAAATGGTTTGTGGTATGTGCCAATAGAACCACCCCAAGATAATTATCACGTAGATTACCCACCTGAAGAGGAAGAGTGTAAACAACAAGAAGAAAAGGTATACGAAGAAGAAAAAGAAGCAGAAGAAAAATTTTCTATTAACTGTCTTACCGGAGAACTCAATAAACGATCGATAAATGAACTCCCGTATATAATATTAGGCAATCCACCAATAAAATTACTTGTAGATACAGGAAGTACTGTGTCAATGATAGATCCCGCGGTTGTGCAAAGATATTACCCTAATAATATTATAAATGAAAAATTAGAAGTAGAAACAGCAAGTAATACTTTTACAATAAATAAATGTGCTATTATACCTTGTTTGAAGGAATTAAAATCAGACGGTTATTTGAAAATGCTTATGTTTAAATTTCATAAATTTAATGATGGACTTTTAGGTTTAGAAGATTTAAGATCTATGCAATTTGACATAGATTTGAATGAGGGTACATTATATAGAAATGATTACAAAATTCCTTTACAATTTAAAAAGAACGATTCTGCTAAAATATCTGCTAAATCAAGAGTATTAAAAACTAATTCGGTCAATTATGTAGAAAGCAATGTATTATTATTAAATCATGTATCTCAAGCCGATCCTCTATCAAGAATAAAAATTAATACTACAGAAAATTACGTAAATACGATAGACAATGAATTGGAATCTTTAGTAGTTAACCAAGACAATATTGACGAAGGTATGTTAGATGAATTAGACGAAATATTAAACAAAATACAAAGAAACGATCAGCCTACACAAATTAGTAATCAAAATCTAGATGGAATTAATAACGAGACAAATACTATTCATTCAGGCAATAGTAATATCGAAATTTCAGTGCCTTATACGGAAACAATACTAAATATTGCAGAAAATCAAATTATATTAGATGCCACACATAATATAAAAACACACATGATTAAAAGTTTTAAAATATTTGGGAAAAATAGAATTTGTCTTACATTTCCTTTAACGACGTATAGAGAAAATATTGTTAGGGCATTAAAAGAATGTTTAACGTATGAAAAAAAGAATGTTATTTATTTTAAACATAAAAGTATTGAAAGAGAAATAATTTCGGTTGTCCAAGAGTCGTTCAAGACCTTAAAAGTAGAGATAGCTAATAAAATTCTAGAAGATATTGAAGATAAAGATGAGCAACAAATAAAAATTAAATATTATCATGAAGGTAAAGCTCTACATCGAGGTATTAATGAAGTCTATCAATCCTTGAAAAGAAAGTACTACTGGCCTAATTTAGAGAAAACCGTTAGTACCTATATTAATAACTGCGAAACATGTCAATTAGCGAAATACGATAGAACACCCCAAAAACAGACTATATCTCATACGCATACGCCTAAAAGACCTTTTGAACAACTTGATATAGACTTATTATTTATGAATAACAGAATCATATTAACGATTATTGATCATTTCTCAAAATACGGACAAGCTTACGAAATTTCAGATAAAAATTCAAACACCATTGTAAACAATCTCATAAAGTTTACTAGTCACCACGGCTTGCCTCGTAAAATCATTGCAGATTCCGGAAAAGAATTTGACAATATAATAATGAAAGAATTTTGCAATTTACATAAAATCACATTACATATCACCTCGGTAGGTAATTCAAAATCAAATGCAATCGTAGAACGATTCCATAGTACACTCACAGAATCAATCAGATGTAGGTTAATAGAGAGTAAAACAACTTTCGAAAATCATTTAGTAAATGCAGTATTAAGTTACAACAATAGTCTACATTCAAGTACCAAATTTACTCCTTTTGAAGTAATTAACGGTCATTCAGAAACAAATCTACCATTTGATTTAAATGAGGAAAAACTAACACAAGAATTCATCCTAAATAGAGCCGATCAAATAAGTGCAATCAATAAACAAATCTATAAATCACTAGAAAATGTCAAAGCAAAGGCTTGTAATAAAGTCAACGCAAACAGAACCGAGATAGAAAATATAGAAGAAGGACAAGAAATTTACACACGTAAGAAATTTAGAAACAAATTAAAACCGAAGTTTTCTAAAGAAAAGGTAACAAAAGTTTATGCTAAAACAATTGAAACGCAAAAAGGAAGTAAATTGTCAAAAGATGTAATAAAAAAAAGAAAAGAAAATTCACTGAGGATCCTTTGTTACAGGATGAAGATCCCGTGGATGATCCTATTCCTGTTTACGCAGAAGACAATAATTTGCCAACTACAAGTAAAGCAAATTAATAATTATATTTTACCCTATAGGTTAGGAAATGTTAGATTAGTAAAAGGAAAACATGATTTTATTTATAAGATAAACGCCAACGATTTATTCGTGTACATTAATTCATTAAATGACCAAATTCAGCTAGTAAAGACAACTTTTATTAATAAGGTAAAGCCAAATTCAAATGTAGTTTATTCCTCGGGCAATGATTTAATATCAGTCATTTTTGCACAATCGTTAGATGACGATCAGATCAAATCGACTTATTCAATAATTGCACAAACGGTACGTAGTATTAATCAAACTAAAAGTAAACTCAAGAATATATTTCCTGAATTTATAAGAACTAGAAGATCGCCATTAAATATTGTGGGTAACGCCGCAAATTGGTTATTTGGTATTATGGATAACGAAGAAAAAAGGAGAATCGATGTTGCTTTACAACAACTACACAACAATCAAGAAAATATACATAAACAACAAGAACTTAGCCTCTCTATTCTAAAATCAATGTCAAGTAAGTTAGTGGACACACTAAACACAGTAAAAGCGAACCAACATGCCATTAACAACAAAATAGATGAGATATTAGAAACTTTGGAACAAATCAAATTCTATGAATTAATAAAAGATGCAAATGCACTAATAACGCAAAATAATGATATGATGTTTAAAGTTCTAATGGAAATTGAGGATGCCATTATATTCTCTAGTATGCATAAATTATATCCATCAATAATATCTGTAAGTGAAATAAGGGAGATCATGTACCAATTAAATTCCCTCTACAACCCCAGACAACTACTTATGTTCAAAAACACCTTTAATTATTACCTATATTTCAATATCGATAGTCACATCGACGACAAAGAAATCCTAATTAAAATATCTGTTCCTATTCTATTTAAACCTACCTATAATTTATATCACCTTTATGCTATCCCATATGATAACTTTATAATTCCCATACCTAAGCCGTATTTGTTAATTGAGGATAGTACATACATATTACGCACCGATCTGTGTCCAAAATTGGAAGACACCTTTATTTGCCAAGGACAACCCGTGCCTGTCGACGATAATTGTATATTGAATTTAATGAAGAATCAAGACACATGCGAGAAAATCAAGGTACATCTAGAAGAACCGATAATACAGCAGATTGGACCAGGAGATGTATTAGTGTATGCTCCACATAATATTAAAATAAATTATGATTGTAATGAGTTAGGTATTTCTGTAGTTAAAGAAAACGTATTAATAAAATTAGATTATAATTGTTCAATAGAATTAAATGAAGAAAAATTTGTATTTAGGAATGAAATGCTTAAAGGAGAAATATTTAATCTACCAAAAATTATTGTAGATGTATATAATAATCACAATGTAAATCCGATTGAATTGAATAAAATTAATGTTAAAGATTTTAACAAAATAAAAGAAGAAATACAAAATGTTAAAATACCGAAGTTAGAAAAGTTTGTTAAAGTAAACTCTTATATAAATTATTTCATAGTTTGTATAATCATGATAATAATCACAATTGTATTAATTATAAAGAAAATTAAGTGTAAACAAGTTCTAAGAAAATCGGAGCAGGTTCTTGAGAATCCAACAGGACGTCAAGAACCCTTCTAAGGATGGAGGAGTAACATGATCCGCACATGCAGTCAGATAAGCTACGGTGAGAACATTCCTTCTGTGACCCGTATCAGTACAGAGGATGCTGAACGTGCATTTTAGCAATAGACAGTTTTCTTCGTAAGAATAAACGCATAGAAAGTCAGTCATATTATAATATTAGTAATGTACACATGTTTTCTTAGATTTATTAATATTAAAATTCATTTTAAAAACTAATAAATCAAGCGTTTTTATTTATTTTAAGTCATGCACTTTTTCGGACAAACAAAACTCTAATTAAATAGAGCTATTAAAACTGCAATTCTTTTATCATTTTTCCGAATCTCTATCTGTTGTAGTTTCCGAGATCCTGGTACTAAACATCGGAAAAAACTGATCCTGTGGCTGTATACATATACAGCTTGAGCGCGCGGGGTATGATCACCCGATGCTAGTCGATATTCTCCGGACGTATATTCGGCAAATGATCTCCGCTAGCTGTGTTCGCCAGATATAGATATATAGATTTATTTTTCCAGAGTTGTTATTTCGTTATATTTACTGGAGAGAATCTCTAATTTTAATTTCTATTTCAAGGGTCGTTTTTATGTTATTTTATGGTATTCCTGTTATACTTATTTATAGTTTTTTTTTTTACCATGAAATTTCTATTTATTTATTTTTCTCTAGACATCTTAGTTTATTCTGCAGATGTTTCAGGCGGGTTGTTTTTATTTCATTCTAAAACCCAGTTGTACTGCTATAACTTTGTACACAACTACATTATTATTTAATTTCATTAGGATAATCATAATTACGTTACAATCTGCAAAAAAATAATCAGATCACTATGAGTTCGAATATGAGCAGGCAATGCTAGTATGTTGTGCCGTTACTCTAATATGTATTATCGGACCACGTTTAGATGCGAGTTTACGTATACCATCGGGTGATCATACCTCGCGCGCTCTTGCTGTACATATAAAAGGTAATACTGGAAGCCCTTACTTTGTGATATTCCCTGTTACAAATAAATAAAGCATCTTTTATACTTTTTTATACCACTATAATTCGATAAATGGGTATTTTACTCCAACTCAGTATTTCAAGACAAATTAAAATAATATATACATCCACACAAAATTGTATATCGTAAATTTTTTTATACATTTCATACTTGGTATTGGAGCACAGAGATTATTTGTTCTTTATGTATTGTATTGATGTACTTTAATAAGCAGGTTATTGTGTAGATTGGCAACCTTTTTGTTGAGAGAACTGTGCGTATTTCTCGTGTTTTATTAAGATTTCTATTCTCAGATTTTACCTCTTCCCTCATCTTACCTAATACACAGCTTTGTTAGCAATTTCGTTATAATATGAACAAGTTGTGATCTGTATAAAACTACTTGCTGCTTGTTGATACGTATAATACAAGCTCACAAAGTATCTATTATAAAACACATATATATAGTTTAGAACAAAACGTATGAATAATAATAATAATAGCTGTAATACTATTTACATCACTTTATAATCATATGATCATGCTTATATGCAACTAGGTATAACATTACCAAGATGTTGAAATAGCATTAATAACCTGTAATTTCAAAATCATAATACATATTGCAGTAGCACTGGTAGCATAATTATATGAATAAAATAAATGTACTATTGGAGTGTGTGAAGTTAGCCCCCCTTTTTTCGAATATCGGAAATCTGACGGTTGTTCCAGGTTGTTCTAGGTTTGTTCTAAATTGTTCCAAAGTATTTCAAAAAAAAAGTCAAAATTGGCCGAGATAATTGAAAAAAACAACTTTTTCACCCAGCCCCCCTTTTTTCGAAAATTGAAATTCTGAAGGTTGTTCCAGGTTGTTCTAGTTGTTCTAAACATTGTTCCAAAGAATCTCGAAAAAAAAATCAAAATTGGCCGAGATAATCGGAAAAAACGAGTTTTTGCCAGCCCCCCTTTTCTTGAAAATTGTAATTCTGATGATTGTTCTAGGTTGCTCTAGGTTTGTTCTAAATTGTTCCAAAGTATTTCATAGAAAAAATCAAAATCAGACGAGAAAATGGGAAAAAACCAAAGCCAAAAGTATGAAGTCGGACCCAGTTTTTGCAAAAATTAAAATTTTGACGGTTGTTCTAGGTTGTTCTAGGTTTGTTCTAAACATTGTTCGAATACGTCAAAACCGTATCTCTTATATATCAAAAGATATGGCAAAAAAACCAAATCCAAAAGTGTGAAGTTAGCCCCCCTTTTATCGAAAATCTAACTTCTGACGGTTGTTCCAGGTTGCTCTAAGGGTGTTCTCAATTGTTCCAAAGTATTTCAAAAAATAAATCATAATTGGCCGAAAAAACGGCAAAAAACTTTTTTTTTCTGGCGGCCCATTTTTCGAAAATCGAAATTCTGACGGTTGTTCTGGGTTGTTCTAAGTTTGTTTTAAATTGTTCCAAAGGATTTCAAAGAAAAAATCATAATTGGCCGAGATAATAGAAAAAAACCATTTTCCCACGGACCCCCTTTTTGCGAAAATTCAAATTCTGAGGGTTGTTCCAGGTTGTTCTAGATTTGTTCTAAACATTATTCTTATACATCAGAACCGTATCTCTTATATTTCAAAAGATATTGCAAAAAAACGTTTTTAAAAAAAGTGTGAAGTTAGCCCCCCTTTTTTCGAAAATCTAACTTCTGACGGTTGTTCCAGGTTGCTCTAGGTGTGTTCTCAATTGTTCCAAAGTATTTCAAAAAATAAATCATAATTGGCCGAAAAAACGGCAAAAAACTTTTTTTTTCTGGCGGCCCATTTTTCGAAAATCGAAATTCTGACGGTTGTTCTGGGTTGTTCTAAGTTTGTTTTAAATTGTTCCAAAGGATCTCAAAGAAAAAATCATAATTGGCCGAGATAAAAGAAAAAAACGATTTTCCCACGGACCCCCTTTTTGCGAAAATTCAAATTCTGAGGGTTGTTCCAGGTTGTTCTAGATTTGTTCTAAACATTATTCTTATACATCAGAACCGTATCTCTTATATTTCAAAAGATATTGCAAAAAACTTTTTTCAAAAAGTGTGAAGTTATCCCCCTTTTTTCGAAAATCTAACTTCTGACGGTTTTTCCAGGTTGCTCTAAGTGTGTTCTCAATTGTTCCAAAGTATTTCAAAAAATAAATCATAATTGGCGGAGATAATAGGAAAAAACGATTTTACAATGGGCGGAATGCACTTTCCGAACATTACTGTGTTGAAGGAAGTTTTTGTATGATGCAGTTCTATTTAAAGAAATAAACATCTAATATAGCAATAAATATATATTTTCGCAAGAAATATAATGTTCATTTATTACAAAACGATATTGTTACCAAATGCTGATGAACTATTTCAAAGAAAAAATCAAAACCGGTTATGAAAAAACGATATTTTTCCCCAGTCCCTATTTCTTAAAAATCGAAATTCTTACAGTTTCAAAGTATTTCAAAAAAAAAAAAGCGCTGGATATGGGTACCCAACTAAAATCAAACAAAATGGGGAAGTCTATCAGGCTCCCTTTGTTATTTTATTTTGTCTAGTAATAATAAAAATAAAATACTGATTTTGAAGTTTGAAAATTTTAATTATAGTAAACCACTACAACGTTATTTTGTCTAGCCGTGGTCTGGCCACTTTTTTTCATGGTTTTTGCTCCGGGAATGCAAGCACGTGTAGACATTCCTATCAAGTATGCTTATTTTTTGTAGCCCCTCTTCGTAAACATGTTGAAATATGCTGTCTAATTTTCTCACTAAAACGATTCAAAGGCTACTATTACTTTATTTGGAAAAAATATTATATAGGTACCTATTTAGATAATATAAGATAGTATATCCGTCAAAGAGTAGCCGATTTGGGAAAGGCTGTTTTACAATACCAAATTGATAAAAAAATATATTATTTATGTCAATGTTATCAAATAATATAATAATATCAATAAATAAATTTTACAGAAAAAATATATATTTTAGATTTTAGGGATAAACTAAAGCATGAACTCTAATAAAAATAAACAAAGAAACATCAACCTAGCAGCTCATGAGAAAAACACTAATCTTTTTATGAGCAAGGTATAATCATTCTCAATATGTTTATGAGGTAGTTTTTAATCTACATTAATAATGTAACTAACGTCACTGTTCTAATATTATTTTATGTTAGGAGCATCAGCATTTAGTAACAATATTGTTTTCAAACAAATGAATTATATTACTTGGGAAAATATATGTATATTTACTGCTTCTGCTTTATTCTGAATCACAAATGAGTATTATTATTCATTTTAAAATATAGATAATAGGTAAAATCGATTTACCTATTATCTTGGGCAATTTCGATTTTTTCTTTGTAATCCTTTGGAACAATTTAGAACAACCTAGAACAACCGTCAAAATTTCGATTTTCGAAAAAAGGGGCGCCAGAAAAAAATTGTTTTTTGCCGTTTCTTCGGCCAATTATGATTTATTTTTTGAAATCCTTTGGAACAATTTAAAACAAACTTAGAACAACCCAGAACAACCGTCAGAATTTCGATTTTCGAAAAATGGGCCGCCAGAAAAAAAAAGTTTTTTGCGGTTTTTTCGGCCAATTATGATTTATTTTTTGAAATACTTTGGAACAATTGAGAACACACCTAGAGCAACCTGGAACAACCGTCAGAAGTTAGATTTTCGAAAAAAGGGGGGCTAACTTCACACTTTTTTTAAAAACGTTTTTTTGCAATATCTTTTGAAATATAAGAGATACGGTTCTGATGTATAAGAATAATGTTTAGAACAAATCTAGAACAACCTGGAACAACCCTCAGAATTTGAATTTTCGCAAAAAGGGGGTCCGTGGGAAAATCGTTTTTTTCTATTATCTCGGCCAATTATGATTTTTTCTTTGAGATCCTTTGGAACAATTTAAAACAAACTTAGAACAACCCAGAACAACCGTCAGAATTTCGATTTTCGAAAAATGGGCCGCCAGAAAAAAAAAGTTTTTTGCCGTTTTTTCGGCCAATTATGATTTATTTTTTGAAATACTTTGGAACAATTGAGAACACACCTAGAGCAACCTGGAACAACCGTCAGAAGTTAGATTTTCGAAAAAAGGGGGGCTAACTTCACACTTGTTTTAAAAACGTTTTTTTGCAATATCTTTTGAAATATAAGAGATACGGTTCTGATGTATAAGAATAATGTTTAGAACAAATCTAGAACAACCTGGAACAACCCTCAGAATTTGAATTTTCGCAAAAAGGGGGTCCGTGGGAAAATCGTTTTTTTCTATTATCTCGGCCAATTATGATTTTTTCTTTGAGATCCTTTGGAACAATTTAAAACAAACTTAGAACAACCCAGAACAACCGTCAGAATTTCGATTTTCGAAAAATGGGCCGCCAGAAAAAAAAAGTTTTTTGCCGTTTTTTCGGCCAATTATGATTTATTTTTTGAAATACTTTGGAACAATTGAGAACACACCTAGAGCAACCTGGAACAACCGTCAGAAGTTAGATTTTCGAAAAAAGGGGGGCTAACTTCACACTTTTTTTAAAAACGTTTTTTTGCAATATCTTTTGAAATATAAGAGATACGGTTCTGATGTATAAGAATAATGTTTAGAACAAATCTAGAACAACCTGGAACAACCCTCAGAATTTGAATTTTCGCAAAAAGGGGGTCCGTGGGAAAATGTTTTTTTTCTATTATCTCGGCCAATTATGATTTTTTCTTTGAAATCCTTTGGAACAATTTAAAACAAACTTAGAACAACCCAGAACAACCGTCAGAATTTCGATTTTCGAAAAATGGGCCGCCAGAAAAAAAAAGTTTTTTGCCGTTTTTTCGGCCAATTATGATTTATTTTTTGAAATACTTTGGAACAATTGAGAACACCCTTAGAGCAACCTGGAACAACCGTCAGAAGTTAGATTTTCGATAAAAGGGGGGCTAACTTCACACTTTTGGATTTGGTTTTTTTGCCATATCTTTTGATATATAAGAGATACGGTTTTGACGTATTCGCACAATGTTTAGAACAAACCTAGAACAACCTAGAACAACCGTCAAAATTTTAATTTTTGCAAAAACTGGGTCCGACTTCATACTTTTGGCTTTGGTTTTTTCCCATTTTCTCGTCTGATTTTGATTTTTTCTATGAAATACTTTGGAACAATTTAGAACAAACCTAGAGCAACCTAGAACAATCATCAGAATTACAATTTTCAAGAAAAGGGGGGCTGGCAAAAACTCGTTTTTTCCGATTATCTCGGCCAATTTTGATTTTTTTTTCGAGATTCTTTGGAACAATGTTTAGAACAACTAGAACAACCTGGAACAACCTTCAGAATTTCAATTTTCGAAAAAAGGGGGGCTGGGTGAAAAAGTCGTTTTTTTCAATTATCTCGGCCAATTTTGACTTTTTTTTTGAAATACTTTGGAACAATTTAGAACAAACCTAGAACAACCTGGAACAACCGTCAGATTTCCGATATTCGAAAAAAGGGGGGCTAACTTCACACACTCGTACTATTGCCATACATTGGGTACTAATGATACAAAACCATATATATTTATTTATGAATGCAGAGATTGTATTCTTTTAAATTATAACTACTCCAACAAATATTTTAATCTTAATCCCTGTTATCATTCACATTATTGTTGTAGGTTCTAGCAGTGATCCTTCCTTTATTTGTCGACAACATTTCTTATTTAAAATTAAATAGGATAAGGTTAATAATAAAAAACTAAATCTCATAAAACATTTGTATTAAACTCAATATTCAATAACAACAACAGTAAAGAAATTCTTTTGCCACATGTGGCTGTAAAAGAAATTGTCCTTTTATTTTTCCAACCACAAACAACAAAAATGTATATTTTTATATATGCGAAAAACACATTGCTTTTAATCTATTATATGGATTTAAATAAAAATATTATTTCTTGCTATCTTTAATATCGTATAATTTCAAAGAAATAAAATTTTTCCTTTACGACGCTGAATTTTATTTCAACAAAGACATTCATTTGCACGAAATGCCTCTGGAGATCTAAAATCTCGCAAAGTAGAAAACACCTTGATCAGACTCTCACCAATAGCCATATGCAAATATTCACACGTTGTACATACCACAAATTGGCTATTTGTCCATCAAAAATGCTTATACCTTTACGTATTCAAATATGCTTGAAATCTTTATTAAATTTTTATCTAAAAAATTGTTAATAATGCACAGTAAACATTGCTAGTAAACATTCTCACATTGTGCCATTAATGCCCTTTTTACATCATTAACAATACTCCCATGATTTGCAAAATTAATCTACTATAACAAAGAAAATAATATTTTATTCAAAATATTGACGATGTTAAACGCTTTGCTAAAAATGAACATTCTCACATAGCATCTTTAGCATACGCCACACATCACCAAATATCTATTATGAATTTATTTCAAGAAAAACTTACTTATAATATTCATATACATTATCAAATTCCTCTTGATTTATATCTATCATTTTGATAATAAAAAAATAATGAAATTAAACAAAGTAACAATGAATTAATTATAATGTGATAAACTAAACTACTTATTGAAATCAAAAATAACTTAATACATTTAACTAAAATGATTTTATGCAGTGTATTAGTACGCCTGCAATCAATTGAGTATGAAACAAAATTTTTACGTTCGAACAATTCAAAAGATCGGCAGCTTCTCCTTCCTTATCGTCGTACGCGGCTTTTTATCATCTCGGTCATCGAAAAACACGACTATTCATCTGCAGCGCCACAACTCACACACTAATGTTTATGTTGGTATTGTCCTGTTCATATTTCTTTTCTTTAAGTTTTACCCCAGGTTGATCTATACCTATATTGTTTTTGACAGTTAAAAATTGCACAAAAATATACACACACAAATTGTTTATTATTAAAGTCCGTGCACATTCGCGATTCCTTGTCTTGAGTAGGTATATTCTTCTTCTATTAACGCCATCCCTCATTGTATTTGTAAATGAATTTGTTGCCTCTTTCATCATTGTTTAAATACTTCCTTTTCCCATTATTTAACACTATCCGTATTTTCTTTTTGTAGATATCCTCGTTAGAAATAATCGGAAAGACATTGCATACAGATGAAATCCTTCCTTTTATGATTACTTTGTCAGGAACATGGACCTAGACAGCTTTATCCCTGTCTTCGAACCACCTTTTATCATCTTCGTGTAGGTTGATTTGCACGCAGCTGTTAACAACATTAACATTATTGTTTTTCTTTGTAGATTTATTCAGATTAAACCAAATCTATCCCATTATTTCTGGAACTTTTCCGGATTAAGCCAGATTTATCCTGCTATTTCTGAAGTTTTTACTTTATTATATCGTGTCTAATAAATAACACCTTTTTATATATCCTTTTTTTAAAATACTATTAAATATAAGTATCAGGTATTTATTGTATTGTTAAGTGTGACCATAAAATGTCTAACAGATAACAATCTTTTATAAACTTATTTACTACGTCTATTCATGATGAAAGATGTTTCCATGTCGTGAATGTCTAATTTCACCTTTTTCATACAATTTTACAGCATTCAAATGACTAACTCTTTTCACTGTTCCATCTTTCATCATCACTCTCTCTCTGTTATTTATTTTTAACACATTATTAAGCTTGAAAAGTGGTTCACTTCTCAATATATTTAGTGCCACTCTTACACAATGCGAAAAGTTTGGTTCGGCCTTTGTATACTGAAAATACATCTTGTGCTCCTCGTTTCTATAAATATAGAATCTATGAATTGATTTTTGTGTTTATTTTCGTACCTTTCTTATAAATTTATTTCAATTTCAATTACCATATACCCATCATCATAATGTTACGCCGTTGCGGTTATGCAACTCATAATTCGTTTTTTTAACAATTATGTTTACCACTAAAAATTATTTTCTTATTCTAATACTTAATTGTGTAACTATTTTATAATGCCTAAACAATAGGGATCACGGCAATATGTTGAAGTTGGTTAGTTTATGCAGATAATGTTCAAAATCACTGCTAAAAACACTCTTTAAACTGCGCTTATGGGATTCTAATGTCAAAATTAACAATTTTAATTTAAGCACTAGTGGAAATTGTTGAACGTAAAAATCGCTAAAATACAAATGGCGGCGGCGTGACTCAATTAAAGACACATTACATTACTACAGTAATGACTTTACAATGAATATGGTTGTCAAACATCTTTTTATTATTTTTGTATTGAGTTAGCCGATATGTGTAGTAATGCAGTTAAGATCATATTAATTATTCATGAGTAAAATTATTTTTGTAAACAAAGTTGATAATTATTTTTCCATTAACTGACGTTAGTTACAAAGGTAGAAATAGTACGTATGATAGGAAAATTATTCAAAATTAAACTATTTAGTACTTATAAATAATGATGTTGCTGAATATATAGCAACATCATTATTTATAAGTACTAAATAGTTTAATTTTGAATAATTTTCCTATCATACGTACTATTTCTACCTTTGTAACTAACGTCAGTTAATGGAAAAATAATTATCAACTTGCCTCAAATAAATTTAACAAAATAAAAACATCATTTACATTACGTTTATGTATGTGCATACAACCAGACTATAATGAGGTCATTAGTCATAACATACACAAAGTCGTCAAGACGAAATAAAATAATTAACCTTGACTTTAGAAAGGTCTTTTTAGTATGCAAGAGGAATTTCAGGTAGTATGTCTCGGATTTGTATTTCCTTCAAGGAAATGACGAACAGTAGGTACAGTTTTCCTTATGCGGCATCTTATACAAAGGTTTCAATTATTTATATTTTGGACACATATTGCATTTTAAATCACCTATGTAATTCGTTACATGGGTAATAAAAGAATATATTAGCAATTACTTTTGTTATGTTAAAACTAAATCTTATAATACTTACCTATTGTATTTTTAACAATGCGAATACTTCCTACGAGGGGAGATTTTTATATTATCTACATACCCATGACAAAAAAAGCTGTGTTTGATGTCAAGTTTCTGTTATTTTCATTTTTACTGACCAAATTTGAGAGTTTCGTTATACTTGCGTTATCCTGTACCTAACTAACAAAATATTAGTCCTAACATTCAGCTACAACACAAAAGCCTAATCAAATTCTTGATAAGGGAGGGAAATCGGCCGGAAATATTCACCAGAGGATGTTTAATCTGTATGGGGAGGTACGCAATCATATTTTATGATACACCTTTGATCCAACCAATATCGATTCGGTATGTAATCAATTGAAAATGATCCAAACTCCGGAAGACCTGCTGAGACAACACCAACGAAAACTTCAAGAAAGTAGAACTTTTGGTCTTAGAAGACAGAAGAATACCAGTTTCAATGATAGCCGATGAAATAGGGACATCGAAAGAAATTAAACAATGTGCACGAAGATTTAAAAATTAATAAAGTTCACACTTACTCACGAACAAAAGCTCTGCCAACACACATTTGCTAAGGATACTTTGTGACTTTAATTGATATCAACTTTTTTAGAAAATCGTAATGAGTGATGAAAAGTGGGTGTATCACTGGGATCCAATGACAAAACAGAAACCACACAGAGGGTTCACGAGAGATTTTGACCGCCAGGAAAGGCATAAACACGGAATTATTCAAGAAAGCTAATGACGATGGTGTTCTTGGATGTAGAAATAAAATTACTGATTACTGATTGAAGACATAAAAAAGCCTCTACAATAACAGGAAAAGTCTATAAGAAAAGTTGAAAACTGTGATCAAAAGATTATTCTGCTTCATGGCAATTGCAGAGTTCACAAAGCACTCCTAGGCCGTGAAGTAAGACTTTGTAGGGATGGAACATGCACCCCACAGCCCAAATTTGCAACAGAGTGACCATTATCTCTTTGCTAAATTAAGCACTTGAGGGGATGCGGTTTTTCTTCGTATGCGGTGGACATTTTTTGAGAATTTTTTTGAAGATACAGCATTGTAATAAATATATAACCGCTAATGGATCATATGTTAGAAAATAAAATATCACTTTTCTCCAAACTCTTTTTCTTCATAGCTTGGGAAATAATATAAAAATCTCGCTACTCGAATATTTTCATATTTGTTCCGTCGTACGACGTTGTCGTCATATATTATTAATCATATATTGTTATTATTATTAATTTAATTATTATTAAGTTTCTATTTGTCACACTGTATATCAGATATTCGTGTTCCTAGTTGACCTAATTGACCATATCTATACCTGCGCGAGAAGGTACATTTGCGATGATTTCTTGCGGCTATTCATGACCGCACGTAAATATAATTATAACTAAGTATTTTGGAAAAACATTACTTTTAAGTTTACGATCCTTTGTCAAAAGAAGCAGATATTTGCCTATTATTTAGTTAGTACAAAAAGGTTTTTCCCGTTCATAAACATTGCCTGTAATTTGCTTTCTTTGACAAAGAGACAGCATCTTTCACTTTTATTGCACATAATTTAAGATAAATTACAAAGGCAGACAGTCATCAGGAATTTCCGTTGGAACGTTGCAAATCGGTACATTATCATTAATAAAAGAAATGTTTAGGTTGACGTCAACAAATAGGGTGATCTACCAATAACATTTCGTTTGGTGGGAGTAACTCATATTTTCAAGTTATTCTTACTGTTAAGAAACAGAGAGTACAATTCAAGATGTAACATCAAACAGTCGCTTCAAGACTTACAATAACAGTACAACTCAAGATGTAACATCAAACAGTCGCTTAAAGACTTACAATAACAGTACAACTCAAGATGTAACATCAAACAGTCGCTTCAAGACTTACAATAACAGTACAACTCAAGATTTCATATCAAACAGTTTGTGTTCAAAACAAATTTTAAGTAGTCCAATTCCTGATTGTAAAACAAGACAATTCGTATCAATATACGAATAAATCGTTACACGCAATTCGAATTAATTAAACAAACGCGTCAATTTAAGGTGTAGTTAAAATAAATAGTTAGTGCTACAGTGCTGCAGTTTTATCGAATCACGAAGCCTTTGGTCCTTCGATTAACATTTGAGAAAACTAGCGTGGAGTCGCCTCTACAGTCCATCATCAAAATACATTGGCTTCGCGCAAACCCAACATTTGGTCATTCGAGCCGGATTTCAGCGCCACAGGAAAAGATCAACATCAGGAAATCAGCAAGGAAAACAATTAAACAACAATCCACGGAAAGAGGTGAGTCTCCAATTTTGTTACTTTCCCGCATTTCCTAATCCATTCATATCATCATGTCTCTTGAAACGGAAAAAGAGAAATTACTATCAGGACTCAACTACAAAACACGCGCAATCAAATCATCAACCACAAAATTCAGTACATATCTTGAATCAATCGACGAAACAAATTTCAGTGCCTTTCAAATAAAAACACGAGTATCAAAAACAAAAGAATTGTGGACAGAATATTATCAGGTTCAAATGCAAATCGAACAGCTCAACATTGGGGAAGGTACACGGAGTAATGATTCGGCATTTGAGGATCAATATTTTAACGTAATATCACGTGCCGAAGAAATATTAGCCATGTATTCAAAATCCAAGACACAGGTCAATTTTGATTTACACAGCCAAAGCGCAACATTACCACACGAGAATCAAGACATTCAAGGTCGCATCCGATTGCCGCAGATTTCATTACCATCCTTTTCGAGAGCCTTTGAAGAATTGACTCCATTAAATGAAACATTTGAATCACTAATAAATTCCAACGAATCACTTTCTAGCGTACAGAAATTCCATTACCTTAAGTCATGTTTAAAAGGGGAAGCTGCTAATTGCATTCAAGAATTGCAAGTTTCTGCAATCAACTACGAAATTGCATGGAAAACATTAAAGGGTAGGTTTGATAATAAACGATTAATAATAAAAAAACATCTTGTCGCAATTCTTGAACTGCCGAATTGCATGCATGAGAATTACATAACATTAAGACAAATTCTTGATGGTGTGCAAACTCACACGACAGCGTTAAAATCATTAGGTCGCCCGGTAGACACTTGGGACGACTGGTTAATACTTTCAATCACAAATAAAATAGATAAAACAACTAATAAGGAATGGGAGTCAAGTATAAAAGAGAATACTATACCAACATTCAAAGAATTTTTAGATTTCTTATCACATAAATGCAAGACACTGGAAGCTATTTCAAAAAACCTGTCTCAAGAGAAGTCACACAAATTTCAGAAATCAGCATTAGCGCACTTTTCACAACAAGACAGTCAATGCGTTATATGCAAGGCCAATCATTTTATCTATCAATGTCAAAGTTTTTTAAACATGTCAGTAGTGGAAAGATCAAAGCAAGTCAAATCTGCCAAGCTCTGTTCTAATTGCCTCAGGTCGGGTCATCAAATAAACAAATACAATTCGACCAACTGCAGGAAATGTGGTAACAAACACAATACATTACTTCATTTCGAAAAAGCAAGAGTGTCGGAAACTCAAGACGGACTATTAACAATAAATAATACAGATCAAGCAATATCAAATGCAGTGTCAGCACACTCTTCAGAATTATATTACTCTGGGCAAGTTCTGTTGTCAACAGCTATTATTAAAGTCGCAGATTGTAATAATGCATGGCACTCATGTAGGGCATTATTAGACTCAGGCTCGCAATCTAATTTCATATCAACCTCGCTAGCGCAAAGGCTTAATTTAAAAGAAAAGCGTGTGAATATCCCTGTGAGCGGTATCAATCAAACACGTACACAGATAAGCAAGTCAGTTCTAGTTAATATCAAGTCAAACTATAATGAGTATGTCACAGAGTTAAATTGTCTAATTCTAAACAATATTACAAACGATATTCCATCAAATTTAATTGAAAGGAGTTGCCTTAAGAGGGGCCTTTACCTACAAATAGAAACGTATGCAACTTATATTACTCGCGGGACGAGTCGACGCAAGGGGGTGTGAGTGGGTGGAGCTACACGTTATGAGGTTCCGATCCGAACGCTTCGGTTTTATTCATAGATAAAGGAATACTATAGATGGGAAACATATGTATAAAGAATGAAAAACTTACGGAACTGCCCTCTTGCGGGTCTAGTCACGTATTACTTTCATATACTTATTCATATTTTGAAATATTTAATTATTATTTTTGGATGTGAACAAATTAAATGGGTTCATTTTCACTTCGCTTTAATGCACATCTTAAAGTCGGATGAAAATTAATACATTCAATTTGTTTAGAATAAAAGAATACTCTCTTTTTAATTTATTTTCAGCCATCACAATAGTACAACATTATTTCTCATTATAATGTACAATTGTAATGATAAATAGATCTAGAAAAAAATAATAAAAAAGAAATCCTTATAAAAAAACAATTTCAGAAATGATGAAGTTACTTTATTACAAATAATTGATCGATATACAAATACATACATGTGTATAACAAATAATAATATATAATAAATTATGTACATAATCAAGTATTCTTAATTTTTATGAAGAACTTCTTGTGTTTAATATATTATTTAGACTTATATGATTTTTTAGCCCAAGTACCATCAACAACTACAGTTAGAAGTGGAAACCCATCACTATCTAGCTCTCCTTTAGATATAGCTTCAGCCTTCTCTGCTTCTGCAGCTTCCGCCATTTCTTCCACGGCATTTTCTTTTATTACTTCATGAACGTGCTTTTGTATATCATAATACGTTCGCGAAGACATGGTAGACATATTCATAATTGAAAAACGCTCTTCCATTTGAGTAAAACTTTGTCCCGTATACAAGTTTCCAAAAACCTACAATGCACATTTTGAAGACAAGCGTTTGCGGTAGCTATTTAGCCATACTCAAAATATTTCAAGCATCTCCTTGAAAATGTTGACTTTTACACTAATATAGACATAAATAGCTTAGATTACTATAACAAAATCATTAGTTTATAGTTTTCCCGGGGGACACCTAACATTATTTTGAGTCTAATTTCTATGTACATTAAAACATATAAAGAGCAAATACTACAATAACACATAGACACCGTAATCATAACGACTTCCAGGTGATTACAAATTTTTAAATGTCTTACCACAGCTTCATTTATGCCCATATCTTTTGAGCTATCACGTTCAATGTTAGAAAAAAGTTTTTCAATTGCACCACATATGCTACATTTAAATACAAATTTACAATTTAATCCATTTCTCAATTCTTTTAAAAAAGTCATGTGAGTTGAATTGCATCCATATGACGATTCATGGCCGCCAAAACTTTTTAACTGCTGAATTATCGTTCCTGGTTTCTTTTTTTACAAGAAAATTACCTTCCTCGGGTTCATTTTCAGGTGGAAGCTTGTAACTGTAATAATTTGTAAATTTGTAAATAATGCCCAAAGTCTACAGTTTCGATTGTAATACGTACTTCCCATTACCTTGTGAGTTGCTTAAATAGATGTGTTCAGAGTTTCCAACATTAACCCCTTCAGGGGATGACAAATCAATGGAAGTTGCATCAGACCTAACAGCAAAAGCGTATGTATTAAAAGCGGACTGTAAGAAAGGCAATCCAAAATGAAAATTTTAATATACACATAAAATGAATCGTCAAATATTTAAATTCTGAAATCTACTCGCATATTGGTATTATGTACTTAGTTAAATTAAATCGAATTAACAAATATCAAAATAATGTAAATAAAATTGTAGACTAAAAATTACTTACCTCGTATTTTGATTTTTCATACGATTTGCATGCTTACTTCTTTGTATGATTGATCTTTTATGATAATCCAATTTTCGCTTGCCCATAACTTATATTATTGTAGCGTGAATCGTTCGTTAATTTAAAAAAAAAACAGAATACGCAGTTATAGGAGTAACTATTTAATATCACTAATTAATGTTATTTACGTATATTTATATCCAATTCATTAAATAGACACATACATTTATTTCTACAATTTCTCTATACTGTCAGTCATGTCAATTTTAGTTTTATTGACAAACCTTGTCTCCATGACACCCATTCGTATTTCGTGACATTACACTCGAATATTATATGATATTTCTTTTTAATTACAAACTGTCACTCTGACTTGGAATAGCCGACCGATTCCGATAGATTTTTGTCTTCCCTAGGACTGGTAGAGATACCGTATAGTGGGGATAGACGACGCAAAAGCTTCGAAAAACGACGTGTAAAATGTGTGTGACAATGTTTACTGTTTAATGTTTTTTATCTTCAAAAATAATTACAGAAAGTTTTTTTTTTATGTCGTACATCAAATGTGCAGCTGGCGCGGGGAGGTCGTTTTTTTCTTTTTTTGTATCAGCCTTAGTTAGTAGACGTTCATCAAATTCATGCATTTTTGGGGTTATTTCTGAGACACATAACTTTTTTAAGAAAATAAATTAGTACAAAAACGGACCTTGCCATTATAAATTGATGCCTTTTGCATCACTAACCCAAATTTGAGATTCTAAAATTACAAAATGAGTTTAAAAAACGCGAAACGGCGATGCCTTAATTTTCGACAGGTAAACGCCCCTCTTAATATTCCACAAAACTTAAAATTGGCTGACCCTGAATTTAATCGCCCCAATAAGATCGATATGTTAATAGGAGCGGAGTTGTTCTGGCATCTTCTATGCGTAGGTCAAATAAAATTAGCAAATACTAACCTAATCATGCAAAAGACACAGTGTGGGGTGGATAACATCCGGGGCACAGAACGATAAACGGGCGCAACAAACAAGCAAAATATGTAATTTAGCCCTAGATGACAGTATAGCAAGGTTTTGGGAGATCGAACATGTCAGTAACAGGAGTAATTACACCGCGGAAGAAGTAGCTTGCGAACAACACTTTATTAACAACTATACTCGAAACAGTGAAGATAGATATATTGTTAAGTTACCTCTTATAAACGATGCAGAAATAAGTTTAGGAAATTCGAAAGATTTAGCAACAAAAAGGTTTTACTCACTAGAAAGAAAGATGCAGAAGCAACCGAAACTGAAAGAACAATACGTACAGTTCATAAACGAATATTTACAATTAGGACACATGCAAGCAGTAGAAGTGGATGAATCGCTACTGGATGAGAGCAGCACATATTACCTAACACATCACGCGGTAGTAAAAGAAGATAGTCTCACTACGAAATTGCGTTTAGTATTTGACGCATCGGCAAAAACCACGTCAGGACACTCACTCAATGATATGCTAATGGTAGGACCGTCAATACAAGAAGACTTGTTCTCCATCATTTGCAGATTTCGCACACATAAAATCGTATTAACCGCAGATATCACAAAAATCTATAGACAAGTGTTAGTCGGCAGTCACAAATATCGTTACAGCGAATTCTTTGGCGCCCAGATTCGTCACACGATTTACTCACTGACGAACTCAATACACTCTCATATGGCACCGGTTATGCGGCGTTTTTAGCGATTAGGGTTTTAAAACAACTTGCCCTCGATGAATCTAGCACATTTCCATTAGGTGCAAAAATCGTAAAAAGAGATTTCTATGTAGATGACTTGTTAACCGGGGCAGATGACGTAAACAGCATTAAGATCATCTTTGAAGAGGTTAATTCCTTATTGCAAAGGGAAGGTTTCCAAGTTAGAAAATGGGCCTCAAGTGACAGCGAATCTCTATCACAATTACTTACAAATACTGTCGAACCGATCATATTAAAACTTGATAAAATTTGCACAACCAAAACATTAGGGAATTCTTCAGAGGACACTCTACAATATGTTAGACCACCAGAGAGGCGATGTATGGCAACAAAGACCGTGCATATAGAATTAATTAGTAGTCTCGACACTGATTCTTACATGAACGCCTTAAAACGATTTATATCAAGACGAGAGATGGTATCAAATATTGATTCAGATAATGGCACTAATTTTGTCAAGGGAAACAAGGAATTAAAGAAACTTCACACAATGTTCACAACAAACGAACACGAAAAATGAGGTGTGGCCACCACACGACTTTCTTATACGTATGAGCGTTTCAAACTATACAATTTTAAGAATTTTTTTATACAAAAATCATTCAAAATCCTATTCTAAGTACTTTCATTCTCTTAATAAATCGCTATAGAATGCATACTTTGCAAGATATTCGAAAAAAAGTGCTACTCGCTAAGAGTAAAAGTGCTACTTCCGGTCCGAATTTTGAAATTTCATGTATACCAAAAATATTGCAAATCTAACTCTAAATACTCTTGTACTCTTAATAAATATATATAGAATGCATAATTTACGACATATTTGCAAAAAATCGCTATTCGGTAAGAGTAAAAGTGGTACTTCCGGTCCGAAGTTTGAAATTTTTTTATACAAAAGCTATTTAGAATTATCATTTAAACACTTTTGTACTCGTAATGTACCTGCCTAGAAAGCATGACTTGCGAGATATTCGCAAAAAACTGATTTTCGATAAGAGTAAAAGACCTACTTCCGGTAGGAATTTCAAACAACTTTTTTAAGACAATTTGTCTCAAATTTAATTCTGAGTACATTTGAATTCTTTATAAATTTGTTTAAACTTAGTAATTGACGAAATATTTGTAAAATTCGATTTTTTCACTGAAGTAAACTACTACTTCCGGTCTGCCGATTTTTCTCAAAATCTAATCAGTTCTCAAGAGGGAGATTATACACGTAAATACAAAATTTGGAATTGATATCTACAGCGGTTTGACCGCTATCGTAGTCACACACAGACACACACAGAGACATTTTTTTAAAACCACTTTTTTGGTATCAGGGGACCTCAAAACGTGGACATCTGCAAAAATCTCGAGGTCGAAAATTTTCATCATCACAATACTTCCTTATACTACGTATAAGAAAGTAAAAATAATAAATTACCTATCGAACGAAGGAATTTCATGGCATTTTATACCACCTAGAGTTCCACATTTCGGCGGTATCTGGGAGGCGGCAGTCAAATCCTTCAAATATCATTTTAAACGTATAATTGGAAATGCACACTTCACATTCGAAGAATTCTCCATCATTTCCATCCAAATTGAGGCCATCCTAAATTCCCGGCCTATTATTCCTCTATCCGAAGACCCGACAGACCTATCAGTCCTAACTCCGGGTCATTTTCTTATTGGAGACTCACTTAGAGGTATTTTAGAGCCTAATTTATTACCGTTACAAATGAATAAGTTGTCTCGATTGCAATTAATAGATCGCAGCAAACAGCACTTTTGGCAGAGATGGTCGAAGGAATGCCTTCAACAGATGCAAGGAAGAAGTAAATGGACAAGGCATTGCAAGTGGAACATCTAGTTCTCATAAAGGAAAACAACATACCACCAATGTCCTGGCCCGCAGGAAGAGTGTTAACCATCCATCCAGGGAGTGATGGTGTTGTACGTGCAGTGACATTAAAAACAATACGAAGCAAAATGAAGAGACCCGCCAACAGATTATGCATTCTACCTATTCAAATGAGTGAAGTGCTATGTAACTATTAAGTTTCGAAAGCCGATGCTTTCAACGCGGGCGGCATGTTCCGTCGTACGACGTTGTCGTCATATATTATTAATCATATATTGTTATTATTATTAATTTAATTATTATTAAGTTTCTATTTGTCACACTGTATATCAGATATTCGTGTTCCTAGTTGACCTAATTGACCATATCTATACCTGCGCGAGAAGGTACATTTGCGATGATTTCTTGCGGCTATTCATGACCGCACGTAAATATAATTATAACTAAGTATTTTGGAAAAACAGTACTTTTAAGTTTACGATTCTTTGTCAAAAGAAGCAGATATTTGCCTATTATTTAGTTAGTACAAAAAGGTTTTTCCCGTTCATAAACATTGCCTGTAATTTGCTTTCTTTGACAAAGAGACAGCATCTTTCACTTTTATTGCACATAATTTAAGATAAATTACAAAGGCAGACAGTCATCAGGAATTTCCGTTGGAACGTTGCAAATCGATACATTATCATTAATAAAAGAAATGTTTAGGTTGACGTCAACAAATAGGGTGATCTACCAATAACATTTCGTTTGGTGGGAGTAACTCATATTTTCAAGTTATTCTTACTGTTAAGAAACAGAGAGTACAATTCAAGATGTAACATCAAGCAGTCGCTTCAAGACTTACAATAACAGTACAACTCAAGATGTAACATCAAACAGTCGCTTCAAGACTTACAATAACAGTACAACTCAAGATTTCATATCAAACAGTGTGTGTTCAAAACAAATTTTAAGTAGTTCAATTCCTGATTGTAAAACAAGACAATTCGTATCAATATACGAATAAATCGTTACAAGCAATTCGAATTAATTAAACAAACGCGTCAATTTAAGGTGTAGTTAAAATAAATAGTTAGTGCTACAGTGCTGCAGTTTTATTGAATCACGAAGCCTTTGGTCCTTCGATTAACATTTGAGAAAACTAGCGTGGAGTCGCCTCTACAGTCCATTATCAAAATACATTGGCTTCAAGCAAACCCAACAATATTTCTCAACTAAATATTAAACTAATTAATAAAAGTACCAAGAAAATATTGAAGTAATTAGGCATTAACATTTTAACAAAGCGGAGTACAGTACTAGAAACAGCAGATAATGTGAAGTATTTTACTCCATATGTATATTTCATAAGCAACTATTTACCCGACTGCGTCTCCATTATTATTTTACCTACCAGCACATTTCGGTGAACTATTGAACGAGTATTCTTCTCAAAAATAAAGTTGAATTTTGCTGAATTAACTCGAACTCCACGCCAAAATAATAGGCTGTGATGGATTAAAATGCATTAGAAATGCAGCATCTGCCATTTTAGACTTGAGAACATCAAAAACTTTCTGAGCTTTTTTATTCGATAACATTTTTTACATTGTTATAAGTAGTTTAGTATTACACACGTTGTGTGTCTATGTGCTTCTATATTCATTAATTGTTTAAAACTCATTTATTTATTATTTAAACATTATTTTTAAAATATATTGGCACAGAGAAAATTTATTTTTTTGATACTGTACTCTTTCGTTAGCACCATAAGTTTGTTTTTCAAAAGTTCGTGAGTAACACAAAATACGTGAAACACGCAAAAAAATTGTCTGCGTTTCAATCAAGATTTAGACCAATTAACTGCTCCTTTTGGAATGTTCATTATTATTATTATTATAGACAGCTTAAAATGCATTATCAGATAAGTGTAGTGTTTGTGTTGGTTCTTGCTCCTGTGCCTCCGTTTTTGTAATAAAAATAAATGTAGTAAATCTCTCATCTATTCTGATACTCTTTTTGTCACGGATGTCTTTTCGACAACAGTAAATCAGAAAAAAGAATCGTAAGGAAATTCTCAACTGATAAAAGAAATGTAGAAATGAAGGAAACGAGTAATGTAATATGCTTATTTTTTTGCGAAACAAACTTGCTGATAGTGAATATAAAATCACTAATATTACTGAAAAATATAATAAAATAAGAGATGAATTGGCAATTGCGAATGAGAAACTTGATTATAAAAGTAAAATCATAGGCGATATAAGAACAAGATTTGAAGAGTTGACAATGAACACAACACAAAAAACTCTTCTACATTCAGAAACCCAAACTAACTTAGTCAATATATGTAATTTGAAAAATCAAACTGAAATTTCGAATAATGATGAAATAATTGCAGTTATGAATAGCAATAAGAATTATAACAACTTTGAAGATCTTATAGTAAAAGATGAAGCTGAGTCAACGAATACCGAAATATAGATCATAGAGTAATTTTGTTAGACATAGGATTGCGGAAGGTACAGTTGTCTCAGGAGCAGTTAAACCAAATGCTAAAGTTGGTATCATACTTCAAAATTTAAAGACAAAATTGGAAACTTTAACAAAAGTTACACAATCAAAGCCACGGGATGACTTTTCCGATGAATCCATTATCATATCAGACACTTCCTCAACACTAGTTGGATTCAAAAAGATCAAGTCAACATATGAAACGGGAAGAGTTTCACTGTCAAACGTCGGTAAATTTTAACAAACCGTACCAACTCTGCTAAAGTGATTAAATGTGCCAACACACCTGGCTCATCAATTCGTTGACCACCAATTTTTACGAGTGCAGTATGCCTTTTTGACAGAATTACTTTCTAACAATGTTCATTTTTGTCAAGCTGATAAACTAGCATTTAATTCACTTGAGATATTATTTTTTCTTTTAACAGTAATTTTATTTTATTTGTTACTTATTTCGTTAAGGGGATATTAAAGCGGTCGAGAAAGCAAGATATCGAATTTATCATTTTTTTTACTATTGTTCAAGATAGAAATGTGAAATTTTCTGTACAACTCCAATATAGATATGATGATGATATGATGATGATATAGATGTGATGAACACGGAAAGGTTGTCAGATTATGTAATTTTTTGTCACAACCACCTATTTTTTTTATTCCAAATTAGAGTAAAATGTACGTGTGTTTCTCCGTCAAAATCTGAAAGAATTAAATGAAATTGATCAAAACGGATGTAATTCCCGTGTAGACCAATGTTTTCTTGTGAGATATAGCTTTTTGAATTGCGGAAAAAAGTTTAATTTGAGTAATTAAATTAAGAAATTCCGGAATGCTGCGATACTGAATTATTTGTATTTTAGCAGCGCCTTCAGCTGCTACGGATATGCACCCAACTTCTTGGCCCCGCCTAATAGGACTGTCCGAACTTTTTGCGGTTGTCTGGAGTATTTTATTTCACTTTTTCTCACTCCAATTTTAGGCATTCATATTATTACCAGTTTCGAAGCTATATGATTTTACCATTCAAGTATACATATACGAAAAAAATTTTTCGTATATGAATAAATGTATGAATGCATTGTATTGTATATGATTTTAATGACAATACAGAAGTAGGTATAGATACAATTTATTTTTATTTTGGTGATTGACTTATTGCGATTTTGGTTAGTTCTTTAATTTGTATGCAGAAATAGCGTTGCAGTAGCATTGGAACATGTTGCTGCATGTATTATGCTTGTATTGCCTATTTAGCATCCGCTATAGTAAATTAATGAACTTTGAATTTTTTTTATAATTTCGTGGCGCGTAAAAGGACAATTAAATTGACTTTTGGTGATTGACTTATTGCGATTTTGTTTAGATCTCTAGTTTGCATGCAGAAATAGCGTTGCAGTTGCATTGGAACATGTTGCTGCCTATTATATTTTTCGAATCTGTTAAAATAATTTATGGACTTTGAAAATTTTTTAAAATTTCTTAAATATTTGTTTGAGTTGTGTAATAGACATTTTCTATATGTGATTTAATGATAAAATAATTGTCATATACATATATTTATTTTTCAATGTGTGATATCGCCTGGCTTTTCTACGAACTGGATATTTATGCCGCAGAAATTTCCCAGTTGACAATATTAGTGCCCGATGAATGCAGCTCCGCATCAGTATTCGTCTTTTTTTTAATTTGGGGCGCGTATTCCAAATTTTGTATTTAGTAGTATAATCTCCCTCTTGAGAAATGATTAGATTTTAAGCAAAATTGGCAGACCGGAAGTAGTAGTTTACTTCAGTGAAAAAATCGAGTTTTGCCAATATTTCGTCAACTACTAAGTTTAAACAAATTTATAAAGAATTCATATGTACTTAGAATTAAAATTGAGAATAATTTTATTTAAAAAGTTTTTCGAAATTCCTACCGGAAGTAGGTCTTTTACTCTTATCGAAAATCAGTCATGCTTTTTAGACAAGTACGTGACGAGTATAAAAATATTTAAAACATAATTTTCTATATCTTTTGTATAAAAAAAATTTCGAAATTCAGACCGGAAGTACCACTTTTACCCTTATCGAATAGCGATTTTTTGCAAATATGTAGTAAGTTATGCATTCTATATGTATTTATCAAGAATACAATAGTTATTTACGAACCAAGTGCGTGAAATCAAATTTCGCGAATGAGTGACCAGTTTAAAGCGCGAGCCGAAAGGCGAGCGTTTTATGGACACGAATTCGCGAAATGTTTCACGCACGAAGTTTGTACAATATTTTTTGTACGAGAACTATAATAATAATACATATTGTTAAATACGTTATCGTTTATGACACACTACTAATCTCTTGATATTAATTAAAAAAAATTGAGTTGGCAGTATTGATTATTTGAAGTGACATTTAATTTAAAATTATCAAATTCAAAAAATTCCATACAAAATAAAAACCTCACCAACAACATGAATTCTGATAATGAAATGCAATGTACACCGCCTGAAATTCGCGAAGCTGCCAATATTGCAGTGGATAATTTATTACCCATAAAATCAAAAAACGTATACAAAAACACTTATACTAAATTCGTAACTTGGGCTAGATCTAAAAATATACAAAAATACTCCGAAAATTGTTTGTTAGTTTATTTTCAAAATTTACAATCAAATAAATCATTATGGTCCACTTATTCTATGTTAAAATCATGCTTAATAATATATGATAATACGGATATATCTAAATATGCAAAACTCATAGCGTATTTAAAACAGACAACCAAGCAACATCAGCCTAAAAAATCAGCAGTATTAACCGAAGAACAAATTACTAAATTTATTGTTGAAGCACCAAATTCTTTGTTCCTACTAATGAAGGTAAAGTCATTTCCGTATATTTAAATTCCATACAACACTATATATATGTATTTATAGGCTGTATTAATATTGGGTATTTCTGGAGCGTGTCGACGTGAAGAACTTTGCAAAATGTCATTGCGAGACATAGAATTTAAATCGAATTTAATTATCGTAACAATTCCAGAAACTAAAACAGGTAACAGCCGTACATTTGCTATCATTAAGCCCGAATGGATTACATTAATTCGGCAATATGCAAATTTAAGACCGGACAACCAGCATCGATTCTTTTTAACATATCGCAATGGCAAGTGTGTTTGTTCACCTGTTGGTCTTAATACAATTGGCAAAATTCCAATGCGAATAGCTGAGTACCTTCAGCTTGATAGCGCAAGTAACTTCACAGGTCACTGTTTCCGAAGGAGTTCAGCGACATTGTTGGCAAATCAAGGAGGTGACTTGCTTACAATTAAAAGGCATGGTGGATGGAAATCATCTACGGTTGCAGAAGGATATATCGAAAATTCTCTGCATAGTAGAATTCAATTAGCTAAAACAATGACCCCGTTAGAGATATCGACTCCGCCTGCAACTTGTTCGACATCTGAAATACAAGATATATGTAATAATACAATCAACGTTACTCTACCTTCGCAATCAAGATCAATTCAAACAAACCAGTTAATCCCTGGGGTATCAATCTCTGGTTGTCAAAATTGCCCAATCAAAATTTTTAATAATTGTTCCGTTTCAATTTCTGAAAAGAATGAATAATGGTAATTTATATAATATTTGTTACTGTTCTGACATTGAATTACATACCTTCCAAATATAACAATTTCTATTTCATTTCCTTTTATTTTCATAGAAAAACAACGAACTGGGTAGCATATTATTAAGGTTAGGGATTTATGATTTTAAAATGTGACTAAATTAATTAAGTTCTGGGTAGTACCAACTTTACTTTTACGCACTCGTGTTTAAAGTGACTTTTTACGCACGCAAATCGAATCGTGAAATGACAGGTTTTGATAAGCGAGTACAAAAAAGTATTTATAAGTTTTTCATTAAAATTTGGGAAATCATTTATAAATTCTTTTTCACAAGATAACATAGTAAGGGCATTTAATCTGTCTTCTTTCATTGTATTTCTCAGGAAAGTTTTTATTCTCTTCAGCCGTGAAAACTGGCGTTCCGCTTCAGACGTTGTCATTGGGATTGTAATGACAATTTTTAAAAGCTTAACAACTTCATTAAAGGTGTCGCTTAATCCATCCAGCAGAAGGCCTAGCAGACCTACAGCACTGACTTCTATATTTTGCCTAAATTCTTCTCTAGAATATTGAACACTTAATTCAGTTCGTAGTCTGCTTGCATTGAGACATGGATAAAATTTTACTGCTTCTTTAAGGCAATCTTCCGGAAATTTTTTTTGAAAAGAGGAGAACTGTTTAAAAGAAATTAAGTTTGCTAATATTAAGTGCCCTGTATACCGAAATCTAGTTTTTATTTCAAGCAAAATAATATCGCACACTTCAATAGTTTCCCTCCGTCTTTGGCTACCATCAGTTACTCTTCGTCGCGTTGATGGTCGAGGAGTCAGTTCTGAGTCATTTTGTTTAACCAACTGATTATCTCTGTCAGCGATTTCCGTTCGAATTTTTCCAATAGCGCGTTCAAAATTATCTAAATTATTCTTGATTTTTAATGCATCTGTATTGACATTTTGTAATTGATTAAACAATATGTCCACATGTGGCATAATTTTATGAAAGGAAGTTAACCAATAGATAAAATTTTCCTCCTCTAAAATTCGCAAATTGGCACCAGCTTGATGAATGGTAGTTTGTAAACTAGCTTCTCCCTCGATTTGTTCTAGAGCTCGGTGCTCATATATTGTATTCACTGTCCTAGAATTGAAGTTCCATCTTAGTTTTGAAGAACGAGGTATGCTTTTTCTCTGAAGGAATTCTTCCAATCTTGCAGCTCGTTGTGGTGAAGTGGAGAAAAAAAGTACATAATCCCGTCAGATTGGCAAAAAAATCTGCAATTACTACTGCTCGATGTAGCATGTGACATAATAAGATTTGTCTGATGTGCGTAACAATGTACAAAATTGGCCCTTGGATACTGGTCTTGGACATGTCTTTGCACGCCGTTAATAGCACCACTCATGACTGCTGCCCCATCATAGCTCTGTGCAATCAGTTTTTCTGGGTCATCAACAAGCAAACTAATTTCGCTAAGGATGGAAGCAGATAAAGAATTAGCATCATGTCCACTAGGCACAAGAAATTTCCAAAATTTTTCGACCGGTCTCGCGTTCACAATATATCTTAAAACAACCACCAACTGAAACTGATTGGACACATCTGTGGTTTCATCAGCTATCACAGATATGAAGTCGGTTGCTTTAATTTCACTGGAAACTTGTACATGATACACGTTCAACATTGCATCAAGCAGCTCATTCTGTATCGTTTTTGATAATCCCTTAAAAACCGGTGCTGCTTCGATGTGATCTCTGAGCAATTTATCCAATTCTGCCGTAAAATTTATCAATTCCCGAAAAATGCCCTTGGTATTCCACGTTTGCCGTTCATCATGACCCCGAAGTGCCAGTTCAAACGCGCCACAAAATCTAATGCAATTTATTATTAAATTTAACACATGCCTATTTTTTGTTACCTGTTCATTGTGTTATTGAACTGTTTTTCTATATGATGAATCTAAAACATTCTGAATGTTATTTTTTCCTAACATTCTTAGACTAAATATATTTTTCAAATGCCCTTCGGAATTTTCATGTTTCGTAATTTTAGCACTACGATGAATTAAGTCTTTTATTCCGTTCTTTGACCAAGACGGTTCACCACCAAACAAAAGACACGGAAAATAAAACAAAGAATTTTTAATTTCACACCCACAAATCCAGTCATTTTTCTGATAAATATTCATTTTGAATTTTCTTATAACGTCTTTACCTTTAACAGATTGTTTATTTTCTAAACATAATTGAGGCATCGGGAGTTTAAGATTTTTTATTACGATTTTTTCATCATACGTTAACCGCGAAAACGTGTTATTCTGTAACGCAGAGACGAAATTTATCTTACAACAGCGGTGAGCAGACTGGAGATCTTGCTCACACGCTATGTATTATACGATATGGAAGTAGAACAAAATACAGTTCTCCCCACCTTCAATGTAATGTTAATGGCTTAACGGAGCAACGGTTGGGCTTTGTTCATGGGCATGTTTCTCTCGGTGGAAGGGGTAAACATTCGAATAGTTGCTCGTGCGCTGTTAGTCGTCATTATATCTGTGACGACGATCGGTGCATGTAGGTTGTTACGCGTGCCGCACACGCCACGTTCCTGTTCAATAACTATGAATACGTAATAAATAAATACTTTCACAGTTAGTCGCCGCTTGGTTTGTTTTGTTTCAAAATTCCAGGGGGTGCAATTGCTCACTTGCTTTCATTAAAGAGCCGCCACTGACCGGAAGTATCACTTTTACCTTTATCGAGTAGCACTTTTTTGCAAATATCTCGTTAAGTATGCATTCTATAGTAATTTATTAAGAGAATAGAAGTACTTAGAATAGGATTCTGAAAAATTTTCCTATAACAAAATTTTTTTGTGTAACACACTTACAGGTTTAATTTTTTAAGAAGATAAGACTATTTAAAACTTAATTTAGACCAACTATTGTATAATTTGAAACGCACATATTGCTGTGACCTTAGTAATTTGAATAATATTTAGAAAATGATTTTAACTCTTGAAAATAAACAATCACAGTTATATTGCTAAAAAACGGTGGGTTAGCAACTTAGCAGTGGTTTATGCTCTTATTTGCTCCTCTTATCTTTAACAAAATCTCTTCCCGGCATTTACTCTATATCTCAGGGTGTAGGTAGCTTTAACACTTCAAAGTGGTATGGCAATTTATAAAGCAAAACACAAATTTTTCAAAGAACAAATATAACAAATTTATTTAACATATAGTTTTATAATATAAATTAAAACCATTATTTCAACTTTTATTTAAACATTTACAAAATATTAACAAATAAATAATATTACCAAAAATGTATGATGTATAATATTTCAAAATAGAAAATATTGAAAAACAGATATTCCTAAGACAATTAAATAACACTCAAAAATTATGAATCTATCCACATGTATGCCTTTTAGCATGTATAATTATAACCAAAATATATAATAAAAATTTTCAAAAAACAAAATAATTCCAGTCTAAGTTTTATTATACTTAATTATGATGTTCGCATAATCACAATTAAATACCTCATTCCTAGGTCGAACATATAAATCAATCCGACACACATCCTCGGAAATTTCTCATGATTTTCGCAAGAATGGATCGCATTCACGTTACTTTTCGCTGAAATTATTGACTAAACTCCGTAACTACTTTCACAATCGAAAATTATTTTTTTTTGGATTGTGTTATGAAATAACAAAAGAGAAACACGCAAAATGTGTACTAAAAATGGAACAAATGAAATAAGAATATTAAACACACACAAAACGATGATATAGATTATTTTTTTAATTTTTCTACACTTTTTCGGATTCTACAAATTTGTTCTTCTGCCTCAAATCTCGGAAGGGTAGATTTTGTGAATGTTGTGGATCTATGAGTTCTGGTAGAACGCAATTTTCATAGAAATCTCGTAGTTGTAACTCCATATGATTCGTCCAGAAGTTGTCATCTCTGTAAATCTAAACAGGTCGAATAAGCAGTTAACATATTTTTATTCCTAATAGTGTGTTTTCAAACATGCTCTACTTCCATTCCCAGTGGACTCCACAAGACAAAATAGCACACATTCCTTTGAGAAATGTGTAGTTCTGTACCAACCGTGAATATGTTGGTAACTTAAAAATTATAAATTTTCAGAAAAGCCAAGTTAAAGTTTGTCAGGTTCCGTAAAATCGGGAAACCACTGTAGAGGTTACATTTTCATGTAACTTCATGGCAACGAAATAGAACAGACACCTGGAAAGGGCAAAATTCACTATTAACCACTGAAGTGGCCTTTTCTTGCTTTAGATTTGATTTTAGTGCGAGTTACCTAATTATTCACGGTGATTGTTCCTACAATCAATGACTTACATAATTTCTTACGATATAATAAAACAGCTATTAATCAACTTTGAAATGCTCTATTACTATGTAGCTTCAAGTGTACAAATAAAAAGGATTTGTTGACTTAAATTTTTAGAAGAAAATCAAGATTCGTCGGGATCGGCTTCAAGAAGATCAGGATCTTCATCCACAATGCCCTCTTTGGTAGATAGATTTCTATAAAAACCCCTAAAAACCTTGTCAATGAGAGGCAGCAATTCAAGTAAGTTATCCTTCTCCTTTCTGCTGATTGGAAATGGATGTTCACTTACAAGGGGTAGAGAAGGAGGAAACGATTGCTTGCCTCGTTTTCGTAAATTGAGTATTTTGAATGCCTCATCATTTTCCAAAGTAGTCTTGTATTTTATAACCCCCAATTCACCAGAATATTGTACCCATTGCACAGGCTGCCATAGGAATTTTTCGCCATTTGTATTAATTTTTTTTGACGCAAATAAGCTCTTGACTGCACTACTAAAGTCAAAGAAATGTTCTTTTTCCATAATAACCACTTTAAAGGGTTTCTTCTTTGTGCAGGATCTAACCAACTGGTACCAGTAATTCGGATGGTTAATTTTTATTCTGACTTTTTCTTTGCTTTTTCTGTAATGGCGTGATCACTGTCACACTCCATGTGTGTGTGACCACTGACTAAAAACTTATGGTTTATTGATTTCAAGGTACCAAGCTGATTTAGGGCATAGTTAAACATGAAAGCAACATATTGATTTTTATTCTGTCCGCCACATGTGTCAGAATAGAAAACTACTTCCTCTACATCAGATGGAAGGCTCTTAAGAAGACGATAAATACACGAAGCGATTTGATTTCCACCTCTGCCAGAAACTGTTTCATCCCACATGTAGCAGGTCGCTTCATTCGTTGCCAAATCATGTACCGTTAAATTAAAAGTCCACAGTTGTCGCAAGTAAAAAACCTTATTGCTAGTTAGGTAGGGCGTCGGAAGACATTGTTGAAGGTCAAAAGCGAATACCTTAATCTTAGCGTTAGTTAGTGCAGGTACTTTGTCAAGTTTCTTTGCACTATATGCATTTTCTGCTAGCTTATGATGTGCTTCCCTTTCCTCTAACAATGTAATCCTCTCCTCTTCTCGAGCACCTGCTGCTCTTGTTGTTCAGCAAATCACACTTAAAGCACGTGTCCTGTTTGGGCTTTTTGAATGCTAAGTTAAGGTCATGGAAACATTTTGAGTATAACATTAACGAAATTGGTTTATCATTTGTCTCTTTGTACACATCGTACATTTTAGAAATAGATAAATTCGACGAAAGGTATTTTTTGGCAGATCTGTTCCTGCAATAGTGGCTTTCATAATGAGGAAATGACAGGATATGCTCTTTTGCTAACTGAATTTCCTCATCTGTTCGCTTATTTTTAGGCGCAGCCTTGCCTCGTAAATCTTTTCTTCTTTTCAGCAAGCAACTAAACAGAACCCTTCGTTTCGCCAAAAGTTCCGCAAAAACAACTCTTGCATATTGCTTCTTTTGTTTTATTTATAATTATTTCATATTTATATGAAACTTCTCTATGTTTTCGGCTATTCATTTTTGCCGCTTTTTTAGGCATAATGTTTGTAAGTGAAGCAATATAAGCAGCCCTTCTATCTCGGCTACCTAGTTACTTCAGTTCCCATGACTGCCTCGATTGGAGTACCTTGCCTGGAAACTAAAAATATCTTCGTTTTGATGTAATATTGATAGTTTATCGTGTTATTTTTATCACAAGTTATTTAGATGAAACCACAAAATTAAATCTAATTTTAAAATACTTATTTTATATTCACCTTTAATAAGCCCTTCATCAGATTCGCTACTTTCACTAGGGGGTGGCTGAAATTCAGGATCAGCAATGCTATCATCTGAGAAAGTGGCAGTTGAAAATATTATATTCTCTACATCTACAAAATAATAAAAATTTCTTAGTCGTCTCAAGTAAAAGTGTATTGTCTGTTTTCTTATTACAGGTGTCATGTAGATGAAGTCAGAAAATTAGATCTAATTTTATGATATTCAAGATTGTACCTTTAATAAGCTCTGCATCAGATTCAATACTTTCACTACTAAAGGATGGTTTAAGAAGCAGCAACGCTATTATTACTTGAGCAACTGGCAGTTGAGTTAATATTCTTTGCACCTACCGAATGAAAAAAGTATTTTAACCGATTCATAATGTAAAATTGTAAGAGCACAAACTTACCGTTAAAAACATTTTCCTTGTTTTTACCATTTAAGGCAACGTTCACTAATAACTTACCACGATTGTTCATTTTAAATATCAACAAACACTCTTGACACTGGCAAGCTTAGAAACATTGAACGTAACCTCACCTAGACCCTGTTTACGCGTGAAATCGTATAAAATAAAGTTTCCAATGTGGCGAGTAACTAGGTAACTCAATCAATTACCCACTTATAGACAAATCATATGATACAAATTCCCACATCTTGTTGGTGAATACGTAGGTAACTCGATATACCCCTTCAACCACGATAGGAAAAACCGATTATAATTAGGTAACTCGACTTACGTAATTTTGTACAGTAAATTTCAAGATGCCCAATAATTCCCCTCAAGTTTGGCAACACAAAATACACGGAATCGTAGTTACCTACTTATTCACGGTGTAGAGAGTGAATTTGCGAATCTAAATCTGCAAATATCTGATTTTTCACGAAAAGTGGACTTATCCACATATTCACCGTTGGTACAGAGTTGTCCTTGGAACTGGTAGTAAAAATGGGCTGTTTTCTTCAAATGAAAGATTCCATCATCATCAATTATTGCAAATTTGATTTTCTTCTGGTCGACGGCATCACGAGGTGACAAATTACAAATGGACTTTGGACACTTAATTTCTATGATCGCATCGGTACCGATTAGTCCGTGTGGCGAGGCACCAAGAAAACCAAGCACGGAATCTACGAAAAGTCCACATGAGGACACTTCAAGTCCAAAATGTTTTTCAAATTCCTTTCTAGCAATTGGCTCGTGGCTAATACCCCACTCGGTAGCCTCGTTTCCTGTGAAAGTACTATACACCAATTCTTTAACAGTTGCATTACAAGACGTGGTTAACCTCATTCTGCATATTCTGCCAAAACTGGAAGCAGTCAGTCTATTGTGACGTTCGGTTCTCCAGTCGTCATTGCTACTTTGCCCATCAGTTTTTTTCTCTAAGTCACGAATTTGAGAAGGCATTTTTTGTAGATTTTCCAAACATTTTTTTTTCAGGATTTCATAATTCTCGGGTAGTTCAGCAGAAAGAAGAGCCGCGACAGGCCCGTAATCTTTGTCTGCGGGTGCCTTAGCTTTCAACTTCTTGCGATATTTTTCAGGGAATAAGGTCTTTGGAGATTTATGGTAGAGGTGTTGCTTTTCTCTTCTGCGCATTAATTTTTTGGTAAATTGTCCAGGGCTTTTCTGCGATATTGCCTTACATATTATGCCAGGATAATTATGTGATCCTGCTGAAAAACTCACACTTGCTGCTTCGCATCGAGTTTGGTATGAACCTCTGCTGGATAAATTCAATCTTTTCCCACTCACAAATTTTGCGACAACTGAATTGTAGCACTCTGCAGCATTATTATCCATGTTTAGGAGAAGACTATCAGCATTATGCACTAAGCGGTACAACAGAATTTCGACATCTTGCAAAAGACCACTTTCCGTCATTTCATTCACCCACTTGCGTTCATCCTTACCTACATAATATATATATTAAATGATACACTATGAAAAATCCACTTCCAGAATACTTACCTTGACAAAAATATTGTTTACAATTCGAATGCTCTCCAAATATATGTTTGGATGAATTGAGAATATCAGAACGCAGTTTCCTCACTTTTTGCTCATGTGAAATATCTTCTTTAATCCCGTGTTTAACAGCACATTGCCTCAGCTAATTTTCTTGTTACGCTGCTATCCCCGTCTCCTATAAGATATTTATATTTCAGCCCGTGCATTTCAATGCTGCTTTTGAAACCCTCTACAATTATTTCTGCTTCCATTGCATGTTTGCACCAATTTTTGAAACAGGTATGAGGTTTGACATCTTCTTGTTTTTTTTTCTGCACGGGAACACATACAACAATATTTGTTCTTGATACCAAGATATAATATTTTTTTGGATTTTTGCCCAATAATAACTCCCTAAAAATGAAATATTATGTTCTCAATGTCTTCATGGAAATACATGTCAAACAAAATTGAGGAAAGTACTAACAACACCTGATGACGCACTGTAATTCGTCCGATATGAACGCTTACACCAGGCTCCATCTGCTATTACAGCGATATGTGTAATGCCGTCTTGATCCACGTCTCCTACTTCCTTTGCGAGTTGAGCCTCTTCCTTTTCTGCTGCCTCCATTAAATCAAATGCACTTCCACTAATGAGAGGAGAAATTTCATCCTGAGTTGCAGCAAACTTTGGAAAACTCATACAAGGAATGTTACAAAATGCAGGAATTTTCTCCAGCTGCGAAAAACCACCTCCTGAGGATATCATTCCCAAGACTGCTGCTTTGTTTATATCAAGCGAATTTTTTGATGCACTATCTGTGCTTACGGATGATGTTTCCTTGCACATTGCACATTGTAAATAAAAAATACTATTGATACCAAGTTTCTTTTCATTTATTATTTTCAAATTCTCAATATTGCAGGAAAACAATGGATTATGTTTGAACTCCACAATTGATTTAAAGAATTGTTCAACATCAATTATTCTTCTACCAGAAACAGAGTATTCAGAATGTGCACTCTCTTTTATTATTTCAATTCTAAAATAAACTCAAAACGCAATTAATTTATAACGAACAGCTCTGTATGTGCTTATGTTTACAGGATGTTTCCAAAGACAAGCCTAAGAGCTTTTGTTTACATGAAAGACCCCCTTTAATTTTTGACAAGGAATCACCCTCTAAAAACTTTCCAAACTTATTTGGAAACATCCTGTATATAACTTGCTTTATAATACAAATAATAATTTAAATAGTTGCTGGAACTGCCTACTTTGAAATATTTTCATTTGATAAGTCAACTTCAGGTTCACGTTCAATCGCATGTAATACATCCAAGTAATCTTTATCAACATCCTCATGACTAACCAAACTTGAAAGGAAAAAAAATAAATATAATATAAATGATTGAGAAAGGTATTGAATTTACGTTTGGCAAACTTGAACGGTTGATGATGGATCACTCTCATTGCTCTTATAGAGTCTTTTTAACACTTGCCTGCTTCTATTTTTCCGCTTTGAGGATAATCTTGGATATTTCTTTAAGTTTCTGTTGCCTCTTGCCATTGTGAATACCTTTACATCACACTCTACTTCGGCACTCAACACCAAAAAGTGTCAAAAAATTAATTCTCCAAATAATAAGAACAGCGAACAGCCCTAACTAGTATTTACTGTATGTGCGAAAAGCCAGCAAGGATCGCGATATAACTATACTTATGACGAAAAGAAAAACTTTTATTGAGTTGATTGCGTAATTGTGGAAAGTGTCTCGTTCACATATGCACATACAAATATTTTATTGCAGCAAAAAAAAATTGTCAGTTTCATATACATTCTTCGTACATTTCGTAGAGATGTCTTTGAATACATTTATTGCACTTGTTTGAATGGAATACTTTAATTTTTGTTTATATATAATATTTGCCAAATATTTGCTTTTCTAAAAGAAATAACTGTAGCCAAATAACCTTCCTTCATGCAAAAAACGCTCAAATCAAATAAACTGAGGAAAAATACAAATCTGCTTGTAGGAACAGACTCTTTTTTGCTAGTATAATCGACCATCGTATTTGTCACGATATTCTGCTGCCGTTGATTTGAATAGTTCAGTTGTTTCTCTGTATTCGGGTGACGGAAAACAACACATTCATTTCAAATATGTGAGAATGAGATGGCTTGCATTTGGCTCCTCCTACGGGCCAACACCTCCAAAAGCAATTATAGTGAATTCCCAAATACAAATCGACTTTAATATCCCCTTAAGTAGAAACTTTCGAGACATCCTTGTTCTCCTCTACTAACATTTTCTCTTATAGCACCTTATCCTGGACCTTTGATGTATAATTAAGGCAACATTACGCACTCAGAAAAGAAATTCGGAATTTGCAAAAAAAAGAAGCAGGAAATGTCGTCAGTGACATTGATAAAAAAATTCTCGTCTGCTAATTATTATTATTTCTTTGCAGAAGCAGTCTTGCAATAGAAGTGAAAGTTATATAGTTTTATTTAAGCTGTCAAATGATATATTTCTGTGAAATCTGATAAATTAGTTATAAAAATCAATTAATTTATAATTTGTGCGAGTGAGTAATAGAATAGGGAAGTGATAAAGGTGTAATAAAAAGAAAATATTTGGTGTGGTGAATAACGCGATAGAGCGCTGCCCATAGATGCAAGCTTAGAAGAACACTTTCTAAATTTCCGGCTATTTCCTAAGAATGATAGTGAGAAGACTATATCAAGCAGCTGAAACCACACAGGAACAATTCTTCAGCGAGTTCCTGTATTGATACGTACTTTCTAACACGTTGATTTATAACATTTGATTAAAATAAACTGTAAAACACATTTTGAATGTACAAGTAATCGAAACAATTACACACTGCCTACATTTTCAAATTTAGTGAATTATAAAGTCTTAATAGTGAAAAAATAAACATTAGAGTGTCTACACATACATTCAAATGCCTAACAAAATAATTATTTTTTGTTCTAACATTGACTTAGGTATATTAGATTAAGATCTATCAATCAAAAATTAAGCTTAGCGCATTTAAATATGGAAAAGAAAAAGAAATATGCGACAATTTTAAATTTAGAAAAAGACTTTCTTTTAATACTTCTGTATTCGCCCTTATGCTTCAAGAAAATAAATTGTTACCAAATGATATAGAATTGTTTGTTTTCCTATAATTTTTTTGTTTGTTTATTATACCAAAAAAAAATGAATCAATATTGATACATTTTAAACATAAGGGAACACTTTCAAATATTATTACTAGGGACCGGACGTGGCCAGGTTTAAATTACCACGGAGTTACAACGGAGCAAACAAATAATGTAAACAACAAGCACTTACTGAATAGCACTAATTCATATGGTGAACTACAACATCTGTTTTGACGCGAAAACAACAAAAAAAGTCCACTAAATTCTCGTAAATTTCATTCTTCATCGGAGTAGGTATAAGGGTGACGAGTTTTAAAATTTATTATATTTACCTTTTATTTCGTAAGATAAATAAAGTTATATATACAGGGTATTCCACGAGAGCCGTTCGTCAGAAGTTTTCGTGGTTAGAAAAAACTGAAATTTTGGGTTCAAGGGTTATTCAAGATTCTCTTTCATTTTAAAATATTTTCAAGATCATACTACTTCCGGTTATACCGGAAGTCGCCATTAACTTCCTTATTTTAAATGGAACACCCGGTATATTATTTCATTTTTGGATTCCTGAGAAAATTTAATAGTGGGTTTTCATCAAGTTTCTCTATACCTATTTTCAATTTTTTCTTAGATATCTTGATTTTTTTGAAAATTTTGACAGATGTAGCCCTGTTTTGAGCATTGCGCCCTTTAACCAATTTTGATTGGTGGAAAGCGCTTCTGGGGTAGACGGAAGCACAGGAATGATACTTTCGAATGCCATATTGACAACTGATTTATCGCATACAGGGTATCCAAAATTTAATGACCAATTACATCATTTTAAAAGTTGAAAAAACCCGTTTTTTGAAATGGGACACCCTGTATTTTATTGGATGGTCGGACGCAGAATTTGATTCTGCATCGATTTGCTATAACATTCCCTATACCCATTTCCAGTGGTTTTCTTGTTAATCCAAATTTTTTATTTTAATGTGGTTTTTTGGCAGAAACCGAAACATCGCATGCCTTTCGAAGCCAAATAAACATCAATGAAACGGTAAAAAATTTACTTTAATTAGAACATGACATTAGTACATAACACTTAGAACGAAATATAAAATAAAAACAAAAAATTGGAACATAATGACAACAAATAATAAGAGAATGTAAAATTACAATAATTGTTCTATATGACCTCCATTTTTGTTCAAACACTGAATAACTCTGTCATATACTACTCGCGAAACAGATCTCCGAAGTTCGTCTGGACTTATATTAGTAAACGCATGGTGAACACGGTTCAATAATTCCTCTCTAGTTTGTACCGGCCTAAAGTACTGTTACTTAGTGGAATGTCACTTAGGGAATGTTACTTAAGGGAAAAAACCCCTAATATAAATAAACTAAAATTCAGGCTGCATGAGGAGTGTGTGTTAGAACAGTACATTCACTTACCTTAAAAATAATTATTAATCGCTTATGATTAATATTATTGTTTCCAATTCTAGTTGTTACCCTTGAAGTAGACGGTTGATATTTGTGACCCACCCTATATATCTAGCTCAGAGCTTGAGACTACTACTAAAAGATGTTAATGCCCGTTTGCGCCACCCATTTTATTATTATAGAGGCGAGGTCACTGTTGTTGCTGTATAGCAAAATAAAAATGGGAAACTTTGCACTACAATAATATATAGGCCTATCTTCAAGAAAAACACACAAGTTATTAAAACAATAACAATTTATTAACTAAACTAACACTGGTAAATGTGAAATATAAAATTCGGTATCGTAGAGATGTTGTTATAAAATTGAAATAATTATGTCACAAAAATATTATAGCAAAGATACGATTATAATAATTATTAACTTTTGTTGTTGTAAAAAAGAAAGAAATTACTAAAGTTATTTGATCGGAGATTAATAATTGTCGTTATTTTTAAAACAAAGAAACACTGAATTCTAGAGACGGTACGTAAAAGAAAACAATAGGTTTTGACTTAACTAATAATCTAATTGATTACGGTTGGTGCACCAGTTAACTTAGCAAAATTCATAAACTAAATATTATTATATATATTAAACACTACTTGATTAAATAATCGAATAAAATAAGTTAATAGAGTGTACAAGAAAACAAAAATATAAACAATAAATATTGAACACAAGATAGGATATACCTATATAGATAAACACAAAAAAGACTTGGTGACGTGCTTTGTCGTCGTACTTGACTAAATTTTACATTAATATATACAAAGAAATTAGACAGTTTTAACTAATTTCACGGCACAACAGAAGATAGAACATGTAAGTACCTGGTAGGTGGAATTGTCTAATCTGCAGAGTTCCGACGGATGGCCCCCACTTGTCGGTTTGGTCCGCGTCTCGGGCTTTAGATGGTGGATAGCGGTGAGCAATTATCCCTCAGATCCGGATTAATTCCGTAAATTAGAAGACACTACGTGCTCCACAATTATTTATTTATAGAAAGAGGCAGATCGCATAACAGCGTATCCATAAACTTCTGGATATTTAGACCTCGATCTATCAGAGATATATAAATTGTTACCGCTGCCTAACGAACCATTAGACGAAGGGGACCGGTATTTGTCACTGTTTTACCACCACTTACTGTGTTGTATATATCAATGAATTATGTACTAATAATAAATGATAGACGAATAATAATCATTTTGGACGCGCTTGCCCCTATTTAAAGACTCGGGCGTGTAGAGGGGTATTTTCGGAAGAAATTGACGACAGTAAGACGCTGTTGGATCACGCCACCGGAAAATGCCATATACGCAATATTGCGAAATACGTAGTTCCATACAACAAATTATGAGAACTTTTAGATAACTTAGACGAACAAAAAAAATGCATACGTCGCCAATCTTATATTTGAACAAAGAGTCCTTCATAAACTAAATATGTTAAATCGAATATTATAAAAAGGAATAATATATGCGACGCAGATGTTAAGGTTGAGAATTTTGAGATGTTATTTACTTTAGAAAATATCGTTTGAATTAATACTGATTTGAAAATAATATGTAACACGTAATATACAGGGATAAGTGAATAAATGTTGGCCGCTGCTTTTTAAACGTAACAAATCCCCCTCTTAGTCCTCCAGGAAATTTACTTCAGTAAATTTCCGATTAAGATGAAGATACTAGGGCGCGAAGAAATCAAAACTTAAATTTTCAAAATATAAAATTCCAAAATATGAAACGAAAGAAACCAAAAAAAGTCAGGGCACGACACCAAGTACGATTCTGTACATAAACAAAACCTACACATTAAACTTGATACTAATACGTAATATTAAAAACATGAAAACAGGCGACTAATAATAATAAAACTAATATATTGTCGTTACCCAACAAAGACGGTAGCTATACTACCAAGAAACCAATGCAGACAATGTGTCAAGAAGAAGGCATCAGCGTACATAACAAAATAAGCAGGAAGGGGACTTGATACCCCGACAACAATGCTTAAAAACGGTCATCTTAAATGACAACTACACGGCTCTAAAAGCAACAACAATGCTATGCCAACAACAACGCTCTTGAACACAAGTCCAAACACAAACAACGGATAGCGACAATAAAAAAAAACAGATACTTCAAGTTAAACGCCTGCAAACACAATTTAATCAAATAATTGAAGACTTCCATATCAAAACGTACAAGTAGGTAAGGCACTTCACCAAACAGGTTAATTTCAGATGGAAAACTAAGTTCGTACGACCAACAAAAAAAAGTTATTCAAAGATTGCATTACGATGGTGGTTGCGCAATATATTGATTCATTTAGGGGACTTTTACCCCAAGCTGATTACACTGTTGGCGAATTCTTCCAGCCCAACCAACAGGCCATGTATTACATCCGAAGATGGGATTGTACTAAGATGATTGTTGTACAATATACTGACTCATTTAGGGGACTTTTACCCCAAGCTGATTACACTGTTGGCGAATTCTTCCAGCCCAACCAACAGGCCATATTAACCTAACGAAACTAATCTGGTGGATGCGCCTTCAGGTCCTGAATATGCCAAACAGAAGTTCTACCTTGATCATCAAGAAGTTCGTATGTCCAGGGTGATACAATTCGGGTAATTTCGTATGGTCCGGAATACTTTGGAGCGAGTTTGGACGCAAAATGCTTACTAGCATCAGAAAGTACTTTATTTTTTCTCCAAACCTCCTGTCCAACAACAAATTTCGCGGGTCGTCGTCTGAGATTATAAACATTTGCACTTCGAATATGAGCTTTTTTAATACGATTTTGAATGTCTTTATAAAGAGTGGCAAAAGCTAACTTCTTATTTTCAATACTAATAACAGGAGTGTCAGATTCACAAGGAACAAAATTTTCATCATTGCCATTCAAGGTAATTTCCCTGCCGAAATTAATAAAATTTGGAGTTACTTTGGTAACTTCGTGTTCAGAAGATCGAATAGCATAACCAATTCTAGCCAAATATTGATCCCATGTTCTGTGATTAGTTTTAACATATGCAGTCAGCATAGTTTTAATTATTCGGTTAACCCTTTCGGTGGGGTTGGCCTGTGCATGATATAAAGCAGTATAGGCAATTTTGATGTTATAATTTTTGGCCATGTCCTGAAATATTTTACTTTTGAACTGAACACCATTGTCCACTATTAGCTGTGAAGGAGCTCCAAAAAGAAGTATTACGTTTTCCTCAATAAGTTTAGTTACGGCAGCGCCAGTGGCTGTGCGTAAAGGGAACACCAAAGTAGCTTTACTGAAGATGTCACATACCGCTAAAATATACGAGAAGCCTTTAGTGGAACGAGGCAAAGGCCCCATAAGATCGGCAGAAATAATTTGCCAAGGTCTGGTGGCAGTTGGTGCCTTACTTCGTAAATGTCCTGAAGGTGGTTTGTTTTCGGATTTAATACTGAGACATACTTTACAATTTCTAACGAACTTAACAATGTCGCATGCCATTTTTGGCCAGAAATATCTTCGTGCGACTCTAGAAATAGTTTTTGAAATTCCTGGATGCCCACAAGTAGGATCATCATGGCAAGATCTAATAATTGATGAACGACGCTCGCGTGGAGGAACCAATTTCCACTCAAGAGTAGGAGAGCTAAGTTCGGAATGTTGTTGTTCAATATATTTAAATAGTTTATTTCCTTCCACTCGCCACAACGGATAACGTTTAGGATTTTTCTGAATTTCATCAATCATTTTCAAATACCAACGATCTACTGGGGTTGAAGAATCTTCAGCTTGGATGGTATCTACAGATGTGTTTACAGAACGGGACAAAAAATCAGGCACGGCATGTTCCGAGCCTTTTCGATGAATAATCTCAAAATCATATGGCTGCAGACGCAATGACCACCTGGCCAGTCGTCCATGAGGGTCCTTCAAATTGTGTAACCATAACAAAGAATGGCAATCCGTGATCACCTTAAAATGATAACCCTCTACGTAATGGCGGATATGTTCCACGGCCCAAATAACAGCCAGACATTCGCGTTCTGTAGCACTGAATTTCCGTTCTTGAGCTGTCAAAGAACGAGACATATAACAGATGACCTTCTCACCCTCATCATATTGTTGAGTGAGCACGGCCCCAAGGCCAAAAGCTGAAGCGTCTGTTTGAAGAGTAAATGTTTTAGAAAAGTCAGGACATACTAGTAAGGGAGATGAAATAAGACATTCTTTAAGTTGTTTGAAAGCGGTATCACATTCAGTGGTCCAAGACCAAACGGTTTTCTTTCTAGTTAGATTTGTTAAAGGAGCACTGATGGTGGAAAATTGTGGTACGAAACGTCTGTACCAAGAAGCAGTTCCTATGAATCTTCGAACTTCCTTTACATTCTTTGGTGGAGGAATATCTAAAATTGCTTGGACTTTGTCAGGATCAGGGCGTAATCCTAGCTCATCGACAACATAACCAAGATATTTTAATTGTGGTCTACAAAATTGACTTTTAGCAAAATTAACTGTGAGTCCTGCATTGTGCAATCTATCAAAAACTTCACGTAATGTGGCCAAATGGGATTCAAAAGTCTGTGAAATGATGACTATATCATCCAAATAAACAAATACTGAAGGCTGGAGGTCTGCTCCTAGAACTGAATCCATTAGCCGCTGCCAAGTAGCAGGAGCACCAGTGAGTCCATATGGGCACCTTACAAAACGATACAATCCGCCCCTCACACAAAAAGCAGTACAGTCTCGGGAATTTTCAGCTACTGGAATTTGCCAATAAGCACTTTTGATGTCTAAGGAACTCAAATATTTGGCATCTCTCAACTGATCTAAAATTGTGGAGATGTAAGGCAAAGGATAAGAATCTTTTTGTGTGACAGCGTTTAACTTACGATAGTCCACACAGAAACGATAACTATTGTCTTTCTTTTGAACTAAACAAACGGGTGAAGCCCAAGGACTATTACTAGGTTCGATTATTCCCTGATCTAACATTTTTTTAATTTCCTGATCAATAGCCTGTTGTTTAATAGGAGATACAGGATAATAACGTTGTTTAATAGGTGTGGTGTTTGGTAGCAATTTTATTTCATGTGACACTAAATGGGTTTTTCCTAATGATTTGCTCATAAGTGCAGTTTTCTCAGAGACTAGTTCATCTAAAAGTTTCCTTTGATCATCGCTCAACGAGGTTGTACTAGCAATACTATTTACTTCAATTACAGGGTCCCTATTACTAAAATGCCAAATATTTTGTCGCAGGTCAGGCACAATATTCATGGCCATCCAAAAATCTACACCTAATATTAACGTGTGTGGTAAGTCAGGCAAAACTAAAACGTCGACTAAACAAACTTTGCCTTCAAGACAAAAAGGTACGGTAACCACTCCTGAACTTAAGCACACTTGGCCATTTGCAACAGTACATTCTACAGTTTTTGGTTTTAAAGTAAGACCTACGCGACATAGTATTTGATAACCTATTGAGCCAACCAATGTTCGTGAGGCTCCAGAATCTAACAAACCTACTATGGGATACCCTTTAACTTTAACCTCTAAGTATGGGCGTTGATCGCCGGATACCCGCGATATTACATAATCGAGAAATATTTTACTAGTATTTGAAACATGATTTATGGTCGAGGCTACCTGAGTGGGAGGGATCTCTCGACCTACGATCGTCTCCCCCTCGGGTTTTCCGAACACTTAGGGCATGAGCCCACAATGACATCTGGATGTCCACATCTATAACAAAATTTCTTTCTAGCTTTAGTACATGCATTAAATTTATGGCCTCCTTTGCCACAATTGTAACAACGTAAAACCTTACTATTGTTTTCTGAAGGAGCTTTTATTTCACTAACTGAAGGTTTGTTGGTAACTGAAGATTTATTGGTTTGTTCGTGTTCACCACTAGAAGAAGTGGACACAAAAGCAAAATCTGGTTCCACGAAAGTATTACGTTTGCGTGTCGGAGGACGAAAATTATCAGTTCTAAATTTCTTTTTCTCAAGCTTGAGACATTCATCTTCAAGCTCAGCGAGTGTGGAAACGCTAGGTAATTGCATGACATAAAAAGGTGATAAGTTTCGAGAAATGATGCCTAATTGAACATCGTCGGAAGCCTCTCCATGGCGTCTGAACATTGACAACATACATGAGAAATAATCTATAAATGATTCTGAGGGATCTTGAGTTCGGGATAAAATATCTTGGAATAACCTCGATTGGTAGTCTGGTGGTTCATAGTGTTTACAAAGAAGCGCAGATAATGATGGCCAGTCATTAAACCTATGACGATTTGATCTAAACCACAACAAAGCCTTGCCTTCAAATAAATCGATGGCAGATTCGAACAAATCACTTTCTGAAATACCACGTGCAACCCGTAATTCATCTACTCTTTCTAAAAACTGATGCACGGAAAAGTGTCTCGAATCTCCATTAAACTTTAAATTCCACTTTCGAACAGGTGAAAAATTACGCGAAGTGCGCGAAACAAGAACAGGGCCTGATGCTTGTGCTGTAGTAGTAGTAATATTAACCGGATTTGACACTTGTGATGAAGTATTATTAACATTAACCGATGGTTCGGGATTGTTTACTGAAACACTCTGTATATCATTTGTAATTTCGTCAACATCAATAGTATCTAAATATTGTAAGAAATTTAATAAGAATTCATTACGTCTTTGAAGCTGTTCAGGTGTTAATTGATCTAATGATATCCTATTGACTCTATTAATGCAATGATGTAACCTAGTTCGTATTAGTACAGAGCTATCACCCGGAGTTAAACTGAATTTTTCTATCAAAGGTTTAATTTCATCAAGTTTATTACCTAAAATTGTAAGTTCACTGTCAATATCTAATTTATATTCTGGATAAGATAATGCTTCTTTGTGTTTTTCTAATCTTAACAAAGGTCTTAAAAATTTTCTTAACTCATCTACAGTATCATCGTCTCCTGCAGATAGGCCTCTATATTTCAATTCATAGATCAATTCATCCTTTCGGAGATAACTAACATTTATTGTTAATGATGCCATTATAAAATAATCAAATATTTATACTTAAACAAAAGTGACCTGTTTCTCGAAATATTCCCCAAATTAAAATAAATTTAAATTAAAACAGGACCATACAATTTCTAATCACCCCGTATATACATAAAAAATATAAAAAGAATCCAATAATAAACAATAAAAATTAAAATAGTGAATTACTAAATAAAGTAATCAGAAACAAAGCAAAGCGTACCTCTTCCCTCTCATCAATGTGATAAAAATTGACAAATAAATTTTTATTATAAACAAACGACTTAAATGAACAATAAAAATAGAAAGTGAATGCACCAAACACACAAAAGCAATTAAAATTTGCTATTTTTAAGTTGGGCGCCAATGTTACTTAGTGGAATGTCACTTAGGGAATGTTACTTAAGGGAAAAAACCCCTAATATAAATAAACTAAAATTCAGGCTGCATGAGGAGTGTGTGTTAGAACAGTACATTCACTTACCTTAAAAATAATTATTAATCGCTTATGATTAATATTATTGTTTCCAATTCTAGTTGTTACCCTTGAAGTAGACGGTTGATATTTGTGACCCACCCTATATATCTAGCTCAGAGCTTGAGACTACTACTAAAAGATGTTAATGCCCGTTTGCGCCACCCATTTTATTATTATAGAGGCGAGGTCACTGTTGTTGCTGTATAGCAAAATAAAAATGGGAAACTTTGCACTACAATAATATATAGGCCTATCTTCAAGAAAAACACACAAGTTATTAAAACAATAACAATTTATTAACTAAACTAACACTGGTAAATGTGAAATATAAAATTCGGTATCGTAGAGATGTTGTTATAAAATTGAAATAATTATGTCACAAAAATATTATAGCAAAGATACGATTATAATAATTATTAACTTTTGTTGTTGTAAAAAAGAAAGAAATTACTAAAGTTATTTGATCGGAGATTAATAATTGTCGTTATTTTTAAAACAAAGAAACACTGAATTCTAGAGACGGTACGTAAAAGAAAACAATAGGTTTTGACTTAACTAATAATCTAATTGATTACGGTTGGTGCACCAGTTAACTTAGCAAAATTCATAAACTAAATATTATTATATATATTAAACACTACTTGATTAAATAATCGAATAAAATAAGTTAATAGAGTGTACAAGAAAACAAAAATATAAACAATAAATATTGAACACAAGATAGGATATACCTATATAGATAAACACAAAAAAGACTTGGTGACGTGCTTTGTCGTCGTACTTGACTAAATTTTACATTAATATATACAAAGAAATTAGACAGTTTTAACTAATTTCACGGCACAACAGAAGATAGAACATGTAAGTACCTGGTAGGTGGAATTGTCTAATCTGCAGAGTTCCGACGGATGGCCCCCACTTGTCGGTTTGGTCCGCGTCTCGGGCTTTAGATGGTGGATAGCGGTGAGCAATTATCCCTCAGATCCGGATTAATTCCGTAAATTAGAAGACACTACGTGCTCCACAATTATTTATTTATAGAAAGAGGCAGATCGCATAACAGCGTATCCATAAACTTCTGGATATTTAGACCTCGATCTATCAGAGATATATAAATTGTTACCGCTGCCTAACGAACCATTAGACGAAGGGGACCGGTATTTGTCACTGTTTTACCACCACTTACTGTGTTGTATATATCAATGAATGATGTACTAATAATAAATGATAGACGAATAATAATCATTTTGGACGCGCTTGCCCCTATTTAAAGACTCGGGCGTGTAGAGGGGTATTTTCGGAAGAAATTGACGACAGTAAGACGCTGTTGGATCACGCCACCGGAAAATGCCATATACGCAATATTGCGAAATACGTAGTTCCATACAACAAATTATGAGAACTTTTAAATAACTTAGACGAACAAAAAAAATGCATACGTCGCCAATCTTATATTTGAACAAAGAGTCCTTCATAAACTAAATATGTTAAATCGAATATTATAAAAAGGAATAATATATGCGACGCAGATGTTAAGGTTGAGAATTTTGAGATGTTATTTACTTTAGAAAATATCGTTTGAATTAATACTGATTTGAAAATAATATGTAACACGTAATATACAGGGATAAGTGAATAAATGTTGGCCGCTGCTTTTTAAACGTAACAGTACACTAGTTCTTTGATACGACCCCAGAGGTAAAAATCCAAGGGGGTCAAATCGGGTGATCTGGGTGGTCAGTTCCAAGATCCCCGCGGGCCAATCCACCGATCCTCGAACATCATTGACAATTGCCGGTGTACAGCTATAGTTGAATGTGCTGGAGCACCATCAAGCTGAAACCAACTGTTTGCTCTATCACGTGGAGGTAGGGCATTTAGAAAATCACAAACAAACCCTCTCAGTATCTCCAGATATCTAGCCGCATTTAAATTTTCATCGTACACTTGATAAGCCACTCTGTTGTCCATAATTAAACAAAAAACATTGAAACTAAAGCGGTCTTGGTGATTATGTTCCCTAATAACATGTGGATTATCTTGTGCCCAGTAGTGAGTATTTCGGCGATTTGTAATTCTTTGCCTGCTGAATTTCGATTCATCAGTCCACATAATCTGATGAAGAAATCTCGGATCTTCGGTCATTTCCAAAATCATAAATTCGCAAAAGTTGACACGTCTTGCCTCATCACCAAAACGTAATCCGTGAACAGTTATCTCACAAAAAGGATGCATTCCATGTCTTTTTAATATTCTGTGGATTGATGTTTTTGAAATACCCAAATCCAGCGCTGCTGTCGAAATTGAACTCCGCGGATAAGCTTGAAAAAACGCCAACACATTCACCACGTTATCTTCATTATCAGTTACGGGCTTTAGGTTAATTTGAGTTGCCCTTACGTTTCCAGTTGCTATAAAGCGAGTTTCGATTCTTGCGAATTTTCCGGGAGTCATTGTTGGTAGGTCCGGATATCGTTCATTAAATAGTCTGCATGTTCGACGAACAATTCGTCCACATTCACCGTGCGTGTAAAACAAATTTAATAAATCATTATTGGAATATTCTTCAACATTCTCCATTATAAACTGTACTTAAGCAAGTTAACAAAATCCCTAGAACTGTAAGTAGATACCTCACGAATCTGTACGATGATACTGCTTTGACATTAAATCAACATTGTTTCAATTCCTGTCAAAATCAAGGCTCACTAGGTAGAACTTTTGGAGTTTGATCACCTTTTGATAAAAATATGGATTAACAAGAAAACCACTGGAAATAGGTATAGGGAATGTTATAGCAAATCGATGCAGAATCAAATTCTGCATCCGACCACCCAATAAAATACAGGGTGTCCTATTTGAAAAAACGGACTTTTTCTACTTTTAAAATGATGTAATTGGTCATTAAATTTTGGATACCCTGTATGCGATAAATCAGTTGTCAATATGGCATTCGAAAGTATCATTCCTGTGCTGCCGTCTACCCCAGAAGCGCTTTCCACCAATCGAAATTGGTTAAAGGGCGCAATGCTCAAAACGGCTACATCTGTCAAAATTTTCAAAAAAACCAAGATATCTAAGAAAAAATTGAAAATAGGTATAGGGAAACCTGATGAAAACCCACTAAGAAATTTTCTCAGTAATCCAAAAATGAAATAATATACCGGGTGTTCCATTTAAAATAAGGAAGTTAATGGCGACTTCCGGTATAACCGGAAGTAGTATGATCTTGAAAATATTTTAAAATGAAAGAGAATCTTGAATAACCCTGGTACCCAAAATTTCAGAATTCTAAGTTTTTTCTAACCACGAAAACTTCTAGCGAACGGCTCTCGTGGAACCCTACCTATTCATACTTACGTTAGTTTCGTTTTTTCATTGTTTTAACTGTTAATTACGTACTTCGTAATTTTTGTAATAGTTCCTGTTTAATACCGGTTCGTAAGTATGCATTGGATTTCGTTAAGTTTCAATAACATACGCATACATTTTTAGTTATCATTTATTTAGATCTAGAACATTGTTTATGTTACTTTTTCATATATGATATGGAAGAACGTCGAGAATGGCATAGTGAAACAATGGTGAGTTGAATTGAGGGTCATACTGAATGTATGTCCATTGTCAGTGATTCCGATATTTATTGCAAAGTCTGTAAAATATCGTTACAGAATGCCCAAAAAGTGCACGTACAACGTCACTTAGCATCGCTAAAACATAGACAGACATTGGACCCGTTGAAAGCTGACGATTTTAACATAGAACTCTGTGAAGCTTTAATAGCGGCTAGTATCCCATTAAAAAAACTTGACAATCCCACTTTCAAAACATTTCTACAAAAATATACTGGTCGAAATATTCCTGATCAATCCACCTTACGCAAATATCATTTTTCTAAGTGCTTTACGAAAGCAGTAGAATGCATTAGAACGCATCTTTCAAATGGATAGGTGCCGACGAAACTGTCGATATATTAGGAAACTGTGTGGTAAATGTTGTAGCTGGTGTACTACATTCATACGACAGGTACAAGGAAAAAATACTTTTGTTAGTGACAGTGTCGCATATATGTTAAAAACGGGCAGACTTTTAAAGGAAACAAATGCTTGTATGCCGCATATTACTTGTGTAGCACATACTCTGCACAGAATCTGTGAATATATCAGAGACACATATCCGGAAGTTGCTAGACTTGTATCCGCTTTAAAAGAAGTTTTCAGAAAAGCACCACTGAGAGTAGCTCTTTACAAGGAAAAACGTCCATCTTTTTCACTGCCTCCCTTGCCAGTAATAACTAGATGGGAAACATGGCTGGAAGCTACTAGTTTTTATGCAGAGAATTTCCATAGCTTACAAAATTTCATTACATGCTTAAATGACGATACTCGAAGTATTTCTGAGTGCAAGGAACTAACACAAATCCCAAATTTAAAAAATCGGTTGTTATTCCTTCAGAAACACTTTGGAAATTTGCCTAAACTAATCACATACTTTGAAAATCGATATCTCAAATTGAAAGACGGGTTAACCACATTAGATATGGCTATTAATAATTTCAAAAGTATTCCAAGTGACTTCGGATGTGGCCTTCAGCAAAAGTTAGACGCAGTTTTTAAGAGAAATCCAGATTTAATAACATTGCGGCAATTGTGTATGGGGACAATGACACAAAATCTAACTGCTAAATACGCTGAAATAAAATAATATTTCCAGTACGCACCTATAACCAGTTGCGATGTAGAAAGGACGTTTTCTATCTACAAGGATGTACTTCATTCAAAGAGAACAAATCTTACAGAAGAGAAAATGAACAAATAATAAGGTATTTTGTATTTTATAGATCACCAGCCACTTGTTATCCAATTAAGTATATAATAGTATATTAAAGGACAAGTTTCATTTTGACGTTTCAAAGTACGAATTCAGAGTTTAAGAAACGAGTGGCGTAGCCACGAGTTTCATAACTGAATGAGTGCTTTAATGTCAAATGAAACGTGTCTTTTATGCTATTTTTTGCAATTAGTTTTAAAATTTCTCTTTTTGTAAAAGCAAAACGAGAAAAATTTGATAATCAAGGGAAATTTTGTGGCGGTTGTCACATTTTTGATAATTTTCAACAGAATGTTTCTACTGCAAACGGTATCACTATCACTTCGAAAGATAATTCAAACGTTAATATAAATGTTTATAATAGTTGTACTATTTCAAAGATTAATTGAAAATATCAAATCTTACAATGAATTTCAATATAAAAACCTCAAACTTGCTTACAAAATGTCATATTGACATCTCTATTTCTGTTGCAATGTGACCAACTTAAAATAAATCTGTTTAAATGTTCCATTTCTATTACGCAACTAGTGCTGTAATAGACCCTATTACAGCGCTAGTGAAATAAATGGTATGATTACGGTACTAATTGCAAAAATAAAATTAAAACCTCTTTAAAAATACAACATTTCAATAGTGCGCCCATAAGCGATCAGTCATCAACCTTTCGTGTCCGCTCCCTAATTATTACTATATTGTAAATATCAAGAACTAAAGAAATAAGTTATTGGTGTTACTATACCTATTATAGTAAGTTTTTAGTGTTCTCTAGTTAAAGATTAATAAATAACGTATTTAATAATTATATGTTACCAAAAAATGTAAGCATTTCTTTTTAAAAAGTTATAATTTGTTTTTCTAAAGCATAATCAAGAGATTGATTTTAAAAAAATAAATTATGTAATAAATTTTGTTACGATCCCTACACCCCAGCAGCCTTCAACTTAATTGTCGACAAACTATTATCATGCTCTCGCTATATATATTTTACTAAGCTACGGTTTCCTAAGAAAGCGGTGCCGCTATGTAGCGGCCGTAATATGACGTGGAGCGGCGGACGTAATAAAACGGTCGTCCAGAGATGTAAACTTAGAAAAGAGGGCAACGGACAAGTGACCCGATTGCGGTGAAAAATGGACGATCTAGATATAGCACTATTAGTATATTTGGAAGATGAGGGGTCATTGGATGACGAAATGCCTCGTTTGGAAGAGAGTGATATTTTTAAAAATCGTGCCACAGAGGGTGCATTTGAAATTTTAGTGCGTCGGCATCTGCACTGCAACGAAGAAAAGTTCAGACAATATTTTCGCTTAACACCAGTGTTGTTTGATTATGTACTAAATTACATAAGAGATAACTTAACTTCAAAACCATATACTTAAGAGACGCCAAAAGCCAATATGCCCAGAAGAAAAGTTATGTATATTTTTAAGGTAAGCACAATCAACATAATAATATCATTATAATATTAATTATTTTAATATTAATATCTATTATTGTTACATATTGAAACAAATTTGTCCGTCATCATTTTAGACAAAAGCGCACTTTTGATTTGATGCTGAGGCAAGTAATAATTCTGAGCCATTATTACTGGTAGTGCTTGGTGGCGAGCTTGGTCTTGATAACTCGTTGGTTTGACGAGATTCGTTTGAAGTAGACATACGTACTTGTGTCTGAAACGTAATACAATTGTCGCTGGTGACTTGTTTCATTAGTTATTGGAGAAATTATGTTAACTGGAAAGCTAGTGTTTTGTGCTGACCTCGGTGTTGATGATTCATCGGTTTGCCTTGACGCATTTGAAATACTTCTTAATTCAGCATTACCAACCAACGATGAAATATGCATCCTCAATTTAATTTGTTCATACCGAGTAAGTTGTTTTACAATTTTTGCAATAGATTTGAAGAACAAGTCTGTTTCACCAAATTCATTTTGGGCAGCAGTTGCATTTCGCTGAACTATTCCTTTCAGTAGCTGCAGTCGTTCTTCAGAGTTGGAAATTGTTTTCTTTTTCTTTTATCTCACAAATTCATCTTTACTGACATCCCCTTTGTTATTATCATTGTCATCAACATTGGACGTTGTCTTATTTTCTGTATTATGAATGTGAGATATGTCTTCTTCAATGTCAGCACGTGTATGTTCCGTGATTTCAATTTCTTGAAGGTCATCTCCAGCAACATTTGTAATTGAACTTCTTTGTGATGAAGGTGTGCTATCCAAGAATGATAGGAGTTCAGACCTCTTCTTCGCTGCTTCTCCTCCTAAACCAGTACCAGGTTTTTCTTTGAGCCGGATGTAATAATCCCTTACGTACGACCATCTTTTACAGCATTTAACACCTGAAAAAATAAATACAATAACCTAATGATTTTATTTCTATTTTAGGCATTTGGCCACGGGAGAGTCTTTTCGATCACTTGCTTTCCAGTACCGAGAAAGCCATTCATGGATAAGTGTTATTGTAGGAGAAGTTGCCGACGCGATTATCAGAAGACTGTTCGAGTTAGCTATACCGACACCCACTACCAATCAACTCCAAAAAATCAGTACTCAGTTTTTTTCAAATTGGAATTTTCCCAACTGCGTCAGCGCGATAGATGGGAAACATATAAGGATAAAAGCCCCCCGAAATAGTGGATCATTATTTTATAACTATAAAGAATATTACTCAATAGCTTTGTTGGCAGTTGTAGATGCAGATTGTAAATTTACAGCAATTGATGTCGGTTCTTATGGTAGAAAAGGAGATGCTGGTATCTACTTAAAAATCAATATAGGAAAAAATATAATAAATAATACATTTAATATACCGGCCCCAAAAACTCTACCCGGAACGGACAGTGTTGTACCACATGTGATTGTAGGTGACAAAGCTTTTGCTCTACATGAAAACTTGATGAAAGCTTACCCAAGACAGCAATCTCAACAGGATCTATCAAAAGCTGTATATAACTATCGACTATCTCGCGCTCGAAGAACAACCGAAAATGCTTTTGGAATTCTATGTGGTTATTTCAGAATTTTTTTCCAAACTATTGCTACTGACCCAAATACTACAGACAATTTGATTATATGTGCCTGCATATTACATAACATTTTAAGGGAAGCAAAAGTACTTGCTCCGGGACAAAAACATGTTGATGATACTCTTCCACTACCTACTGAAAATTTAATCCCTATTGCAGCACACAATGTCCGTGCTAGAATGAATTACACTCATATTCGAGAAATATTTAAAAATTACCTTAACAGGCCAGGGAGTGTAGAATGGCAACATAATTATGCAGCATAACATTAACTCACTATTGTAGGTATATAATATATTAATAATTTCAACATAATGTGTAACAAAATAATAAAAATTACAAAATAAATAGAAACCTGATTTTTCAACAGACTCTCGGCGGCGAACAAATTCGCTGCAGATACTAAATATTCTAAGTGTAAATACTGTATATAGTTATATGTAGAAACATCGTGCGAAATTCGATCAAAAAGCGCTGAAAGTCCGCGAAACCACTCGCGGTTTCGCAAGGCTTTGACTCAGCCTCTAAAAACCAAGAATACAAGCCAGAAAATAATAAATAATTCGCTCTCACCGGCGAAAACAAAATTACTAGAGATATCCATAGAGGATATCATAGAATCAAACAATATGAACGACACAGAATTTAATTCCAATCCCGATCAAGCTGCTGAATTTCTGCTAAGCAGCAACTTTGGGAGCTTAGGTCCTCGAAATATGAGAAAATTAGTAGACAAACTGCTAATTATACTATCAAAGTATGAAAACCTAGACAATCCCGTTTCTTTGACGCAAAGTAACAGGATTCAACCAACAAACAACAATCAGATCCCGATCATTCCTACAAATATGCAAACGGACAACCCTGATAACTCTGACAACGCAAAAGAAGGGTTCCAAACAGTAACTTATAAACACAATAACAAAAACAAGAATAAAAATAAGCGACCGGCCCCAGAACAAGCTGATATTAATAAACAAATCAGCGCTCAACAAAACAGCAAACCTCCCAAGACACAAAAGAAAACAAGTAGCCAAAATTCAAACAATCCAAGACAACAAGAAAATCTGCCATCAACCTCTAAAGGCCACAAAGTCGAAACACAAACTAACGTTGTCAAATCACAACGTAAACAGCTACCGATCCATAAAGTGTACTACGCCAACGCGCCTACAGAGGAAACAAACAACCACGCCGCTCCAGAAATGGAGATCGACAACCCAAGCCACCAAGAAGGTAACAACACTCAAGAGGAAAACTCAGACGCCGAATCAAACGCAGAAGATAATCCCACACAATCGAAAAAAGTCAGAACGCCGCCTATCATCTTACGCGATCATGAATCTTGGAACAATATCGCAAAAGATTTGCAAACACAAAACATTTCCTTCAAGTCAGCGAAACTCACAAGGGAAGGGACACCACGAAATACCTGGAGGATAAAAATCTCCAATTTCATACTTATCGTCTACAAGAAGAACGAACGTTAAAAGTGGTATTCCGCGGAGTTCCAGAACATCTCTCTAACTACCACCTAGGGCAAGACTTAAAAAGCCAAAACATAGATTTTATTAAAGTATCAAGGATGTCTAGTCCTTACACAAAGAGACAATGATCCTGGTGGAGTCCCGCGCGCAGAAGCCAACAAAATATATTCGATTACACACATCTGTCGACTAATGGTAACACTCAAAGCTTTAAAAAGAAAAGCCAGCCAAGGGCAGTGTCACCGCTGCCAGCTATATGGGCATTCTCAGGCGACCTGCAGAGCCTATTTCAAATGTGTAAAGTGTGGGCAAAACCACGCTACAAACTCCTGCACTAAGACAAACACCACGCCGGCCACTTGTGCAAACTGCGGTGGTGCACAAACTGCCTCATATCGCGGTTGTTCCTATGCGCCCAAACCGAAAATTCAACAACAATCATATAATTATCAACAACACACCCAAGAACAACTTGCACCAAAGCACTTCTGGCCTGTCTCAGAAAACTTCAGCTACGCCAACGCTACGTCCTCGAGCAACCAGAATTCCAAGCAAACTTCAAACTCAGACAAAATCACGTTAGCAACTGCAGCACTCAGCGACATGCTGGAGGTGCTGGAAAAATCGAATCCAACACTAGAAGGAACCAAAACGTTCATAAAAAGTACTCAAACCATACTTTCTCTATTCAATTACAAACTCAATATGTCTGCAAAAACAAAAGTAAAATCAATAACCATAGTAGCTTGGAATTGCAACGGCATTCTCCAAAGGAAAAATGAATTAGAGATTTACCTAAAGGACTCACAAGCTGACGTGGCCCTCCTCAGCGAAACTCATCTCCTGCCGGCACACAGGCTCAAGATCAGAAATTACAAACTCCTCAGAAGAGATCGTCCCACCCCTGGCGGCGGCACAGCCATCCTTATCAAGAGAAACATCGCTCACACGGTACTCCCGATTCCAGCCACCACAAATCTGGAAAGTAATGGTATCATCATCCACTCCAACAGAGGCGACGTATACGTCTATTCGGCCTACCTCCCACCAAATAAAACACTAATCACATCAGAATTCGATATAATACTGTCAACAAACAAAAAGACTATCATCGCTGGTGATTTCAACGCAAAACACCCGGACTGGGGCTGCAACTAGTCGAACGCACACGGCAGAGCTCTCCACACATATCACCAAAGAAGCAATCACAACTTCAATATAATCTCACCTTACAGACCTACCCACTTCTTTCCTAACACACGTCCAGACATTCTAGATATAGCCATTTCCATCAATATACCAGAAAACATTCACATCCATACAGAACCAGCCCTCAGTTCAGACCACAACCTCATAATCCTCCGTTGGGGAACAGATCAAAACATTATGAAATCACCACTAAACATACAGACTTGATAACCTTCCAAAAATCACTCGCCAACTCAATCCCAGATATACCAAGCATCAAATCGGAAGAACAGATGGAAGAAGCAATAAGCATTATACAGACCAAAATACACGAAGCAACCAACTCAGCCACAATAACTAAAACCAGACCTCACAGAACACAATCACTACCTACACATATCAGGCAACTAATCAAAAACAAGAACAAGTTGAGGAGAAGGTATCAAGTTACACTGGATCCAATAATCAAAACCCAACTGAACAACGCCCAGAGGGAAGTAAAAGGCGCAATTCAAGAACACAGAACTAACGACTGGAAACACACCTTAGATGATATAGGCGAAGACCCCAAAAACCTATGGCGCATCACCAGGGCCCTAAAAGGCAAGGATCCTGATATTCCACCTCTGAAAGTGAACAACATCTATTACATCACAGATAAGGAGAAAGCCGAAGTCCTAGCCAACCAAATAGAGGAACAGTGTTCACCAAACTGGGATAACATAAATATACTTCACATTGCGCATGTTCATAAATCAGGAAACTTCAACAACCAAAGAACCCGACCGTAGATTTTGTCTCTCCCAAGGATATCTCCACAGTCATCAAAAATCTCAAACCACGAAAAGCCCCGGGCCCCAATCAGATCTCCAACAGAACGCTCCAAAATCTTCCATTCAAAGCCATCATCTATCTTCTAGCGATCATAAACACAATTTTCAAACTGCAGACTTATCCAAAGTCCTGGAAACAAGCAAACATAATCATGTTACCAAAACCAGGCAAGGACCACTCCAAACCAGTAAACTTCAGGCCAATCAGCCTTCTCTCTTCGCTGAGCAAAGTTGCAGACAAAATCATTTTATCTAAAATCACAGAACACTCCACCTCCCACAACGTTATCACAAATGGCTTCCGAAAATACCACTCTACCACTACTCAACTCGCCAGAGTTACGGAACACCTACATGATGCGTTTTACAAAAACAATTCAACAACTGCCGTATTCCTCGATATCTCTAAAGCATTTCATAGGGTGTGGCACCAAGCACTTATATATAAAATGATCGCAAAACAATACCCTGAACATCTAATACGTATCATCTCCTCATACCTTCACCGCAGAACATTCACCATAAAAATTCACAACGAACTTTCAACCTCCAGAATCATGACAGCAGGAGTTCCTCAAGGATCAGCTCTCTCCCCTCATCTATATGCCATTTTCACTTCTGACATCCCCAAGACTTCAAACACACTCCTCGCCAGATATGCCGATGACACTGCTATCTTATCTTCGTCTATAAACCCCAACATAGCTCTCAGAAATCTTCAAGACGCCGTTAATAAAATAACTGCTTGGTGCCACAACTGGCGAATAGCCATCAATGGCGAAAAATCACAGGCCATAGTCTTCCGACGGAAAATCAAACCAATAACTGGTAATCTATACATAAACCACGAGCAAGTCCCATGGACTCCACAGGTCAAATACCTCGGTGTTACACTTGACCGCAGACTTAGTTATTCAAACCACTTACAAAATGTCTGCAAAAAGACCAGAATAGCCAGAGGAAGACGATGGCCTCTCCTGGGAGCAGCCAGCACATTAGCCAGCAAGATGAAACTCCGCATATACACACAAATATTAAGACCGATGATGTTGTACGCCGCCCAAATCTGGCTGAACGCCGCCCCGACAAACATCCAAGCAATTCAGCGTATTCAGAACACCTCACTGAGAATGGTACTGAAGGCACCATGGTTTCTTCGAAACAACCAGATCCATAGAGAAACAAACACACCAACAATTGAAACTCATATCAGAAAACTCACATCAGATTTCTACCATAGGATGGATGAAAACACAAACTCCCTCACCCCGGAGATGAAAAACGATCCACAGGATTACCTCCCGCACAAACGGCCCCGGCTCGCTCTCATACAATAAGTCCTCTAAAGAGTACATAACCAATTCTTCAAAGTAAAGATGAAGCCAAAACAGACTATTAGTAAAAGGCCTAAGGCCTAACTAGAAAACACATTAAGAAGAAGCTGATTTTTCAAGTGCATTTCCGATACTATTCCACAGATTTTGTTTCATTTGCGCCTTTCTGTAATCTTTACTTTTAATATTATATAAGGATTCATTACTTTTTACAAAATCAATTAAAATTCCATCCTCCTCGCTGGCCCAAACGGCAGCAGTTGCACTTTTATCACTCATTTTTGTGTAGAAATGATGTTTTCTTTAAAAAAAAAACCTTCACCGTCTCAGAAGAAAACGTTGACCAACTGTTTGCCACCGCTATGACGGCCGTAAATCCAAATGGCGGTACTGCTATTTTACGACCAACGCCTTTAGGAAACCAACGCCATCTGGCTTTAATGACAATGTTTTTGTGACGTCACACACCGCTACATTACGGCCGCTAGATAGCGGCACCGCTTTCTTAGGAAACCGTAGTTTTCTCTTAAGTTTATTTCTGATAAATACTGAAATGGTGCGGCATGTGAATCCACAAATTTATTGAACTGGTAGTAATAGAAGGTCGAATGCGCGTCATCGTACGTACGCAAGAGCATACCTTCTTTACTTCATTAATTGTACCATGCTTTTCAACAAGTATTTTGGCACTTCCGTTTGTGGTTTGCTGTTTATTTCTTTTGTTGTTGCAGTATTATACCAGAAATGACTATCCGTAGATTTGAGATTGCTTATTACAATAAAAGTCGTATTGTAGTTGTAACCTTAAAGATGTGATTTACCATAATTTTGCAAAAAGAAATTAAAATAACTTTAAAATTCGAATGGGTCGACGCTGCAAAAACGCCAACAACTGGAATTAAAATATCAGCCAATCTTAGACATAAACCTAGAACGGATAAGCAACTGACAGAAAATGTGAATAATGTCATGTGACGTAAATAAATGGTTTGACAATGTTAGAGGAAGGAAATGTTTCACTGAAAAATGGCTTCCTAGCTTAAATGATATTTTTATATAAACTTACAACAGAACACAGAACGAGTGGCCATTGGGAGAAATCCTCTCTGCGCAAGGTATGGGTCAGCTCAGACAGAGAAAGTACTCAGAAAGAAGAAATCTTTCAAAATAGAATGATGTCCATAAAATCACTGAAAATTTTATTTATTTAAATGCATCCATAAATTAAACCAGGTATAACGGTTAACACGGTGGAACAAGTTACTGAAGGATTTCTATATATTTGCTGAAGAATATGCGCCAACAACCATTCTAGTAGCCGCTAGTATTTCTCTAGCTTATATGACTACCAGATTACTTGAAAGCAGTTCATTTTCATCTGGGACAGGGACCATAATTATAAATGAGAATGTTCAGGACGACTATACATACAAGATCGTAGCTAAAATTTATGACCTTGGGTGCAAAAATCTAAGTAACGATGATGCATTTCGAAAAGGCCATGGTGTTATTAACAACTTACATTAAAAATAGAGAAAAATCTACGCACCTACCAATGGAAATCATTCGCTCATTTTACATGCTCACAACAATAATTTACAGAAACTTTAAAATTTTCAAAATAGAAATTAATAAATCAGATAAGGCAGAAGTGCGAAGTTAAAGTTTGAATATTAGGAATTTTAATTTTATGAGATGTTTTGAGTATTGTTACGCGGTTTACAGTTTTTTATGCACAAATAAAGGGTATCTGTAATTGATTTAGTGATCGGTTATTTGCATTTTAGCAAATTTTGCAATTTCTTGCCCTACTTGAACATAATTGTCAAATTTAACATTATAATCCATAAGTGCACTTTAAAGGTTTTAATTTCTAAATCACAATGCGTAAATCAATTACAGATATGCATTCTAATAGAACAATGTAATTCTGTTGTTGCTTTTTTAAATAAAATATAAATTTAATGCAAATGCTCGCTTGTCATGTATCATGTTAGCGGCGCAGACAAAACTTACGTTATCGTGCTATTCTTCTCTTCAAATATCCACGTATGTACCTTGTTCAGACATTTTCCAGGAAAAGAGGCGTTGCTTATGGAGGCATTTTATGTCATCTTCCAAATTACCGTATGCAACCACTTGACAGTACAGTACAACCTCTCAAATCAACCCAACCAACATACAATATTAAAAGAGAGGAAGCAAAGTAACCTTATACAAGTTATTAAGAACGTCTACCTATAGACATCTAAGAATAAATAAAATATCATTTAAGTACAACACAACAACAACAAATATGCAAGAGCGTGAGATTGAAAATAAAATTATCATGTTAATATAATTATATTGTAGCGTTTTCGGGGTCGAAATAAACAACTCGTGCAATTGTTTTGAAACAGTCTGTATATTTACACACTTAAAACTAATCACAATATAAAAATATAAAATAAATGTATCGCACTTAAAACTACTACAAACAAATTAACACACGTACTTATATCTATCACTACTATTTATGTCTGTAATATTTATTTACTTCTTGAACTATAATAAAACTGCACTACTCACTTTATTTATATTTATTTGCACTGTACGAATACTATTCAACGAATTAATTCTTTCTGGGCACCGGCCGCTTTTATATCGGCATATAAGACTCTAGAAATATACGTGAAACCTCTCGCTTCATTCTCGATGGCCCGAGAGAAGAACCAGACTTTCTGTCGCTTACGCATTACATATGTGTGGATGATTTATGACTTATTTACGGTGCGTCGCGCCGATGTTTACTTTTCTTTTGTGGACTTATTTCATTACAATATTTTTAATAAATTAAGCTTTACTGGTTATTGTTATTATACTACCACACACATCTTCCAGATTAACACAAAATTTCTGAAAAGTTCAAAAGTTTTTTAAATTATTTCTCAAAAGAGGAACTTCTGATGAAATAAGGCTTATACGAACCAAATAATTCGTACCTCCTCTCTCTCCTAGTGTTTCTGAAATCCTAACACATTATAATAGACATGGAGAACTTTTATACACTATCTAAACGATAATTGTAGACACTAGAACGAAATTAAACCAAATGAATGCATAAATTTTAAAATAGTTTGCCACATCTGTAGTTACTATTATTGCTATTTCAACAATATAAATTATTTATCATCAAATTTTATCAGGTGATACCTAAGGATATAATAAATACTAATTTCAATTTCAATTTTATATTTGTTTAGCCAGTCTTTTCCAACACAACTTTGATATATTTATACAAATCTAAGAATAAGCTATAGTCACAATATCAAAAATCAATCAATAATGACTGATTCACAATATTTCAAAATTTTTAGCAATTATAGATAAAGTGATTACAATTTCACAGTACAATTACAGGATTAATTGTAGAAACTGCGGATTACATTCGGCATAAAATAGAAGTAGTTACGCATCCTTCACAACTCAACTACTACACTCACTGTTTCTGCTGCTGAAGTTTCGTCATCTATTTCATAAAGTGTCTTGAAAGTTCATATTTCTTCGTATATTGCTAGTAGGACAACGTACAAATAAAGAAACACCCAGAAGAACTTCCATGTAATGGTAAGGAAACTTCAACCGAAAAAAAAACTGTAGAAATTAGCACTTTATGAAAATTTTGAAATATTATTCTGAATCACTATGTATATTTTAAGTACTATATTTTCAAAAAAATAAATGATTTTTTTTAGTTATGTATAAGAACGATTCCTTTGAGCTTTTAATGTAAATACTTAATCTAGAAATTAAGTATCAATAACAATTTAAATTATAAGCATCGAATTTACATTGTTATATTTCCCAAGATTTAAAGTTTGCAATAGCCGGTACAATATTTGTCCATTTAGGAAAGTCCGATAGAAACGCCTTAAATTGCATAGTTAACTGGTTTCTTTTATCATGTACATATTTTCCAGAAACACCAATATCCATACTTATGCTGGTCCAATTATCTGGTACCTCCAAATCCACTGTAAATTGGAACGGCATCTTCGACGCACCCCAAACCAAATTAACGAAATATATGGGTCTTCCATTCCACAACACAACATTTTCAGGAACTATATCATCAAAACTAATATTTACTAGACGAGTGTGATTTCTTGGGGATAGGTAAATATTAAAATGATCCGGTCCTGCTGCCGTAAATGTGAACGATAAAATATTTCGCTTAAGAAATACCATAGAATCCAAATGTAGAGACACATCTTCTTCAATATTTGGTTCTTCTGCTGGTATCCAGGTACTGCTTTCTCTTAAAGTATAATGCACATGTAAAAAGAAAAAAACAAACATTTAATATACGAACAATATTGAAAGCATTCTGGGCGAAAATATTGGAAAACCACAAGCCAAAAAATTTTTACATTCCTCCTCTATTGAGGCAGCTTTCCCAAATTGTTTGACATAAGGAATGACACTTCTTGGTGAATTTCTATCCAAATTAGGAATAAAGTAACCTGCATCTTCCTTTAGACTTCCGTCTTTATTATGGAATGTTCTTTTAGTGTGCTTTATATGAAAAAGAAACTATATTGAAATACATAACAAAGTTAATACAAATATTAAAATTTAAAAGGGCCAAGAAACCTAGACTCAGACGTACAGCAAGAGAAATAAGTAACCCTACACTTCGCGGAGATATAAAGTGGTATGGGCAAGTTCGCCGTATACTAATGCATAACGTACGTACCATTTCGGTGCGCGCCTCGACTTATATCTCCGCGACGTGTACGGTTACGTATTTCTCTTGGTGTACATAAGTATATTATAACATTACAATGCGATCACATCAGAAATTGATAGGAAATCATTTTTTGACATAGAAACAGAGGTAACTTCAATACAGAAGATAAAATCTTAGTGGAAAATGAAGCAGCAATAAGCTTAAAGAGGTATATAAATGCCCTTGAAATTGTAATAACAGTAAACGTGGCCATAAGAATAGATGATAAGTTAGTAGAGTAGAATAAGAATAGAATAAAACAATATTATAAATAAGATTGTAAATGTAAATGTAAATAGATAATAAAATCAATATTTTAACGAAGTAGCAAGAAAAAAATGAAACAAAAGGTTTTTCTTTCCCCTGGCGAAGGGAGTTTGCGATATGTAATGAGGGGAATATTTTACAATGCATAGAGGAATTTGCTAGATTTGTCCTAACGCCTACTTAGCAATATTTTCAAATAAACAAGTAGGCTATATACAACAATGTACTTAAAATAATAATGTAATATATAGATAGTGTAAATAAGTTAAAACCAATCATATATAAATAGTAAAAGTATGATAGTCATGGGTAGTGTTTGTATTATAATTGTCCGACACTTGTTATAAGAGCAGAATAAACATATTACCAAAAGTAATGTGTTTAACTAAGTAAGGTATTCTCGCTCCCTCGTATCGCAGTTAGACAGATGTCGAACAAGCGTGTCCCGGTTTCTTCGCTGGGCGGGGCGAACTTGGTGGTTTAGTAGTTCTTGCCGCCAATGCCACACGTTTCCTGGTATATCCTGATGTCTCCATCCCTTGGTGGTTTATCACTCAAATTCGACGTAGGGCACATAACGTCAGGAATCTGACTATACTGTCGCTTCTCGTTGATCGTTATTCTCAGTATCAGAAATCCGTTCGCTTAACGATGCCGCAAAAACGAAAGTTACAGAATACCAATTTGTTATATCAAATCAAAGTGTAACAATATCAATGTTATAGACTCCCACCCCTCGCCAGTTCATAAATGATTTAATATAGAATATATTTTTCAATCATGTTTGTATCATGTACAATACTAGTAGAGGGTCTCAGCCGATTCTGGTACCTCCTCATTGACCTTGATCATGCACAGGGCATAGATCAAGGTCAATGAGGAGGTACCAGAATCGGCTGAGCCAGTCAAGGTCAAGTCAAGGTCAGGTCAAGGTCAGGTCAAGGTCAAGTCAAGGTCAAGTCAAGTCAAGGTCAAGTCAAGGTCAAGTCAAGGTCAAGTCAAGGTCAAGTCAACGTCAAGTCAAGGTCAAGTCAAGGTCAAGTCAAGGTCAAGTCAAGGTCAAGTCAAGGTCAAGTCAAGGTCAAGTCAAGGTCAAGTCAAGGTCAAGTCAAGGTCACGTCAAGGTCACGTCAAGGTCAAGTCAAGGTCAAGTCAAGGTCAAGTCAAGGTCAAGTCAAGGTCAAGTCAAGGTCAAGTCAAGGTCAAGTCAAGGTCATGTCAAGTCAAGGTCAAGTCAAGGTCAAGGTCAAGTCAAGGTCAGGTCAAGTCAAGGTCAAGTCAAGGTCATGCCAAGGTCATGTCAAGGTCATGTCAAGGTCACGTCAAGGTCACGTCAAGGTCATGACAAGATCAATAAGGAAGTTGTATAATTGATTAAGATAACAAGGTTAAGGTCAAAAAGTCGAGGTCAAGGTCCATGTTAACTCAATATAACCATAAGGTTGTAGCAAGGGCATCATCTCTGAATTTTAAGATTATATCTGAATGGGGTTTCAAGGTCAATGCCAAGACCAATGTCAACTCAATATAACCAAAAGGTTGTAGCAAGGGCATCATCTCTGAATTTTAAGATTATACCTACGTGGGGTTTATAGCAACTATATATCTATATGTGTTTCTTTCTTTCTTCAACATTATAATTTACGTTTTCAGTCTTGTAAATAATGTAATTAAATATGTGTCTTCATTTAGAAAAGAAAGTGCACTATATTACTTTACACCAAATTTAGAAAATGAAATTGCGATGTTATTGTTGTGTGAAGAAGATACATCCAACGCTTTTTCAGTTAATTCCTTGTTGACTTTTATGTATAAGAACTAATAGATGCCGACTTTAATTTTATAAGTTGAACTCACATAACAGCATAAGGAAGCAATATTTTACTTGCTAATAAATCCAACAGCCTTCACATGTTCCATTTTATGTATATATATATATCTATTCTGGAACAGAACACGTAGATAAGTTTGAATAGTCCTCTTGTGTTCCATTTCATGACGTCATCACAAGATACATAATAATAATAATAATAATAGGTAGAAAGAAGTGGGAAGAAATAAATATTAGTTTTAAATGAAATTGGGAAAATAGTATACTTATTGAATTAAATTCGGTATCAATTACTTCTTATACATAAAAGTAAAGAGGGAATTAATGCAAGACATAGGTACTTTATTAGATACAAATTCAAAAGGAAGTAAGCTTACATATTGCTCAAAAATTCAATAATTCGCACAAATGCCTTTATTTGAAAGTGATACTTAATACGGCATTTTAAGATTTTACATAAGGCATTAGTTTGTATTAGGGTTCCGGGATTAGGTTCAATTATAGATGGTATTGATGATCTAGATGTTATATTAAGTACACTAGATTTTACTCGGTAATAATTTTATTAGGACATAAGCATACTTTTAATTTATTTCATTTTGTAATTATAAAAAATTGAGTGTGCGCACTAGCATCCATAACTGTGTCAGAAGTTATATTTTATGTAATCTTTTGGTATTTAGTTTGGAATATGGAATTTTAGAAGAAAAACATAAAGGTTATGTGAAAAAAATTACATGTGAGGAGATTGTGATTTTAATAGGGAATTAAAGTGGTGTGTTGAAATGAAGAAAAATCAGTTGTAGGTGAAATTAGAAAAAGAATCAAAGAATGTTTTGGGTTGGTTGCTCTGTCTACTTTTTTGTTTTATTAAGCAGTTTATTACTACATAAGAGCACGTGCATCTATAGGGTAGGTTAAAAAAAAGATTTCTGTTTAAGGAATAGCAGACAGGAAGCTAATCATAAAGAAAAGGAGTTATTAACCTAGTTTTGGAACACTTTTATGGGAAATGATCATACTGTGGATGTGTGTATTTGTGTGGATATATTCTGATTTAAAAATAATGTAATGTAATATGAGAAATTGTTCAAGATTAATAGTTTTTGGAATAGGTAGGTATATAAATATATGAACACATTTCCATTTATTTTTAGTGTTTAGTATAGAATATGTTTATTAACTTTTAGAAGAGTTCAGAAGAAAACAATTAACACTACGTAAGAAATAGATATATGTTAATAATATTTAGGGAATTAAGAAAAAATGTGTAGTCTTCTTGATAAAAAAATATTATTTTTAAATGAAATTAGAAAGAAAAGGAGTTAAAATGGTTTAAAGGTGATTGTACTTTCCCTTTTTTTATTTATTATGATTTTCCACGAATAAATAACCTTAACATTAAAATATAAACAACTATTACATAATACAATTAAGATATATCGAGTCATCGAAGTTCACTGCCATGGCGCTCCGCTCCTCTTGCGATGTGTTACGTTGTACCACAAAACATGAATCGAGGTTCAAACAACTTTTTTTTATTAGCGTGCTCTATGAATATATTTTTAACGTATCGTACATATTAATAGTTATTATAATTCGTTTGGTAGATCAAGTAAAATAAAATAAATATTTGATTAAATTATATGGTTCAAGTATATACGCCTCCTATTTCTTCCTAATGAGTTTTTACATTAATAATAATTATATAACATATTTTTTATAAATGTACATATAAATGAGTACTATCAATTGAAATTAAAAGCTAAATTTCATTTTAGCAGATAACATAAAAACAGTACGTTTAATTTTTTTCTTTTTGTAATTTCCATTAATTTCTATCAAAGATGGCAATTTAGCTGAAATACTTGACATGTTTATTTTCTTTTTCTGGATTTTTCTTGTTTTTTTTTTACAACAGACATCAAGCTATAGTTTTCATCATGTTTGAAATTATTACTCACTTACTAGAAATAGTGATTCTAGATTGAGTATTGATAGTTGGGCAGGTATTTATAATAACAGTACCCAACATACACACAAATACAAATTTAATTAATAGTGAAAACCTTATGATTTTTCTGCAATAAATAACAATGATGCAAATATGTGTATAAGAAATAGGTATTAATTATAAATCAACAACACACCGATACACAATCTAGTATCACTAGTAAAAAATAGTAATTACAAATATGATGCAGCCAATTCTAACAGAAATTAATGGGAATTGCAAAAAGAAATCCGAATTAAACGTAGGGTTTGTGTTGTTATCATTTTAGTAGATAACATAAAAAACAGTACGTTTAGTTTATTTCTTTTTATAATTTCCATTAATTTCTGAGATGGAAATTTAGCTGAAATACTTATCATGTTAATTTTCTTTTTCTGGATTTTTTTTTTGTTTTTTTTATTTTTACAACAGATACCAAGCTATAGTTTTCATCATGTTTGAAATTATTACTCTCTACTAGAAATAGTGATTCTAGATTGTGTATTGATAGTTGTACCCAACATACACACATATACAAATTTAATTAATAGTAACAACCTTATGATTTGTGTCCAATAAATAACGATGTTGCAAATATGAACACAAGAAATAGGTATTAATTATAAATCAACAACATACCGATACACGATCTTGTATCACTATTTCTAGTAAAAAATAGTACATAATTACAAATATGATAAAGTCTACAGCCAATTCTAATAGAAATTAATGGAAATTTCAAAAAAGAAAACCAAATTAAACTTAGTATTTTATGTCATCTACTGAAAATGGAACTGGAGAAACCGCACACAAAAAAACAAAAAGAGAGAAAACGTTGAATGTAGAATTTATATTCATCATATAATATATTCTATTATGTTTCACTTGACAGTATCCATAAATACTTATGTACATTATAAATATATGGCAGATAATTATTATAATTATTATTAATGTAAAATCTCATTAGAAGGTTATGCTTCTTAGCAGGGTATTAAAAAAGGTGTATAGTTGATAAGCAAATTAATATTAATAAGTAAAATTAGGAAAAGGAATTAAAACTGGTTGGTTGCCCTTTCTGTATAATTAACCATAATGGACGAAAATGGACTGTTGATTTGAAATGATTATTATTTCTATTATTATCAAATAATTTCTTTATTACATTATTATTTTTATTTCATTGTGTTTCTTTTTCTAATGTAAATTGAAGTTTTGGATGATAACTAATAATTGTTCTAAAATTTATTCAGCACCATCTCTAAACGTACTGCGTTTATGTTATATATAAAAATGATAACAAAGAAAGCCTAAAACAAAAAAAGAAAACTCCGTTAAATATAGCAATAAATATTCATATTATAAATATATTCTATATCTTCCAATTGAGAGTGCCCATATATATGTACATTATAAAAATATGTCACATAATTATTATTAACGTAAAACTCATTAGAATAAAACATTTATTTCTTTTAATGATCTATTTGATCCACCAAATGAATTGTAGAGATGTAAGAAATAAAAATTCATTCTAATAGTCTAGTTTTAATTTCGCAATAAATTTTTCTGCCTACAAAAACAATAAAACGAAAGCATTTTTATAGAAAATGAGCAACCGCATTCCGACATAAATAGATGAAAAACGAGTTTTAGATCAGTGCAATTAGGAAAAGAAGAAATCAGATATATTTAATTGCTTTGTTGAAATTTTAATAAAAAAATTTATTGCATTTTCAATCAGAAATGTAATATAATAAATCCATGTTCTTATTTATACTATAAATTTAAAAAAATCTACATCAAACGATTGTATTAATGCTGCCTGGGTCAACGCTGTAAAACTAGTTATAACGCTGTAATATATAATATTCAGACGACATTGTCAACTAGTTGTCTTCTAAAGTCAATAAACAACAACATCCGCATATAAGGAGGCTCAGAAACATTTCTCTTCATCTCAGTTTTCACTGTAAATTCAATGTGAATCATGAAGTTATTTAAATGATGAAAAAGAATTGTTTTAACGTTTTGCTACTAATAGGTACGTACAAATATCCAGTATACCTTCTCGAAATATACATTTAAACGATCATAACTACGGCAAGTATTAGATTTATATCTTATTACGATAGTTATTTGAGATTTGAAATAGAAGTAGGTATCTATTGCCAAGTTTATAAAAGAAATACAAAAAGTAATCATGTATAAATAAATAAATACATTCTAATAGAATTGTTTTAATTTCGTTCATGCAACAAAAGTGTCTACTTATTTCATCTTCTACCAATTAATGATCATATATAAATCCAATTAGGAAACGTATTATATAAACCCAATATATCTACATATATATTTGTATGTATACATTTAATTAATAGTAACAGAGTTATGATTTTTCTCCAATAAACATCCATATTGCCTATACACAATCTAGTACGACTATTTCCAATAAGAAATACTAATTAAAAATATGATGAAAACTATAGCTTGAGCTGGGATAAAACTTGTCTTTTTATTTTTTAGTTTTCTACTACAGATAACTATGTAGTTGAACAATATAAAATTAGGTTTGTTTTAATTTTATTGTGGTTAGGGATTTTGTTACTATCTTTAATAGAAATCCTATAAACAAAAAATAGAATAGTGTGAAACGTAACATCTTTGGAATTACGAAGTATTCTCTTCCCCAAATTGTCAGTGGATTTCACTTATCACTTTGTTTTAGAAGTTTCCATTGAAGATAGTTAACACATTTATGACTCAAATTGCTAGCGTTAGGCGATTTTGTTATCATCTTTAATAGAAATCCTATAAACAAAAAATAGAATAGTGTGAAACGTAACATCTTTGGAATTACGAAGTATTCTCTTCCCCAAATTGTCAGTGGATTTCACTTATCTAACTTTTGTTTTAGAAGTTTCCATTGAAGATAGTTAACACATTTATGACTCAAATTGCTAGTGTTAGGGGATAAATTAAACATTTGCTCTATTTTAATTAACTACTAAAATTACTAAATGTATTATAAAAAGCTTAGTGATAAGTAAACAAATTAATTTTAATAGAATAGATTCAAAAGAATATTTGATGTCTGTTAAAAAATCTAGATAGATAGAATATGGCTGACTGTTTTTTTTTGTAAAAATAAACCAAAGAAAGTATGTATTGTGAAATTACCATTCGAAATACTTATATCATTAACCAATTTAACTATATACATATTTTCAATAATCGTAAATATATGGCTCCAAAATTGACTACACCATAAATAACTTGAAATATGGTTTTTACGTTAAAGTAGAAATATTATTTATTAAGCATAATTACTGATTGAAATTCTTTCTTCTTTCTTACATTCATTACCATATTATTAATATAAATCCAAAGTATGATTAAACACTAGAATATATTCTTATTCGAGATGTTTTTGAACTGTAGTAGGTAGATCATTTATGTTATTAAAATAATATGGTAGTATATTTTGTTCATTTTTTTCATTTATTGTACACACACGTTGACGTTACAATCGTTTAAATGTATAAATTTCCAGAAGGTATATTTTGGAAAAATTGTAAGTACGTACCTTGTCAAGAAGTTAAAATATCTTTTTTTTTTTATTTAGCCATCTTCGTGACTTCACGATGCACATTGAACTACAGTATAAAAGATATGTTTCTTCCCCTTATATAAACGACGCTGTCGTTTACCTTGTCGGCGATCAAACTTGTTTTGAATGCAGAATGTCGTCTGAATGTGAGCAGGTACAAAAAATTGTTAATATTCTTCGCACTATATGATCAAGGTCAATGAGGAGATACAAACATGGAATTGTGTATCCCATTGCATTACATATATGCATTATGCATATACAGCACGTATAAATTAGCATATTACTTGTTTATGGAAAAGCCATCTACTATAGATCAAATTTATATATTTTTACGATAATACAAAAAGTATCACTACATGTTTTAATTTCGTTTGTTTTACGATTATTTAATACATATAAATGCTACTAACAATATTACATCCTTTCAGAACACATGGATGTAGCACCCATCCTTGAAAAATTAATTAGTTGTACATATATTATGTAATTGTCATCAGGCTAAATATATCACACAATAAAATATCAAATAAAAAAAATTAGTTACTTTACACTTTATTGATGAAGTAACGTCCTTTCATTTTGTCGTACATAAAGCGCCCGTAATATATACAATTTATCTGTCACTTCTTCACTATTATCGCTTTCAATGAGTATAGCATTAGTAAGGTAACCCATTAATTTAATTTATAAAAACATGAACTTTAAACAGAAATCAATAGAAGCAATTGATACAATGAACATATTCATAAATTCACAGACAATGTCGTTTAAATTGATCAGAAGAGAAAACGTAATTTTTGTTGCTTAACAAATATAGAAGAATATTTCATACAAAAATTAATATCCTTGTTTAGAATAAACATACCAACAAAAAGAAGTAAAAATATATATACTCTGGTGTTAATTAAAGTGTATAAGTACAATATTCTATATTATATTAGCAATGTATTCTAATTACTTGCAATTATTAATTATTTACTTACCTCAATGATATTTGAAACATGGATTTTTTGAAATCTAATGGGATAAGTTAATTTAAAATAATTTATTTCAAGTCCGGGTAATATTTAGCATATTCTTTGTAATTTTCATCAAACTAAGTACCTATAGTACTAGCAGACAAATATCAGATTAAAAGTGAGTTGCTAATCGTAATAAGCAAGTATTGTGATGATAAAAATTTTCTACCGTGTGATATATGCAAATGCCTTTTAAGTCTCTTTTTAACAAAAAAATTGGCTTGTGCAATCGTTTTGTATTATGAATAGAGAAGTATATTAAAAAAGATGGTACCAAACTATTAAATCAAAATATCTAAGAGCACCGCAACATTTAATAACGGCTCAATTACATGCGAAAATGTCATTTTCCAACGCAAGCAAACAAATTACATTACGGACGTAATAGAAAATATGTTAGTACAATTGTAGTATTGACAATTCTGCAATGAAGATTGACTAGTTTTTGTTATTGTATAATTAGTGAATCATCGAAAACCTATTTTATATATTTGAGTCTAAAATATATTTATACTACGGACTACGGAATCTTTGTCACCATCGAAAAGATATTATTCCTACTACGAGAAATGACATTTTAATTCAAATGGCACTCAAGATGTTTAACGGATTTTCCATGACATAGGTACAACAGTTTTCTTGAGGAAGTAGGTAATTTTTGGGATGTTCTATTAAAATTCACATTTGTTGTCATATGTATTCGCCATTAATACATAAGCCTTCAATAAACGACGCTGAGCTGGCAAAGAAAACCATTTGTTGAGATATTTATTTTACCTATATCTGGATTTTAACAGACGTGAAAGGTTCTATTATATTTTTTTGTATTATGAACAATAAATATAAATGTCTCTTGCGATCTCAGTATAAGTTAAGTATAAGCGATATACCGAAGATATTTCGATATTTCTGTCTTTCGAAGTTCAAATAACGATTATCTTCGAGACAAGTCTTAGATAAAGTTACCCAGTAGTCAACGGCCGTATTATGTGAGTTTTATCCGGAAGATAAGTGACGATGATGATCGAAGACAGACGAATAGACTCGCATATTCGAAAGTTATCACAAAGCGGTTCAATTTATTGGTTAAATGTTGTGTTTATACTTTTCACAATGCATCAAGGTTTTCAAACCTTAAATGAATAATTGGATGAACAAAATAACTTGGAAATATATGTAACAATCTAGAAAACAATATCAGATTTCGCCCAAATAATTTCGAAAAAGAGTGATACAGAATTTGTTTGTTAATACCAAAGATTGAAAATTCTCTATTACACAGCTCGTACACAGCACTAGTAGGTAATAAATAATACATTGTACGTAAGACCTGTTTTGTAAAATGTATTGCTCGTTTTCTTTTCGGCGTATTCATAATTATTTTGTAACCTTTATTGCACTGTCATAAGAATCCTTTTAGAAAGAACATTCATATTTAGTGTAGAAAATGCATAAAACCCATTCCAACTGCAATTACAATTGAATTTTGTCATTTTTACTTGGTAAATTGATTGTTAATAATAAAAAAACGACAAACTTTCATATTGGTTGAAGTCTTGACATCTTACTTATAAATTCAGAATACTATTCCAAAAATACGACTAAATGTGTTATATATATTAACAATGAGATGAGAGTCATTTCTTTTAAATCTTTTAATATGAAAGTATTGCAATGATGAACATTTTCAAAAATGAGATGTATGCAAATGTTCATGTTTTTAAGATGCCTTCTAAGGAAAAACTGGTTTTTGCAATCGTATATGTGTGTTTGTGTAACCACGATAGCATTCAAACGCTTAAACTTTTACTACTTTCTACTATTTTTAATTTATTTAAAATTCATTTATTTAGGCTTGTATTACATGTAATTTGTTTGCTTGCGTTGAAGATGGCAAAATTGACATTTTAGCGGCTAGTTGAGCCATTGTTAAACGTTGCGCTGGAAACAACTCTTAGGGCCGGTATTTCAATCTCGGTATAAAGTATAGTATAACTATCTTCCGGACAAAATTATACTGAAGTATAATCTGACCGATAAGCATTTTCGGTATTTCAAATAGTAGCAAGTATAAATATATCCTAAAGATAGTTATCCCCTAAAGTAACGTATTTTACACATATGTTGGCAACACTTATTTGTTTCCAATACAAAGAAACGAGTAGAAAAGGATGTTATTATTATATAATACGGACGTGCAAAAGACAAGAACGGAAAAAGTGTGCGTATCCTTGTATCACTCACTATAACTAGTATACACAGATAACCTATTTCTTTGTGTTTCGAGGTTATTTTGTAAATACATACTTCAAAACATTATGAATACGCCGAAAAGAAAACGAGCAATACATTTTTACAAAACAGGTCTTACGTACAATGTATTATTTATTACCTACTAGTGCTGTGTAATAGAGAATTTTCAATCTTTGGTATTAACAAACAAATTCTGTATCACTATTTTTCGAAATTATTTGGGCGAAATCTGATATTGTTTTCTAGATTGTTACATATATTTCCAAGTTATTTTGTTCATCCAATTATTCATTTAAGGTTTGAAAACCTTGATGCATTGTGAAAAGTATAAACACAACATTTAACCTATAAATTGAACCGCTTTGTGATAACTTTCGAATATGTGAGTCTATTCGTCTGTCTTCGATCATCATCGTCACTTATCTTCCGGATAAAACTCACATAATACGGCCGTTGACCACTGGGTAACTTTATCTAAGACTTGTCTCGAAGATAATCGTTATTTGAACTTCGAAAGACAGAAATATCGAAATATCTTCGGTATATCGCTTATACTTAACTTATACTGAGATCGAAAGAGACATTTATATTTATTGTTCATAATACAAAAAAATATAATAGAACCTTTCACGTCTGTTAAAATCCAGATATAGGTAAAATAAATATCTCAACAAATGGTTTTCTTTGCCAGCTCAGCGTCGTTTATTGAAGGCTTATGTATTAATGGCGAATACATATGACAACAAATGTGAATTTTAATAGAACATCCCAAAAATTACCTACTTCCTCAAGAAAACTGTTGTACCTATGTCATGGAAAATCCGTTAAACATCTTGAGTGCCATTTGAATTAAAATGTCATTTCTCGTAGTAGGAATAATATCTTTTCGATGGTGACAAAGATTCCGTAGTCCGTAGTATAAATATATTTTAGACTCAAATATATAAAATAGGTTTTCGATGATTCACTAATTATACAATAACAAAAACTAGTCAATCTTCATTGCAGAATTGTCAATACTACAATTGTACTAACATATTTTCTATTACGTCCGTAATGTAATTTGTTTGCTTGCGTTGGAAAATGACATTTTCGCATGTAATTGAGCCGTTATTAAATGTTGCGGTGCTCTTAGATATTTTGATTTAATAGTTTGGTACCATCTTTTTTAATATACTTCTCTATTCATAATACAAAACGATTGCACAAGCCAATTTTTTTGTTAAAAAGAGACTTAAAAGGCATTTGCATATATCACACGGTAGAAAATTTTTATCATCACAATACTTGCTTATTACGATTAGCAACTCACTTTTAATCTGATATTTGTCTGCTAGTACTATAGGTACTTAGTTTGATGAAAATTACAAAGAATATGCTAAATATTACCCGGACTTGAAATAAATTATTTTAAATTAACTTATCCCATTAGATTTCAAAAAATCCATGTTTCAAATATCATTGAGGTAAGTAAATAATTAATAATTGCAAGTAATTAGAATACATTGCTAATATAATATAGAATATTGTACTTATACACTTTAATTAACACCAGAGTATATATATTTTTACTTCTTTTTGTTGGTATGTTTATTCTAAACAAGGATATTAATTTTTGTATGAAATATTCTTCTATATTTGTTAAGCAACAAAAATTACGTTTTCTCTTCTGATCAATTTAAACGACATTGTCTGTGAATTTATGAATATGTTCATTGTATCAATTGCTTCTATTGATTTCTGTTTAAAGTTCATGTTTTTATAAATTAAATTAATGGGTTACCTTACTAATGCTATACTCATTGAAAGCGATAATAGTGAAGAAGTGACAGATAAATTGTATATATTACGGGCGCTTTATGTACGACAAAATGAAAGGACGTTACTTCATCAATAAAGTGTAAAGTAACTAATTTTTTTTATTTGATATTTTATTGTGTGATATATTTAGCCTGATGACAATTACATAATATATGTACAACTAATTAATTTTTCAAGGATGGGTGCTACATCCATGTGTTCTGAAAGGATGTAATATTGTTAGTAGCATTTATATGTATTAAATAATCGTAAAACAAACGAAATTAAAACATGTAGTGATACTTTTTGTATTATCGTAAAAATATATAAATTTGATCTATAGTAGATGGCTTTTCCATAAACAAGTAATATGCTAATTTATACGTGCTGTATATGCATAATGCATATATGTAATGCAATGGGATACACAATTCCATGTTTGTATCTCCTCATTGACCTTGATCATATAGTGCGAAGAATATTAACAATTTTTTGTACCTGCTCACATTCAGACGACATTCTGCATTCAAAACAAGTTTGATCGCCGACAAGGTAAACGACAGCGTCGTTTATATAAGGGGAAGAAACATATCTTTTATACTGTAGTTCAATGTGCATCGTGAAGTCACGAAGATGGCTAAATAAAAAAAAAAAGATATTTTAACTTCTTGACAAGGTACGTACTTACAATTTTTCCAAAATATACCTTCTGGAAATTTATACATTTAAACGATTGTAACGTCAACGTGTGTGTACAATAAATGAAAAAAATGAACAAAATATACTACCATATTATTTTAATAACATAAATGATCTACCTACTACAGTTCAAAAACATCTCGAATAAGAATATATTCTAGTGTTTAATCATACTTTGGATTTATATTAATAATATGGTAATGAATGTAAGAAAGAAGAAAGAATTTCAATCAGTAATTATGCTTAATAAATAATATTTCTACTTTAACGTAAAAACCATATTTCAAGTTATTTATGGTGTAGTCAATTTTGGAGCCATATATTTACGATTATTGAAAATATGTATATAGTTAAATTGGTTAATGATATAAGTATTTCGAATGGTAATTTCACAATACATACTTTCTTTGGTTTATTTTTACAAAAAAAAACAGTCAGCCATATTCTATCTATCTAGATTTTTTAACAGACATCAAATATTCTTTTGAATCTATTCTATTAAAATTAATTTGTTTACTTATCACTAAGCTTTTTATAATACATTTAGTAATTTTAGTAGTTAATTAAAATAGAGCAAATGTTTAATTTATCCCCTAACACTAGCAATTTGAGTCATAAATGTGTTAACTATCTTCAATGGAAACTTCTAAAACAAAAGTTAGATAAGTGAAATCCACTGACAATTTGGGGAAGAGAATACTTCGTAATTCCAAAGATGTTACGTTTCACACTATTCTATTTTTTGTTTATAGGATTTCTATTAAAGATGATAACAAAATCGCCTAACGCTAGCAATTTGAGTCATAAATGTGTTAACTATCTTCAATGGAAACTTCTAAAACAAAGTGATAAGTGAAATCCACTGACAATTTGGGGAAGAGAATACTTCGTAATTCCAAAGATGTTACGTTTCACACTATTCTATTTTTTGTTTATAGGATTTCTATTAAAGATAGTAACAAAATCCCTAACCACAATAAAATTAAAACAAACCTAATTTTATATTGTTCAACTACATAGTTATCTGTAGTAGAAAACTAAAAAATAAAAAGACAAGTTTTATCCCAGCTCAAGCTATAGTTTTCATCATATTTTTAATTAGTATTTCTTATTGGAAATAGTCGTACTAGATTGTGTATAGGCAATATGGATGTTTATTGGAGAAAAATCATAACTCTGTTACTATTAATTAAATGTATACATACAAATATATATGTAGATATATTGGGTTTATATAATACGTTTCCTAATTGGATTTATATATGATCATTAATTGGTAGAAGATGAAATAAGTAGACACTTTTGTTGCATCAACGAAATTAAAACAATTCTATTAGAATGTATTTATTTATTTATACATGATTACTTTTTGTATTTCTTTTATAAACTTGGCAATAGATACCTACTTCTATTTCAAATCTCAAATAACTATCGTAATAAGATATAAATCTAATACTTGCCGTAGTTATGATCGTTTAAATGTATATTTCGAGAAGGTATACTGGATATTTGTACGTACCTATTAGTAGCAAAACGTTAAAACAATTCTTTTTCATCATTTAAATAACTTCATGATTCACATTGAATTTACAGTGAAAACTCAGATGAAGAGAAATGTTTCTGAGCCTCCTTATATGCGGATGTTGTTGTTTATTGACTTTAGAAGACAACTAGTTGACAATGTCGTCTGAATATTATATATTACAGCGTTATAACTAGTTTTACAGCGTTGACCCAGGCAGCATTAATACAATTGTTTGATGTAGATTTTTTTAAATTTATAGTATAAATAAGAACATGGATTTATTATATTACATTTCTGATTGAAAATGCAATAAATTTTTTTATTAAAATTTCAACAAAGCAATTAAATATATCTGATTTCTTCTTTTCCTAATTGCACTGATCTAAAACTCGTTTTTCATCTATTTATGTCGGAATGCGGTTGCTCATTTTCTATAAAAATGCTTTCGTTTTATTGTTTTTGTAGGCAGAAAAATTTATTGCGAAATTAAAACTAGACTATTAGAATGAATTTTTATTTCTTACATCTCTACAATTCATTTGGTGGATCAAATAGATCATTAAAAGAAATAAATGTTTTATTCTAATGAGTTTTACGTTAATAATAATTATGTGACATATTTTTATAATGTACATATATATGGGCACTCTCAATTGGAAGATATAGAATATATTTATAATATGAATATTCATTGCTATATTTAACGGAGTTTTCTTTTTTTGTTTTAGGCTTTCTTTGTTATCATTTTTATATATAACATAAACGCAGTACGTTTAGAGATGGTGCTGAATAAATTTTAGAACAATTATTAGTTATCATCCAAAACTTCAATTTACATTAGAAAAAGAAACACAATGAAATAAAAATAATAATGTAATAAAGAAATTATTTGATAATAATAGAAATAATAATCATTTCAAATCAACAGTCCATTTTCGTCCATTATGGTTAATTATACAGAAAGGGCAACCAACCAGTTTTAATTCCTTTTCCTAATTTTACTTATTAATATTAATTTGCTTATCAACTATACACCTTTTTTAATACCCTGCTAAGAAGCATAACCTTCTAATGAGATTTTACATTAATAATAATTATAATAATTATCTGCCATATATTTATAATGTACATAAGTATTTATGGATACTGTCAAGTGAAACATAATAGAATATATTATATGATGAATATAAATTCTACATTCAACGTTTTCTCTCTTTTTGTTTTTTTGTGTGCGGTTTCTCCAGTTCCATTTTCAGTAGATGACATAAAATACTAAGTTTAATTTGGTTTTCTTTTTTGAAATTTCCATTAATTTCTATTAGAATTGGCTGTAGACTTTATCATATTTGTAATTATGTACTATTTTTTACTAGAAATAGTGATACAAGATCGTGTATCGGTATGTTGTTGATTTATAATTAATACCTATTTCTTGTGTTCATATTTGCAACATCGTTATTTATTGGACACAAATCATAAGGTTGTTACTATTAATTAAATTTGTATATGTGTGTATGTTGGGTACAACTATCAATACACAATCTAGAATCACTATTTCTAGTAGAGAGTAATAATTTCAAACATGATGAAAACTATAGCTTGGTATCTGTTGTAAAAATAAAAAAAACAAAAAAAAAATCCAGAAAAAGAAAATTAACATGATAAGTATTTCAGCTAAATTTCCATCTCAGAAATTAATGGAAATTATAAAAAGAAATAAACTAAACGTACTGTTTTTTATGTTATCTACTAAAATGATAACAACACAAACCCTACGTTTAATTCGGATTTCTTTTTGCAATTCCCATTAATTTCTGTTAGAATTGGCTGCATCATATTTGTAATTACTATTTTTTACTAGTGATACTAGATTGTGTATCGGTGTGTTGTTGATTTATAATTAATACCTATTTCTTATACACATATTTGCATCATTGTTATTTATTGCAGAAAAATCATAAGGTTTTCACTATTAATTAAATTTGTATTTGTGTGTATGTTGGGTACTGTTATTATAAATACCTGCCCAACTATCAATACTCAATCTAGAATCACTATTTCTAGTAAGTGAGTAATAATTTCAAACATGATGAAAACTATAGCTTGATGTCTGTTGTAAAAAAAAAACAAGAAAAATCCAGAAAAAGAAAATAAACATGTCAAGTACTTCAGCTAAATTGCCATCTTTGATAGAAATTAATGGAAATTACAAAAAGAAAAAAATTAAACGTACTGTTTTTATGTTATCTGCTAAAATGAAATTTAGCTTTTAATTTCAATTGATAGTACTCATTTATATGTACATTTATAAAAAATATGTTATATAATTATTATTAATGTAAAAACTCATTAGGAAGAAATAGGAGGCGTATATACTTGAACCATATAATTTAATCAAATATTTATTTTATTTTACTTGATCTACCAAACGAATTATAATAACTATTAATATGTACGATACGTTAAAAATATATTCATAGAGCACGCTAATAAAAAAAAGTTGTTTGAACCTCGATTCATGTTTTGTGGTACAACGTAACACATCGCAAGAGGAGCGGAGCGCCATGGCAGTGAACTTCGATGACTCGATATATCTTAATTGTATTATGTAATAGTTGTTTATATTTTAATGTTAAGGTTATTTATTCGTGGAAAATCATAATAAATAAAAAAAGGGAAAGTACAATCACCTTTAAACCATTTTAACTCCTTTTCTTTCTAATTTCATTTAAAAATAATATTTTTTTATCAAGAAGACTACACATTTTTTCTTAATTCCCTAAATATTATTAACATATATCTATTTCTTACGTAGTGTTAATTGTTTTCTTCTGAACTCTTCTAAAAGTTAATAAACATATTCTATACTAAACACTAAAAATAAATGGAAATGTGTTCATATATTTATATACCTACCTATTCCAAAAACTATTAATCTTGAACAATTTCTCATATTACATTACATTATTTTTAAATCAGAATATATCCACACAAATACACACATCCACAGTATGATCATTTCCCATAAAAGTGTTCCAAAACTAGGTTAATAACTCCTTTTCTTTATGATTAGCTTCCTGTCTGCTATTCCTTAAACAGAAATCTTTTTTTTAACCTACCCTATAGATGCACGTGCTCTTATGTAGTAATAAACTGCTTAATAAAACAAAAAAGTAGACAGAGCAACCAACCCAAAACATTCTTTGATTCTTTTTCTAATTTCACCTACAACTGATTTTTCTTCATTTCAACACACCACTTTAATTCCCTATTAAAATCACAATCTCCTCACATGTAATTTTTTTCACATAACCTTTATGTTTTTCTTCTAAAATTCCATATTCCAAACTAAATACCAAAAGATTACATAAAATATAACTTCTGACACAGTTATGGATGCTAGTGCGCACACTCAATTTTTTATAATTACAAAATGAAATAAATTAAAAGTATGCTTATGTCCTAATAAAATTATTACCGAGTAAAATCTAGTGTACTTAATATAACATCTAGATCATCAATACCATCTATAATTGAACCTAATCCCGGAACCCTAATACAAACTAATGCCTTATGTAAAATCTTAAAATGCCGTATTAAGTATCACTTTCAAATAAAGGCATTTGTGCGAATTATTGAATTTTTGAGCAATATGTAAGCTTACTTCCTTTTGAATTTGTATCTAATAAAGTACCTATGTCTTGCATTAATTCCCTCTTTACTTTTATGTATAAGAAGTAATTGATACCGAATTTAATTCAATAAGTATACTATTTTCCCAATTTCATTTAAAACTAATATTTATTTCTTCCCACTTCTTTCTACCTATTATTATTATTATTATTATGTATCTTGTGATGACGTCATGAAATGGAACACAAGAGGACTATTCAAACTTATCTACGTGTTCTGTTCCAGAATAGATATATATATATACATAAAATGGAACATGTGAAGGCTGTTGGATTTATTAGCAAGTAAAATATTGCTTCCTTATGCTGTTATGTGAGTTCAACTTATAAAATTAAAGTCGGCATCTATTAGTTCTTATACATAAAAGTCAACAAGGAATTAACTGAAAAAGCGTTGGATGTATCTTCTTCACACAACAATAACATCGCAATTTCATTTTCTAAATTTGGTGTAAAGTAATATAGTGCACTTTCTTTTCTAAATGAAGACACATATTTAATTACATTATTTACAAGACTGAAAACGTAAATTATAATGTTGAAGAAAGAAAGAAACACATATAGATATATAGTTGCTATAAACCCCACGTAGGTATAATCTTAAAATTCAGAGATGATGCCCTTGCTACAACCTTTTGGTTATATTGAGTTGACATTGGTCTTGGCATTGACCTTGAAACCCCATTCAGATATAATCTTAAAATTCAGAGATGATGCCCTTGCTACAACCTTATGGTTATATTGAGGTAACATGGACCTTGACCTCGACCTTTTGACCTTAACCTTGTTATCTTAATCAATTATACAACTTCCTTATTGATCTTGTCATGACCTTGACGTGACCTTGACGTGACCTTGACATGACCTTGGCATGACCTTGACTTGACCTTGACTTGACCTGACCTTGACTTGACCTTGACTTGACCTTGACTTGACCTTGACTTGACATTGACTTGACATTGACTTGACCTTGACTTGACCTTGACTTGACCTTGACTTGACCTTGACTTGACCTTGACTTGACCTTGACTTGACCTTGACTTGACCATGACTTGACCTTGACTTGACCTTGACTTGACCTTGACTTGACCTTGACTTGACCTTGACTTGAACTTGACTTGACCTTGACTTGACCTTGACTTGACATTGACTTGACCTTGACTTGACCTTGACTTGACCTTGACTTGACCTTGACTTGACCCTGACTTGACCTGACCTTGACTTGACCTTTACTTGACCTTGACTGGCTCAGCCGATTCTGGTACCTCCTCATTGACCTTGATCTATGCCCTGTGCATGATCAAGGTCAATGAGGAGGTACCAGAATCGGCTGAGACCCTCTACTAATACTAAATATACATATTTGCTTGCAAAAGTAAGGAGTAATATCACCTATTTCTTACACGACGGTCATTTTCATAAAAGGAAAGGAAAATAAAGTACTTACATAAATCATAAACCTCTGTGGTGCTGGTGAATCTGGATCACCAGAGTACGGCGAACCTAGAGGGCTGACTATAATCAAAAATGTTATCAAGAAAAAAATTAGAAAACCATACATCAACCATAGCGGCTTTTTCATCAATGCCAAAAAATGTATCTAAAACATGAATTTATTAATTGTATTCTTGATTTGAAATTCGTTTCTAGCTCTCGACGTATGCGTTCCTTTTATACGAGGGAGGATCAATAAATACCCGTGTTAGGAAAGAAGACGCAAGTTTTTCACAATGTTTTTTTTATTTTTCAACGTAATCACCTTTTAGTACCATACACTTTTCCCAACGTTTCTGCCATATCTTTAACCCCTCCAAAAAATACGATTTGTCAAACTCTGCAAAATACGCTTCTGTCTCGACGATAACCTCCTCGTTTGAGCTGAACCTTTTTCCCCCGAGCCACGTTTTCATGTTGGGTCGACGGTGACGACTCGACGCAAAAACTCCTGCGAATTTCTCTTAAAGAGGTCCAAACACTGCTTCGACATTGACAACCGTATCCGCTTGTTGTCCACCGTAAGCAATCGCGGCACCCATCGGGCCGACACCTCTCTCACCGATAACTTATCATGTAAAATATTAATTGCCGTTCCGTACGACACGCCTACGGCCTCTGCTACTTCGCGCACTTTCGCTCGGCGATCAGCGAGAATCATGTCATGGACCTTTTCAACGATTTCCTCGGTAACCACGTCTGCCGGGCGGCCTGGGCTCTCCTCATCAAAAACAGATGTACGACCACGTTTAAATTCGTTGAACCAATATCTTACGGTTGTCATAGATGGTGAAGGGTCCCCATAGACAGCATCCAACTTCGCTTTTATTTCTTCGCTTGTTTTTCCATCCAAAAATAAAAAGCGAATTACGGATCGATATTGCTCTTTTTCCATTTTATCGAGAAACACGAAACACGTGTGATACAACTGGCTGCCAAATAAAAACTAACCTATGAATCTGTCTGAAATTTATTATGGTGTTGTCTGACAGATGGTAGTACACGACGGTAATGCCAACTTCCCTCAGCAGCGCCACCTGTCTTCAAACACGGGTACTTGATCTTACCTCGTATATTCATTTTCTAACTCTAGATTTAAACTTATCAAAATTCATAAGGCTATGTCACCCCCGGCAAGATAATTTCATTTGTTTTTACTTTCTTATACGTAGTATAAGGAAGTATTGTGATGATGAAAATTTTCGACCTCGAGATTTTTGCAGATGTCCACGTTTTGAAGTCCCCTGATACCGAAAAAGTGGTTTTTAAAAAATGTCTGTGTGTCTGTGTGTGTGTGTGACCACGGTAGCGGTCAAACCGCTATAGGTATCAATTCCAAATTTTATATTTACGAATATAATCTCCCTCTTGAGATCTGATTAGGTTTTCAGTAAAATCGGTAGACCGGAAGTAGAGGTTTACTTCAGTGAAAAAATCGAATTTTGCCAATTATTCGTCAACTACTAAGTTTAAACAAATTTATAAAGAATTCATATGTACTTAAAATTAAGTTTGAGACAAATTGTCTTAAAAAAGTTTTTCGAAATTCCAACCGGAAGTAGGTGTTCTACTCTTATCGAAAATCAGTTTTTTGCGAATATTTCGCAAGTCATGCTTTTTAGAGAAGTACGTTACGAGTATAAAAGTATTTAAAACACAATTTTCAATCTTTTGTATAAAAAAAATTTCAAAATTCAGACCGGAAGTACCACTTTTACTCTTAGCGAGTAGCACTTTTTTTCGAATATCTTGCAAAGTATGCATTCTATAGAGATTTATTAAGAGAATAGAAGTACTTAGAATAGGATTTTGAATAATTTTTGTAAAAAAAATTCTTAAAATTTTATAATTTGAAACACTCATACGTATAAGAAAGTCGTGTGGTGGCCACACCTCATTTTTTGTATTATGCTGATACCTGCTTAAAGATTCCTAAGTTTCAAGACTGATCAGCAGCCACTAAAGCCAGCAAGTGTAGTTTTGCGTGCGTGACGTATTCACCGAAATTGTTTCTTCACTTTTTCGCCGTTAGTGGGATGAAGGTTCGAATTAATTGACAAAGAGGCATGCTTAAACATCCAATACAATATCTGGCTCACTTAACACCGAGTCACCGGGTAATCATTTTAAATTTAATTTCATTGTGAGCTATGCAATTAAATCACCATGTCACAAGGAGCTTATAAGATATTCAAGATTTGCGAGCCCTGATGTGGAAAATTCATATTAGGATTATCAGGGTTTGCTATATGTGACCTACGCGGTAAACAATTGACGCACTTTCAAAGTATCAAAATTTGCTTGTTCTTTTACAGAAGCAGCGTGTGTATTTGTATTATTATTACTTTTCTTTTGTAATAAAATACATAAACATACGAGGGGGCGTTTTTAAGTTCGCCGAATGGAGGGATTACTAGTATAAATATAAATTTAACACAATCGCGTCAACAGTCTTTGATCTATCGGCGACCAATCAAGAAATCGAGAAGAAAATGTGAAATTTGGAGAAAATCGAATATCTCGCTGTTATCAAGTTCCTTACAAAACAAGGAAAGTGTGTTCATACCATACTGGAAAAGATGTCATCGGTGTACGGGGATTCTTGTCCGGGAAAAGCTATGTTTTTTAAGTGGCACTGTCGCTTTAAGGCAGGAAATCATTTGAAGACGACCCGTGGCCGGCGCGGCCTATCGAAGTGACCACTCCAGAACTCGAAAAAAAAATCAAACTTAATAATGGAATATGCTCGGCTAAAAAATACACAATTCGCAAGTCTTCATGTCATCTTGGCATAACTAAGGTAAGCGTAGGATGGTTGCCGAGAGTGTCAGTGGCATAAAAACGCAGACCACCGTAAAGAAATTTAAGATATCACAATCAACCGGAAAACTAAGGCTACTATTTTTTGAGACTCAGAAGGAATCCTGTTGATTGATTACAAAGATAAAGGCGTTTCCATAAAGGGAAAGTACAACGGTTTAATCCTGGTGTGGTTAGAAGAAGTCATTAAAGAAAAAATAAGTGGAAAAGCGTCCTGCTGCTGCACGACAGTTTTCTCTCCTTTCCCCCCATTCCGCGATCTTAAAAACGCTACCTCATATAATTATTTTCTCAAAAATAAAGTAAAAAATTACAAATTGATAGGATGACATAATTCGAGAGCTGAGTAAATTTATAATACTTACATAAAAGCTGGAGATTATAATAGTTAGTGTCATGGTGATTATTCCAATTATTATTTCTGAATTTTTGTCACTTCCCATCCTACCAGTTATAGGAATAAACAATGACAAAACCATAATACTTTGGTATAGCAACATCATAGTAGGGAATGCATTGAAGCATAAGTAAATAATTTTCCAGCCATTCACTAATAAAAAAGGTAATCATCACATATAGGGAATTATTTAGTAACAAATAAATATTATGCGTCGCCTGTACATATGAACGTACCTGAATGTTGGAGTCTAGTTAAATATATGACAATAGATCCTAATGTATTAAAGAGTACTGGAATCATAATAGCATAGGCACTTCGAATTCTCAAACATGTCATAGCTAGTAAAATTACAGTCCATACGAATCGAGCTATAGAATACTGCAAATTACTCTGCACTCTTCTGGAGAAATAGAGCTGCAAATTAATTAGTATTAAACTTAAATCTAGAGAGATCACCCTAAATCAAACACTACAACTACTTATAAACTACTGACACATTTAAACTTATGAAATTATAATTAAGACTAAAAGACCCAAAAGCTATATATACAGGATGTCCAGACCATGCGAGGACGGAAGATTACGGCTTTATTATTAAAGTTAAAGATTATTATTAAAACTGTAAAGTTTTAGACAAAAGTTGTAAATACTCCTAAAATACACATTCTAAAATTATGTTCAACTATACAGAGTATTGCGTAAGTGAGTGACGATACAAACTTCTGATTTTTTTAGATGGTACTCCCAATTTGAATGAGTCAGTCTTGTCTTGTCTATGTACGTGCCCCAACAAAACGTGCTCACCAGCCGCCGCTGAGATCCAGGGCACGAATTACAATAATAATAAGTTATTTTATTGAAAATCTAACTGAAAATACTAACGCCGATATTAATAATTATTTCTCTTTTATTGAAATGGTAAAGTATACAAATTTGTTTTGTTAATAAATATAAACGTCCTAATTGTCCTTTTTTTACAAATTTATTTTACGAAAATTTACTTCTCCCTTTATAAAAACATCTTAAATAAGTCATGAGAATATTTATGAAATGAATAACAATAACCATATTGTTTAATTTTTCAATCACTAAAAAAATCATGATGAATGTGTTGCATAAATTACAAACTATTCAACATCGTCTTGGAAGTTACCTACTATTCACATATTGCTTGTATTGTGGTATTTACGTATCAATATAGTTCTGTGTATTATTTATTGTTACATTTCGATTAATCTCTGGAAATAATTGTTCTATGTTTTTCTGATTAAACATAGTATTGTGCATTTTAATGTAGTGCTAACTTGTTCCCACACCATTTCGATTGAGTTTATCTCACAATGATAAGGTAGTAAAAGAAATCATCATATTTTTTTATTCTTTGTAAAATCATCAATATTACTTTTGTTATACCAAAACTGCACGTCTGATACTCAAGCCCGTAAATTTGTGTTGAACGTGTAACTACTAACTGGTATGTTTTTCTCAGTAAAAAATTCAATAACTTGATATTTTCTCCATGGTACTGTAAGAAGCTTTTCTAATTTATTGTATATTTGGAGTCAACAGTCCTCATATGTCTATGCAATCATTTCATTATGAACATCAGCAGTGTTTTTCATTCGTAATCACTTGCTTGTCTTTACTACTAAAATTCTGTCGCGTCTGATAAATATCACTAAATATCAGTTCACATCATATATTGTGCGTTGCGTTTACACATTTTATTTTGATCCAGAATTATATTTTCTGATATTTATTTGAATTGTCATATGAAAAACTAGTCATATATGCACTGACTGTAACAGCTGTATAAGACTGTGCTCTGCACAAGCTGTGGCTATCTTATAAATTATATGTGATGATCCTTATTCTTAAGTCGCTTTCTAACAATTTACTATCTTGTTGTCATACCAAGGCACAAGTAACATAGAAATATTATCGAGCTTTGTTACTTTTTCGACCATGACACCACCTCCAGCATGTTTCAAAGTTGGTAATTTACTATCTTGTTGTCAAACCAAGGCACAAGTGACATAGAAATAGTATCGAGCTTTGTTACTTTTTCGACCATGACACCACCTCCAACACGTTTCAAAGTTGGCTCTTTGGGCATATTACAATTATCTATTTATTTTTACTGTACCTAATGGCAATAATCCCTTACTTTGATAGTTAGATAAACTTCCAAAAGTAAACAAGTTATCAAAAAAAAATAACAGTTTTTATGTTTAGAAAATGTGCCTATCATTCAAAGCACCGCATTGGAACTGTAACTCCCAAATCAGGAGCGGCATTACGTATTGTATTTGTAGCTTCTAAAAGAATTTCGTAATCATAATAAAAACCGCTTGCGTCACTTCAAACTAATAAGTTCCACTTATGAGACTTTTTCGGATTATATTGCTTGAGTATTGACCGTACTTTTCTTGGAATTTGTTCGTCTATGGTTAGACATGACTCTTTAATAATCCCAGTAATCGTTCACGAACTTTATTAACCAAGGATCTTACTTGAAGAACTTGTCATGACGACCTCTTCCGGCTCGAATTATGTTGCTGATAAAATGTACTCCTCCAATCTGTTAGAAGACATTATTTCAGAAGACCAAACAATGACTCAAATTAAGATGCCAGTATTTATAACAGAAGGTAATTGTATTATAAACATGTATAAGCAAGACCCCTCGAAGTTCTTTCTCTGTTATATAGTCAATGGTTTATAAGGCGGTGCTTAACTGTATATAATCTGCCTTGGTATACAGTATCACTCAAAATTTCTTCTATAAGAAAGTGATTGAAGAACTGATATGAAGTTTCAATGTTTCTTATTTCATCTGGAGAGACTTGCTAATATCAAAGTCAGAATGTTTCCTCACACAAAATACTCTCACAATACTGTTATTAAAATTGTTAGAAATGCATCATAGGCATTTCCTATACAAAAATATAAATCACAAATGTATGTGTGGTCTGTGGTGTTCACCCTCGAGAATGTGTGTATATGTTATACTAATTAATATGCCAGCACTATATTATGTATCAGTATATTTCAATATACAAAGATGCAGCTGGAATGCGATATATGTACGTTATTATTTTTCTCTTTAGTCAGTTCTACAGACACGTTAATATCGAATACACACATATTAAAATACACTATGTTTTATTTTAATACCCATTCCCAATAAAAATCTTCTGACAATGCTTCATCTTTACTTTTTACTTTACTGAAAAACGGAATTCGGTCTTTCATGAAACCTCCCTAGATTAAGTTCAGGCATATGTTTTTTTATTTCAATGCCATGTTCATCCTAGAAACTTTATGATACGGTATAACCTTTCACGGCTATAACTACAGCCCCCACAGTATAAGTTGGCGAGCGGTGGGGATGCGCCGTAAACATATTTAGGAAATGTACCATCCACCTGTCTGATTCAGTTACTGCATAGCAGTTACTAGCGTCGTATTCAAAACATAAGTTAGCTTTTTAAATATAAATTTAAATAAGAACTTTCAGGTACGCCACTGATACCGGAACGTTATATTTAAGAAGGAATAAAACGCAATCTACCCTTCCTCTATCTGCGCGAACTCACTCCCACCGTTCGCCAAGATATATTGCGAGGACAGTAACTAGCATTTATATGGTTGAATCGCTCTGGCAACCGATATTCGCCAATACATGAATATGGCGTCAAATTTGAGATGTTGCAAAATTTTATCTGACCTTTGTCATAATTACCTTTTAACATTTGGTTGTAATTGTCATCCAAAAAAATACAAATATGTCAACAATGCTTGCCTACTTATTATACAGAATAGTCAAATATTAAATAAAATCTAGGTATAGAAAAGTAATATTTCATAACTTTATTTATTACATATATTCAATTAGTAACTGGCTTCAAATTTAATTTTAATGTTCTAAAATGGCGTAAAATTTGAGTGGCTGCAAAATTTTATCTGTCACGTTATACCTACAAGAGCCATTTCAGGAATGTCGAATAGTAATATACATACACCTTCTGACATTTGTCATAATTACCTTTTAACGTTTGTTATAATTATCATCTAAACGACAAAAATTTGACAAAGATTGCCTACCAAATATAGTTCAATTAACGAAACAGACGAGTCACACAAACTGTTACTTCCGGCCAAGTAACATTAAAGTACAATAGTACCTACTAATCCAAGTAATAATTTCGCTTCAGTGGATATATTGTTATCAGTACTCTACGCGGTTGCAACATGGTAGCATTTTATTCTATCAAATGTCATACTTGTTTACATTTTACAACCAGTTCATTTTCATACGTATTTACTAGTTTCATTTTCACTCTATTTATACAGCGATATTATATATAAAGATCTGATGTTTCCACAACTAAATCATGCCTAAACCGTTACGTAAACAAACGAAAGAAATAATTCTCTCCTTAATCGGATATTTTGAAATAGAACGCAATTGTAATGTAGTAATGAACCATTGTTTCCCTTAACAGCAGTTTCAGAGGTAATATTTTCTGTTATTTAACTTTATACCATAAACGTTTTAATATTTTCTTTATTTAAAGAACTCCTTTAAATATTCCTATTGCAAATGTAAATAAAATCTCATTTACATCAACACAGGGGGAGTTGAACCATCTAGTACAAAAAAAAACGGAGTATTTATAAGACTGTTCTAAATGTTTATGATTTTACTCAATGTATAATTAGAAATACAGTTTATGATATGTATAAAAACAGTAACTTTAGAGTGTTTACAAATTTACATTTATAAAATTAATATTTGAATTTATTACAGAACAACATATGCCGCGTAGTTACTGGTTCCGTTCTTTATGTCGATTAAATGCAAATTTCTGCATAAAAATAGTAGCAGATATTTATATTATTTTCTTCGATTTTCTTCGATTGCTTTTTTGTGTTTTGAATAAAAGAAAAAACAATTAGTGGAGGATCTATGGTTGCTTGTGGCGCATATTGTAAACATACTTTAAGCTCTGACGCACTTCCGGTTTCACCGGAAATGCACGGAACATAATTTTTTTAAATGACTCACCCTATATATTTCTGGATTTTCTTGTACTGCTTTTAATTGTCTGTTCATCTGTCTTTCCTTTTTCAAAATTGAGTCAATAGTTTTTGAGTCATTAATTTTTTTTGAAAATATTTGACCAAAACACGTGTTCAGAAAAAAATCATTTTCACATTGTTTTTAAAAGTAAAAACATTAACTTTGGTGGTGCTTGTAGCCAAGAAAACTCTGCATCATTGGTAAAGTTGCACTCGACAATACCTCAAAAAACTTTCTTTTTCAAAGCCCACTTCCTGAAATTTTCACATACCAAAAACTTATTATTTTTAAATGGAACACCCAGTATTTTATTGAGGCATGTTGTTCCTTTTTTTATTCTCTTTCATTTTTGTTAGCAATGTCCTATACCTATCTTTTGTAATTTTTGAGATAATCATTGTAGGAGCAATTAGCGGTCAATTAAAGAACTAAGGGCTTTGCTCTATGCACCCAAATATTCGTCCAAAAAAGGCTAGAATGCGGCTGACTGCCTGAGTCAACTGTTAAAGAAAGTCGGTATACATTTATGTCAAACTTATAAAAGCATCGCTATTAGCTATCATCCAAATGAATTATTCTTATGAAGAGTTAATAGATATCATTGACGTTTTGGGTGAATCTGAAAGAAACTCTTTGCTAGCATCCAGACTTTATGCACAGCGATCCCTGGTAGAAGTCAACCGAAGCCAGAAACCTTCGAAAGTAGAAAGAGCCGGTTTGAGTAAACAGAAAGTATTGAACATGAAGGAAAGAGCGGAAAAAGCAATAACTGGTGAGGATAAGACGTTTATGGTACTTGCGAGTGTAGTCGAACATACCCATACTTGTACTACGAAAATTAGTCGTCAGTTAGATGTAAGTCAAATTTGAAAATCCAGAATTATTAGGAAATATGGAATTCACCAGTAGCATATTCTTACACAGGGTAGGATGAAAGAAATTTTTAGAATCGCTTACATTTATGTCAATTGGCGGCAGATAAATTATCATGGATTTCTCAATTTTTTGTTGTTTACCGACGAAACCACCTTCTATTAAAGTAAATACTTTCATCATCACAATTTCCATTATTATAACATATAAAACCCCCCCCACATTATCACACCTGTAAACTTTCAAAATCGTTGGTCATCAAAACTGTGGGGAGGAATAGTGGGTAGTTACATAATTGGACCTTATTTCTTTGATGAAAACGTTAATGGAGGAGAGTATCTTCACTATTTGCGGACGGATTTTCAAAACTTTTTGAAGACATCTTCAAATATGTCAGTAAACATAATCTTTACTTTACTTCGATGTTAACCAAAAGTGTCAAAAATGAAATACTGAACCTGGACATTGCCGGAATTAAAAGATTGAAATGCGCTGCTCTTCATTCTGTAAAATTATTACTTTTGGGATAGTTGGATTTAACATTTACTTTGTTTGACAGTTTACTAAGGAAGTCAGGCGCCATTCCTGCCTTCCATTGGTTGAACGAATATTTTGGTGCATAAAACAACAGCGCTCGTAGTTCTTTAATTGACCGCTGTTACTCCTATACTGATTATCTCAGAAATTACAAAGATAGGTATAGGACTTTGTTACCAAAAATTCAAGGGAATAAAAAAAGGAACAAAATGCCTCAATAAAATACTGGGTGTTCCATTTAAAAAAAAGAAGGTTTTGGTATTTGAAAATTTCAGGATGTAGGCTTTGAAAAAACAAAGTTTCTTTGAGGTATTGTCGAGTGCAACTTAACCAAACGATGCAGAATTTTCTTGGCTACAAGCACCACCAAAGTTAATGTTTTTACTTTTAAAAACAATGTGAAAAGGTTTTTTTTTTTCTGAACAAGTGTTTTGGTCAAATATTTTCTAAAAAAAATTAATAACTCAAAAGCTATTGGCTCAATTTTGAAAAAGAAAAAACAGTTGAACAGACAATTTAAAGTAGTACAAGAAAATCCAAAAATATATAGAGTGTCATTTAAAAAAATAAGTTCCGTGCATTTCCGGTGAAACCGGAAGTGCTTTAGAGCTTAAAGTATTTTTACAATATGCGCCACAAGCAACCATGGGTCTTCCACTAATTGTTTTTACTTTTATTTAAAACACAAAAGAGCAATCGAAGAAGCGGCTACTAATGACTCACCCTGTATATATATACCGTAGCCGACATATCGCGAGCTGAGTACTAGAGTGTTCTATGTGCAAGTTTGCGAAATTTATAGCAGAGCCATTTAAAAAAAGACTGCTATCTAGAAGACGAAATTTTTGCTCAATTTTTGTGCAAGGTGGCTTAAAAAAAGGCAAAAATAACAATTAACTTAATTCGGATCAAATTGGTTTTAAAAAGGCAGTTATTGGTATTCCAGAATTTTTCAAAAAAAAATGAAAATGCAGTTAGAACAATTTAAATCTGAAATAGGTTGATTGTTCGATAATTATTGTTCTATCTGCTCGATAAAAATTAGTGATTGATGGAAATAAGAAATAAACTTTATTATTAACAAACAACATTACTCTTTTAAGTATAAAAAATAAATTCATCATTCATTATTGTTAACTCTTGCCAACTTTTCCTTTTTTCAGCGTTCTATGTGGTTTTCTTTATTTTTGCTGTATTATTCTCTTCTTTCTTTCAAGACTTTTTTTCTTTTTGGCCAATTTCTTGATGATTTTTTTCATCTTTATATTCGTAAAAGAAAGTTTTCAGATATGTTCTGTCCACTTCTGGGATGAACTTGAACAATTTGTACAGATGATACACCTTATCCTCAGTGAGAAGGCACTTGATTGGTTTTAAAACTGTATTGATTTTGGGCAATTCAGTTGGAGGGCTTCTGGTTTTAGGTCTGATCCGAACTGCTTTAAATTCTATGCTGTCATCTGAGTAGTCCAATTTGTAATAAATTCTGAACGGCTCAGCTTGTTTGTATTTCAGTTGTTTAACTGAACAATAAGGTATTTCAATAAAATTGAATACTTTTGCACCTTTCTCATAGTCTTTGAAGTCCTTAAGTTGTAATTGAATCACTTTGAATGGGGTCTTGCTGTTCAGTTTTCAAGGCCCTTAAAAGACCCAACGGACTGTCATTTTCAAGGTGTTGCAATATTCTCTCAATTTGTGAATGAATGTTGTCAACTTCTTGTACTTGCCTATGACCTGGTTCTGAATTTTTTTTAACTATTCCATTAACACTGGGGTGCTCTTCAAGAAACTTTAATAACGCTAAACTCATTATCGAAAAGTCCTGGCACACAACGTTTAATATCTTTTTTAATGCAGATGTCAGATAAGATCCTTTTCGTCCGTGCATGCCTTCGGACCAGACAGAACAATAAGGCTTTCTATTTAAATTGCAGTGGGCGATCATGTTGTAGCCGTTTAATTTTTTGCTATAGAAAAAGCAGGAAATTCCTGCTTTTGGCAATGCGAAGACACTTTCCATATCAAAACAGATTATGGCGATGGTTTTGTCTTGGCTCTTCTTATTAACCTTTTCACTGTCTCCTTCTTTTTCAATTCCTCGATCCTTTTGTCGATTTTAATAACAGGTCTTTTTCAGTTGCAAATGTTTCTCAAAGTTCTAATTTTCCTCTTCATCGTTACTTTCACGTTTTTAACTCTAAACTCTTCGCATATGTCGCATCTGTCAGTTTTTGGTTTCCAGAATAATATGTTAAATTCAAAATTGAATATTTGCCTGTAATGGCTCTTTTTCACAGGTATGACATATCGTTTCTGACACCATTCTTGGTATAGCTCATAAAGATTGTTAAGATTTAAGCCAGACTCAAAGTATTCTTTCTTAGTACGTTGTCTGCAGTAATGGGATTCAATTCGTTGAATGCTGTTTATGTGATATATTACGCTCTGTCTTCTTTCTTCTGCAATTTTCTTCTTGATATGCTTTCCCTTTTTAATTGTTATTGGATCGCCTGTCATTTCCTCACGCTTATTTGAATGAAAATAAGATATTCTTCTCTGACTTATATCTAATGTACTTAGAAAAAATGACTTGCAAACTTTAAGTGGTTCGTCCTTCAAATGAAAGTAGTAAGTAAATGTATATTCCCGCCGAGACTTTTCAGATTTGGTAGTGGTTCTCTTCTTAGGTATGCGCTGGGTATTTTTATTATAGAACTGTTTTTTTCCTTCATCAGATAATATCCAAAACTCTTTGTTGATTTTTTGCCTCTCATCCTCCAAAATTAATTTCTGGCACTGAAGTTTGCAAGTTTTCTGTCACATTTTTTTCCTTTCCAATTTACATATTCTTGTCCATGTTCTCGTAGCCGTTTCTTCACATTTCTCTGCCATTCCTGCGGACGACGCTTCCGCTTCTTACTGAGCCTGGTAAACAAAAATATATTTCATACCTAATAATTACTGGTGTTTTTTTAGGAGAAGGTTCGAAATAATAGGTACACACCTTTTATTAGTTATGGCCTGATCTGCTCCAAGATGTAATGAATAGTCGTGATCGTTAAGATTAAAATCATGATCATCTCGATGTGTGTTGATTGGACTATCAGGATTGTCAGGATATTCAAAATTATTGTCCGCAGCATCATTTTGAATTTTCTTAGTCAAAATAGCGATAGTATCAGTACTGTATATGGTACTTACTCTGTGACCTCAATTCAAAGGAAATACAACAATTAACCAACCAAGTGCACAAGACTGGATGATCCCAGAGATCTTGATTTTTGGTGCTGAAATGTTCTAACTGGAGAATCACTGCATTCCTATTGGTTGTTCAGATACACCACTCCAGCACGTAAGTTTAATTTTTCATTCAGATAGAACAAATTTGAACTAACTTTTGAAACAGAAACTTCGAATGTAATTATATTTTGAGAATGCAGATAGAACAGTGCGTGGAAAAAATCCATGTTTGTAAAGAAAACACATTTTTTTAAAAAAAAATGCAGTTAGAACACTCTAGTACTCAGCTCGCCATATTTTAATTTCTGATACGAAAGTAGAAAGAGGAAAAGAGCACGACGAAATTAACTAAAGATAAACATAAGCGAGGCTGCCAAGACAGTACACTCGACAAACGTTTCCTATGAAATGTAAGGCGTGAGGGTCCCCCGACGACACTACGTTGCTCTCCCACCTCTGTTAGCAAGCAGGCATCGCTGCATATTATAAGGTCATCTTCTGCATGGGATAGAAGTGTGAACCGAAATTAAAATTTGACGACTACGGTATATATGCGAACGCCTCCATTAATATATGACTAATACGTCGAAGAAGATAACCAACGGAACAATAGAGGGATGATCACTGCCGTTTATTCAAAAATGCAGCGAGTCCGAAGCGTCGAGCTAATATATATCTGCTCCAACTATTTTAGTCGGCGATAGAAAATCAAATGCAAAGTGACCGATGACGCTTCAATTTCCCACGATCAGAGAACTCTCACCGACAAAAGACGGAACTAAATGTGCTAAAGCGCTGCCACCCACTCACAACTTAATACACCGTCGGTACTTATAAACCACAAAAAGGAAGAAAGTCTATTATTTACCTGAGCGAGAAAATGTAAATAAAAAGAAAAATTCTTTAACACAAATTAACAATAAGAAGTGCCTAATTAAGGGATAATTGGGAAAACAAAACAGACGTAACTAATGTTGCATAACATTCGGTCGTCTACACCACGCTAGAAAAATCGCGAAGATAGATAGCCTAAACGATACCGACCGTTCTTCGCCAACAGATGACGGGACAGTTTAAGAGGGGCGTTTACCAACAAATAGAAACTTATGCAACTTATATTACTCGCGGGACGAGTAGACGCAAGGGGGTGTGAGTAGGTGGAGGTAGACGATATTCGGTTCTGTCACAGCGCTTCGGTTTTATTCACAGATTCTGTCATAGATAAAGGAATACTATAGATGAGAAACATAATGTATAAATAATGAGTACTTACGGAACTGTTGATGTTGATGTTTTATAATAAGCCGATTTTCGCTTGCCCATAACTGTTATATTATTATACACTCGAATATTATAGGTATATATGACATTAAATGCGAGTGACAGTTTGTAATTGAACTGTCACTCGTATTTAAGTCTGCAATAGCCGACCGATTTCGATAGATTTTCGTCTTCGATAGGACCGGTAGAGATATCGTAATGTGGGGATAGACGACGCGATTAGCTTGGAAAAAACTCGTGTAAAATGTGTGTGACAATCTTTACTGTTTAATGTTTTTTATCTTTAAAAATAATTACATAAATTTGATTCTTTCTTTATATCGTACATCAAATGTGCAGCTGGCGCGTAGAGGTCGTTTTTTACTTTCTTATACGTAGTATAAGGAAGTATTGTGATGATGAAAATTTTCGACCTCGAGATTTTTGCAGATGTCCACCTTTTGAAGTCTCCTGATACCGAAAAACTGGTTTTTAAAAAAATGTGTGTGTGTGTGACCACGATAGCACTCAAACCACTTCCCAAATTTTGTATTTACGAGTATAATCTCTCTCTTGACATCTGAGAGATTTTCAGTAAAATCAGCAGACCGGAAGTAGTATACTTCAGTGAAAAAATTGAATTTTGCCAATATTTCGTCAACTACTAAGTTTAAACAAATTTATAAAGAATTGAGTGCTAAGTCTTCACCAAAAAAGTGGTTTTTAAAAAATGTCTCTCTCTCTCTCTCTCTGTGTGTGTGTGTGTGTGTGTCTGTGATCACGATAGCCGTCAAACCGCTACAGATATCAATTCCTAATTTTGTATTTACGAATATAATCTCCGTCTTGAGAACTGATTAGATTTTGAGCAAAATCGCCAGACCGGAAGTAGTAGTTTACTTCAGTGATAAAATCGAATTTTGCAAATATTTCGTCAATTACTAAGTTTAAACAAATTTATAAAGAATTCAAATGTACTCAAAATTAAATTTGAGACAAATTGTGTTAATAAAGTTTTTCGAAATTCCTACTGGAAGTAGGTCTTTTACTCTTATCGAAAATCAGTTTTTTGCGAATATCTCGCAAGTCATGCTTTCTAGGCAGGTACATTACGAGTATAAAAGTATTTAGAACGTACTTTTAAATATCTTTTGTATAAAAAAAATTTCAAAATTCGGACCGGAAGTAACACTTTTACTCTTACCGAATAACGATTTTTTGGAAATATGTCGTAAATTATGCATTCTATATATACAAGGCAATCCAAATTAAGTGTTCACCATTGGTAACTTTGTTATTATTAAAGATACGAGATTGTTTAAATTAGCAAACTTGTAGTACTTTTAACGCTCTTTAAGATGGAAGAATAAAAAAAACAAATGAGCAACGCGTTTTCGAGTTTTGCCGAAAAATATTTTTTTTTCAAATGGAAACCCCTGTATATTATATCAATTTCTGCTAGAACTTTAAATTTTAAACAAAAAATCTTAAAAGAAATTTTTTACTGGGATTAAAAATACTTGAGTTATAATGAATACACAAAAACAGCTACGTCAAGTCGAAGCCATACGACAATACAAGCCGGAATGCAGGAGCTAGAGCGGCGTGTGACGTCATGATTGTGGTCGGGCACTCGTCGTTTCACTTAGAGTGCAGGTGAATGTCTCTCGCACTAAACTGCTTCTCCATTTTCCTAGTGCCTGTAAGCTTACGGTCTGTACTAGTTTGTACACTTCATTTGATAATTTTAACAAACAATTTTTATAGTTATCATAAAATGCCAAACTGCTGTGTGCCCGGATGCCGAGGTAACTATTATAAAGGTCAACGTGTTATTTCCTAAGAACGGCAAAATAAAAGAAAAATGGATACAAAGTATTCACAGAGAAAATTATATTGTCACTGATAATTCAAGAGTCTTCATTAAACACTTCTCAGAAAATTTTATTGTACGGGAAGATCGAATGACGAGGTCAGATGGCACAGTTTTGGTCATGCCACGAAAAATTTTAAAATTTGCAGACGATGCGTATCCAACAATTTTTAAAAACCAGCCTAGTTATATGTCAATATGTTTGCCAGTAAAGCGGAAATACCCTGAGGAAAGACAAGACGAAATTGGGAAACGATTGAAAAAGGCTCAAATTGCTCTAACTCATACATGTACTTCTTTAATTGAACTATCGAAATATGTACTTAATATGTGATTTAAGTTTCGAATATGTATTGTTAAGTCGTTTCAAACAGATGATTTAGAAGCTAGGTTTGGACAGTATCGACAAATGAGTGGAGAAAACTATCACATATCTATAGTTTAAGTTTTAGAATCAGAAAAAAAAAATAAAAATGATAAATTTATTAACACTAGAATCTTTTAAAAGTGGAGAATTTTGTCTAAAAGACTTTTAAAATATTTGTGAAAATGGGATAGCAAATGAAGCTATCGTGAGTATAGAGCAATTTGAGAAGCTGTAATTATAATGGAAGACGAGATGATATCATCTGATCAAATTGAAATTTTGGTATACATAGCTGGTTACATTGTTCACGTTATTGGTAGAAATTTGCAGTGAAAACAATGTAAAGAAATGATTTCATACAACAGGGACCTTGAAATTGAAACTAATAATTGTAATACCGAGATTTTTTATTATTTAAAACATTTAGAACGCGGCGGATTAAAATATCCCAAGCAAATCTTTATAGATATTACTTCTCAGGTGTTTTTACTTTTTAAAGTATTAATAAATGATAAATTTGAAAGTCAGTTCCTAAATTGTCAGAGTCAAAGAATTGTTTTAAAAAAATTATGTTATCGGCTACTTGATATATAAAGATATTCAAATATATGAGGCCTGTGAAGAATGTGGTTGTTCCAATTTTAATTTAATTGAGAAGTGTAGAGTTAAATTCAGTAACATTTTACTCAATAATTATTCTAAAGTTCGACAAGATAAGATTATTCATAACGGTATAAAAGAAAGTAAAGTTAAGAAACTATCTAGTCGATAACATGTCGCTGTTGTCGTAAGTTTCGTCATTAGATTTTTCTGTATCATCTGTGTGTTATTGTAACTCTTTGTATCTATTGATTTAATTTTTCTTTAAGATGTCTGAATATTTATTTTTTAAGTAGAAAATCTATAGTTCACCATGTTTTATTTTAAGAAAATATCAAAGATATCTTTGTCAAATGTTTCATAATTCCATAGCTATTAAAAATAATATTTAATATTTAGTACTAATAAAGTCATTGTTATAAACTGTATTTAGTTCTTCTCAAGAAATGTATGTCAAATTTGCTTTTCTTAACACACAAAACTATATTTTTTGGAAGAAACTTGATATAACATAGTAACGTCGCTTGTCGCTGAGGAATAATCCCGTCCACGATCGTGACGTCACGATTCCTGCATTCCGGCTTGTATTGTCGTATGGCTTCAGTCAAGTGCATTGCTATGTACCTATGAAAACGACGATAAGTCTTTCTACCAAACGTCCAATATTAGTACAGTTTTATTAGTTTTTCACTCATAAGTTTCATTGTGCTAGTTATTAATTTGACAAAAAAAATGATTTTTACCCATTCAGAAAAGTGTGATATGTTAGAATCTTATTTAGTGTGCAGAAAATCCTCTAGGAGGGCAAAAGAACACTACGCTGAATTATATCCACTCCGAACACAACCACATGAGCAATATTTTCGGAGACTTTACCGAAAATTTAGAGGCAATGAGAGTGTTTTTGCCAAAACAAGGACAAAAAGGACTTTTATAAAAAGCAAGGCCACGGAAATTGCAGTTACCGCATATTTTGAGGCCAACCGTAAGAATTCCATACTAGATATTGTCAATGAATCTGATTTGAGTCACGGTACTGTGCATAGGATTCTGAAGAAACACAAATTCATTCCTTATAAGTACAAACCAGTTCAGGTTTTTTTGCCAGGGGATCCAGAGAGAAGTATGTTTTTTTGCCACTGGTATCTTAACTTTTGTCGCCAAAATGTAAACAACTTTCGTTATATTTTATGGACCGATGAATCGAATTTCTCAAATTCTGGAATGTACAATAAAAAAAATCATCATTACTGGTCAAAGGAAAATCTTTTAGTAAATCCAAGACATCCACAAGTCGGTTTCAGTTTTAATGTTTGGTGCGATTTAATCGGTTCATGGATTGTTGGTCCTTTCTTTTATGAGGGCACTCTAACTGGTGAAAGGTACATAGAATTTTTGACTGAAATTTTGAATAATTTCTTAGACGATCTGGATCTCATAAGTAGACAGAATCTGCATTTTCAGCAGGATGGCGCACCTGCGCACAACTACAGAGGTACTCATCAACTTCTAAATACTATTTTTAACACTTCATGGATAGGAACAAATGGTCCTATTCAGTGGCCTCCCCGATCGCCAGATTTAACGCCGCTTGATTTCTCTTTATGGGGTTATTTAAAGAACCAGATTTATAAGCAAAGGTACGAAAACGTAAACGCCCTAAAGATTGCAGTTAGTGCAAAGATAAACCAAATAGATGGTAGGACCATACTGAAGGCATTTCGAGAAGTTCGGAAGCGTGTACAAAAATGTATTGAACTACAAGGTGGTATTCTTCTATGAAAAAATCAGTGATTTTTATTTTCTTTTAATGATAAGTTTATGTATAAAATAAAGTTTATAAAACTAATTTAGCTGTTTTCGTTTATTCATTATAACTCAAGTATTTTTAATCCCAGTAAAAAATTTCTTATAAGATTTTTTGTTTAAAAATTAAAGTTCTAGCAGAAAATGATATAATATACAGGGGTTTCCATTTGAAAAAAAAATATTTTTCGGCAAAACTCGAAAACGCGTTGCTCATTTGTTTTTTTTATTCGTCCATCTTAAAGAGCGTTAAAAGTACTACAAGTCTGCTAATTTAAACAATCTTGTATCTTTAATAATAACAAAGTTACCAATGGTGAACACTTAATTTGGATTGCCCTGTATATTTATGAAGAGTACAAAAGTATTTACAGTTGGATATGGAATATTTTTTGTATAAATGAAATTTCAAAATTCGGACCGGAAGTAACACTTTCATACGTATAAGAAAGTCGTGTGGTGGCCACAGCTCATTTTTTTCTTTTGTGTACCAGCCTTAGTTAGTAGACATTAATCAAATTCATGCATTTTTGTGGTTATTTCTAAAACACATAACTTTCTTAAGAAAATAAATTATTACAAAAACTGACCTTGACATTATAAATTTATGCCTTTTACATCACTAACCCAAATTTGAGATTCTAAAATTACAAAATGAGTTTAAAAAACGCGAAACGGCGATGCCTTAATTTTCGATAGGTAAACGCCCCTCTAAATAAACAATTAAATTAATTCGTATTTATTTAAAAATACAGAACTGCATACTACTAAATATAATAACGCGATGGATAAAAATAAATCAACCTTAAATTGCTAACGTCAAGCGTCAGGAAACATAAGAATAATCCTATGAATATAAATAAAGGAAACAAAAATCCAGAGTATACAGTTCCGCTCAAAAATTAACGTAACAGCATTCCTTCTACCTAAGAAGCGTTTGTACATTTTCACCAATAATTACGAGCATAAATTGGGAAACTAATAAAGCACCATAATTACAGTAACTGTCAAGTAACTTCTAATGTCAAAAAATGAACAAAGATTATGCAACGATGTAAATTTCAATAACTAACTATAAAATAAATTTCTACTGGTACGGATTTTACGTCATAGAACATGTATGTCGACTACTATAAAACTGAACTTTACATATTGCAGTTAAATTTAAGTTGTATATAAGTATTCACAAGATGACCATTAGAGTTAATTAATTTTATTTTATATTTAATCTTTTATATTAGTTTTAATTTAGATTTAAACAATACACATTGTATATAAATATCTATTGTAAATAGTAGGTTAGGATATAATAAATTTATATTAGTTTAAGTAAAACAATGTAACAATGTCTTTATAATTTTTATTTATAAAATTATTATTGGAATAATCCCTGTATAACAGGTGAATTAGTTTTATTAATCGTGTTGAATCAAGATATTACAATAATTCACGTTTTCTCATACCTATATATTGGTGTTTCTTAGAATCTCGTATACTAAATTGACATAATCACATTGATATTTAACACGCATTTGTTTGTTTACATTTTTCAAGCAGTAAAATATATACACGCCGCTAGGGGCGATGCCAGTAATGTATACTCGCGGCAAAAAGTTTTCTCGGGTCATAAGACCATCTATAAGGAAGGTATCACTGGTCAACTCTAGTAAATTCTAACACGAAATAAAGAGGGATTATGTTCAATTTTTATAATACCTAAGTTTGAGTAAATATACTTAACTGCATCCTAAAAGAAAATATGTACATACATGTGGCATATAGAAGTAGATATATTTCAAATATTTTTCATTTATGATTTATGGCACGATAACATTGATGTGTCAACATTACAAAGAAATCTTTTTGCTGTTCCACAAATATTTGGGGCTTTTAGAATTTATTTTATTTTTCAAGGGCCAGAATGAATGCTTTATTAAGATCTTGGTTTTATAAAATTTGTAATTATTTATATTGATGACATTTACGAGTATGTATCTGTCGTTAATTTTTTTCTGTAATATATTCTATTTATTTTAAAATAGATACAAAAAAATTATGGGTTTTTCATTATAATTTAATTCAAAATTCTTGAATATATTACTATATCTGCATTCTAAGACTTTTTACCTGGGGCATGTTTGCCTAATATGTATTTACCTTGGCATTTACAGCGCAATTACTAGGGGTGTTAAATTTTGGAATATTACTTAAATCAAGATTTTTTGTAGCCCATATATCAAATACTTTTCTCTTAATAGTTCAGCCACCTCTCTAAAGATCAATTATTTCACCATTCCTTATTTTATTAGTATGGTAATTTCTCTGCATTTTTAAAACGACATATGTTAAAAGAGGGTAAGTGTGATATACCTCTTATTTTACATTTTAAAATATTTTCGTTTAAATATATTGTCTTCAAAAGATTCTTTATGTAATTTATTGTTTGCTTATTTATTGCTTTATTATTCTGGATGTATTTTATTTTTGAGGAAATTTAATACATCTCTCAAGTGTAAACAAAAATATTACAATCTCCCTTTATGGTTTTTTAAGATTTAGTGTGAAATATTACCGGATTACTAGAGTTGACCAGTGATACCTTCCATATAGCTGGTCTTAAGACCCGACAAAACTTTTTGCCGCGAGTATACATCTTAAAGAGTGGGAAGAATCTCTTGAATAGACATGCCCGAGTTTTTTATCTTAGGAGGATTGTTATAAAAGGCCGTGCAAGGCGATTTTCAAGGGATTTGGAAGCCGGTGCAACCCTCTCTAAATACAAATAAGCATTCGGTGTCAATATTAATAATTTTAAATTTGAACTAGATTGCGCTATACACATTTCAATTATGTCATAAAATAGTTAATATACTATATACTATATCTTATATTAAGAAATGAAATCTATACCTTAGATATCGAAGGTTTAGAAGCGAATTCTATGCGAATTACATAGGGCTTCTGTGACCATGAATCCTTTGCACCAGCGTCTGCTGTGCGACTTACGTTGTTAATGTAGAATCGGTTTAACAACCGAGGCAGCCAAAGTACGAACTAAAGACGTCGATTCAATGCCACTACAAATTGACATAGATCAGAACAATTTCAAAACAAAAACATTAACTAATTAATTATTTTTCAAGAATATAAAGCGTCAGCTACTAAAATACTACTACATGCCAACCATAAAATATGAATTAAACATTGTTTTTCTATGCCTATGTTTTATTTAATATTTTGCTACTCTCTTTACTAACAAAGCATTCAAATTTGTATTGTTTAAATGACAATCATAACGATCGTCAAAAGGTAATTATGACAAATGTCGAAAGGTGTATGAATATTAATACTATGACAGTCCTGAAATGCATTTTGTAGGTTATATATACTATATATCGGTGGTTCAGAAAAATTCGAAGTCAAAGTAATCCTTGAAAATTTGACTGAGATAGAGTAGATTCTGACAATTATTTACACACAGCAATTAAATTTTAATATTCAATACAAATCATGACATACGGTTTCTTTTTTCAATATTTACTTCGAATTTTTCTGAACGCCTGATATAACACTTTACAAAGAAAAACGACACTCAAAGAGGAGTTACCGGCACGTAACCCCCCCCGCGCACTCAACGCACTACAAAGCGATGGGTATTATTATGTACTTTTTCATGAAAGCATTAATTAAAATAGAGCCTCGTTCACATCCATTTAACTTAACTTAAACCTTAATTAACGTACCGTAAATAAACATAAAATTTATGAAGTCATTCACATTGCCTTAATTTACGTTAAGTGCGCAGTCGTATGAGCAGCTAGAGTGCCAATCAGATAGGTTCTAAAACGGCTTTTTGTCATATAAATGAGGATAGCTATGCACCAGATCAATTAAAACGCCGTCGTTCATGATAATATAAAACAGTAATGTACAAAACAATAAAAATAACAGTGGCAAATTGTGCAGCAAAAAAAAAGTAAGCATATACAGCTATGCCGTTTCTGGTGATTGCTGATTGGTGGAATTAATAAACGTAAATTAAGGAGCTCCCTTAAGTTGAAGTTCGGCCAACTTAGTACAATGTTAATTTACGTTCAGTGCGATAATTTTCATTGTGACCAGATACATAAGGAGTCACATGTTTTAATTTTTGTTTTGTTACTACCTTAATTTATGTTAAGTGGATGTGAACAACACTTAACATTGAAAATGTGTTAATATGCTTTTCTTTAGGAGGCTTGTGAGTCTTATGACTTTCGTAAAATATACCTTCAAATGAATACTATTATTCTACTAAATATTATTGAAATCAGTAATATGCCAGTAGTCATAGTTGACACTACTCCAAAAATTAAACACTTGCATGCAAGCAAAACTTTCTTTAGAAAAATCATCATCCACACGTATTTCTATTCCACTTTCCATTTAGTTCTTAAATTTAAATCGTATTTTGAATTAAATATTTCGAACGAAGAATATATGAACAACTCGAAAAGTATTAAAACATCAAGCTTCCACTTATTTCGATAAAAAATTATAATTATTTTACCTTTTTATTACAGTAATTCCAACCAATTAACGGCACACACGAAAAGAGAATTGTAGGTGCGACATACAAACCCAATACAAGGTACGGTTTAGCGTACCAACTCATGGAATAATTTAGAGTATCGACAAGAAGAGCTATACTTATTATTCCTAAGCAGGCAAAACCCCAGCCAATAAACATCGCGAGAGCTGTTACACCAATATATATTTTAATTCGCCAACTGCGCCCTTTAATCAATTGATATTTAAACCAACAATAAATATAAAAACAAAATGCCATACCTAATTTAAAATCCTGTAAACATTTGTAACTAACTAAACAAGAAGCTAGTATAACAAATGAATTTATTATGGTACCTACATACTCTCTATAGGATACCATAAATAAATTAAACACATCAAAATAAACAGCCTTTCCATATGAGGCATCCATATTTTCTATTTCTGGTGCATTGGCTAGACTTTTGATCAAAGTCAACACATTGTCACCAACATGCTGATACGACCCCAATGGTATACTAACAACGTCATCATAACTTGTGTGATATCTGTAGCCGTTTTTGAAGAAAGCCAAGTCAAAACCTAAAAAAATTATTTATTAGGAAACAATATTTTCGATTGCAACTAAACTTAACTTCATATGGTTGACTCGCTTTAACAACCGACATGCGCCAATAAATTAAAACGGTGTCAAATTTGATATGTTACAAATTTGTATCTGTAAAATAAGCTATAAAGGCGGTATCAGGACTGTCGTAAATAATAATATTCGTACACCTTCTGACGACCACATTATGAATTTGTAAACAATGTTTGCCTACTACACAGAACAGCCAAATATTCACTTATAATACCATGAGTAGTCAAAGTTATGTCGATTATTTTTGTGGTGGTTACACGAATGTCTTTCATGATTGCATTTAAATACTACGAGTGCGGAGCACGAGTAGTATTCGCAATTATGAAAGACATGAGTGTAAAGCACCACAAAAATAGTAGACTCAACTTTGACTACGAATCGTATTCGAGAGACTATTCAATGAACCAAATCAATTTTTCATATTAAAATGACTCAAAATTTAGTTACACATGATTACGTTTCCATGTCAACAAAAAAAACATTTATGTTTGTCATTAAAATTTTTGGAATCGTGTTCCTATTTAGTTCGTTTCGTTGAATAAAAACTGGTGTTTCTAAATAATGGGAACTGAGAAAAGATTTGGCACGAAATCTGAAGACGAAATCCATGCTGAAATTTGCGAAAATATCCCTTGGAACACGAAGAAATCCAAAGATTCAGTATGGAGACAATTTAGTACATTTTTAACAGCAAAAGGCTATAAACTGGATCAATCTACTTCTCCTGTGGACTTAAATGTCATCTTAAAGTCGTGGGCATGTAATATGAAGAAAAAAGATGGGTCCGATTATAAAGAAGGCGTCATCAAGCACATGTGGTACGTGACGGCGAAAATGGTTCAAGAAATGTTCTTCAATAAGTGGAAAATAAACGTAAACCCGTTTTCTGATGCAATATTTAAGTCAGCACGTGACGCCAGGGATGCTACAAGAAGAAAACTGCAAGCGTGTCCTGAAAAAAGAACCAACAACGCGGCGGCACTTACAGAACCAGAATACTTAAATATGATACGCATATTAGATGAGAGTACCCCAGACGGTTTACAGAAAAAGTTTTTCTTAATAGCATCTTATGAACTAGCTTGGCGGGGAGGAGAAGGGAGCAACTGTTTCACCTATTACTTCAAGGAGGAACTCGATAACAAGGGAAGAAGAACTGGTTGAATTGAGTATAATCCAGTATTTTCGAAAACTGCGCAGGGGGGAACTAAATCATTGACAGGCAGCAAGTGGTTGATAGAGAATAAAAGCAATACCGATATGTGTCCAGTTAGGTAACCTATTTATATTTAATTTCAAGACGGTATAATTAATATTCTTCTGTTATTTAGATTGTATTATCTACTGAAATCGAAGAGAGGAAAAAATGTGAAAACAGAAAGGATGTTTTTGACACCGAATCCGTTTTGGGATAAAGTTGAGAATGCGGTGTGGTATAAGAACAGTCCAGTTGGTATATGTGAGATCAGTAAATGGGTGAAGTTATTAGCTGAAAAAACTGGATTAGATGTTAAAAGAAGGAAGATATCAAATCATTCGGTACGCTCTTCAACTGTATCATCTCTGGCGAAAGTTGGAGTCGGAGAGCAACAACTGATGAAAATAACGGGACACCAAAATCTGAATTCCATAAAATCGTACTTGCAGCTTGATGATGAGCACCACGAGTCGATTATCACCAAAATGCGAAGAAATTTTACAACAACAAATGTGTCATGTACAACTTCGACATCTGTCAGTAATAGTGACGGTATTAAGCTGCAAGAGAAAGGTACTCCCTCGGGTACTCCCAGTGATAGCTCTGTTCCAGAATGTCTGCTGCAGCACTGCAGTTTTTCTAATTGTACCTTCAATATTGTTAGTAAATGAGTTACATTAATAAAAACTTTCACTTGTTTAAAATATCCACTTGAATACCTTCTAGGAAGATATAATCGCTGAAATTTCCTGTTGCTATGATACGAAAGTAAATATTTGCTATTTTATTGGTTCATATTTGAACAATGACAGGTGAATTGAATAGTCAGTAAAATATAGATATAAAAAGTAATATTTAATAACTTTAATTTTATTATTCTGAAATTTTTTCAGCCGATGGAAATTTGTAGTGGCAGTTAATAGTCAGTCATTTTTAGTTCGTACTGTGGGCGTGTCGGTTGCAAAAATGACTCAACTATAGTTTGAATGTGAAATAAATAATATTTTTTGGTTTTTGGGTTGAAAGCAAGATGTGATAGTCAGCAACAACCGTGTAAACAAATGACATATTTTTATATAATTACTTTTCATACATTCATTTGCAACATAGCACACGTGTGCATTGACGAAAATGGGCCAATGTTAAAACACTCCTGAATTGCGCCCGTATCTTCGTCTACTAAGAGATAAACACTAATGTGTAGTGGTTATAAAACTATAGGGCGCGACCCCCCATGGGGGGGTCCAACAATTCATCAAGGAGGAAGCAAACATTTTTTTTATAAATTAAACACATGTCTAGAACCAAATTACTTACTTACAAACTAACATTTATAGCATGATATATAAATTTCAAAAAAAAATGGATAAATACTAATGTTACAAACTAAAATGTGATTATGTATTACGTTAGATCCTGAAATTATTAAAATAAAGCTCTTCTAATTTGACCGATATTTTTTCTTAATTTCCTCTAAAAATGGTTAAATATAGATAAGTAATCAAATGGAAATATTTTCATTTACATACTCTAACTACTCCGAGCGAGGGGAGTATGGCGCGTCGTTCACTTATAACTCTACTGAGGTGCACTGGAAACAAATATTTCACAGCTACTTCACTAATGGATACTCAACCACCAAGTGCGTTATTGATAGTAATGCAGTTCCAAATTTTTGGTTATTCCAAACACCACTTATAACATCTGTTATACACGAGTAGCTAAATCATAAAGAGAAACAGAAGCTGATGGATACGTGCATTACAAGACCATACGTGAACACATGCTTGCCAAGCTTCGTGACAATGTGCATTCTGATCACAAAATTACCTTTCATGAACCTATTAATTAACTAGGAAACACATCCAGATCGGCGCAACAACAAAATTGTATTATGACATAACCTCCGGTAACAGTACTTAGCTAAACGATATGGAGGAATTCGATAAATCGTCTCAAAGGCAACATTCGCATCGAGTGGACGTAATTCTGTGAAGTGATTTTGACTTCATGATGCATTTACAGGTACTAGCGCGGTCGTAAATTTATGAATGTCGTGAGATTGGAAGTCGTTTATGTACGAGATTTACTACTTATCAAATGAAATACTGTAATCAAAGATTTATTAATTCTAGATTTCTCTTATTTCTAAGTAAGATTCCAGAAATATTATTATGTACTATGCAAGATTAACCTTTTCTAAAACAATGTGAGTACTTATTTAATAAATTAGTTCGTGATTGGCATCAGTAATAATATTTAATGTTATACAGCTGAACAAGCAATGGGCACCATGGACAAACAAATTGAAACCATAATCATAGACTAACCTCAAAATATAACAATAACTAATAATAAGCGTTTTTTAAAAGCAGCCCTTTGTAGATGTCATGTAATATCTGCACAGTGCTGTGATAGTACCATTGCATAAACGAATGCCTTGAGATAGTGGAATGAACACAGGTACTTGATTAAACCTGTATATTGCCACTATTGCTTATTCCTCAGCTGAACTCTATGTAGTCAACTCTCATGAAGTGATGTAATACAGGCAAAAAGAAGCAGATCTTAATTAAAATTCAAGTAAGTCTAGTTAAAAGAAAAAGCTATCTAGATTTTTGAATAGTACTAGAGGCAAGTAAATACTTATTCAAATTTAGCTTCATCCCTGAAGAACACTGCACGGCTCGTTAAAAATTTTCCAAGACACTCTCCCCAGATATTCAACTTGCTTCACATGATCTCTCAAGCTATATTTGACGAGCTATAGATACTTTTACAATAAATTAAAAAACTGCTGAATATAATATATATCAGGGGCCAACTAAAAATGGTGACAGGCTATAACTCAGAAACTAGCAGTCATATTGCTACCGGATAAAATATTTTCAAGTAAAAGTGCCAAAGAGAAAATGCTGGAAATTACTTTCGAGTTTGTAAAATTCCGCTATGGGGCGTAACAGTCATGAACAATGTTAAAATTAAGAATTTCTTCGTGTTTTGACTAATTGAGAGGTATTGAAAATATCTGCATTTTATTTCCTTGCACATTTCTTAATACTTTTTGTCCTACACATTTAGGGGCAATTCAGATTTTTCTTTAAATAAACTACGATTACTCCGATTTGGCAAACTCAAGCCTTGGTCTCATTTGAAAGAACTTTGTTTGCCCTACAAATTGCGCTTTTGTTTTTGTATTTTTGAGTTTTTGCGACGCCCCTAGACGGCATTAATTGAAATGTAAACAAATATTAAGCTTTTTCTCAAAAATGTTAAAGGCCATGTTTCTTTTTACATAAAAACGCAGAGTATTGTCTATTTCATGTTCCGGTAGAGCCATAATCACATCGTCAACATACCTATGAATGAAAGCTAATTTAAAGTAAAAATCAACTAACACACTACGCAAGCAATGCGTATTTTCAACTCATTCCACAATAAGATTCAATTTACATTGAAAAAGGAGATTAACGCAGAGATTTTTTTAGACACTAAAATTATAAGAAATAACATCTTAATGGATTGGTGTAGAAAAACTTCTAATTCGTTACTTTTTCTCGCTGACTTTACTAACTGTGCTTCATTTCATTATTTTGTCATAATAGTTGATCCTGAGGAAGCACAAATACCAGTTGTGCGAAATATTGATGATATTAAAATGTTAAACTTCCTATAAAAATAAGTTTTTATTGCCGGATTCCCCAACACTCTCTCCTGACATTAATACATAACGGCAAAGACTACTAATCATTAATATATATACCGGGTGTTTGTTTCAGTTCGGCCACCGGCCATATCTCGGCAACCGTTCATCGTACAACCTGGCGAAAAAAATCTTGACAGTAAAATCGACCACGGGAAATTCGACAAAAATATTTTTAAGTTTCCAAAATGATCGCAAGGGGTCGCATCCAGTCAGAATGTCCTCCATACTGAGGATGAATCTAACGATAGATTAATCCTCAGGATCGAGGACATTCTGGCTGAAGCCTCAATTGGTAGGCTGTCCCCTATGTATTCTCTGATTGATGTTTTCAGCTAGTTATCCCATCCAATTCCGTGGCTACACTGCACTGACGAGAACCAAATAGTTCGAAGCACGTGTCTGCAGTTGCATTTTCAGCGGAGTTACCCCATTAAATTCTTGTCTTTATATGTAGGCTGTTTGATAAAAAGCGCTCCATCCCGTAACTTCTGTATTCATTATTCGATTTCAATAAATAAAAAAGTATAAAAACGGTTTGACATACTCTGTAAACTGCCTATAATCTCAATTTTTTCAACGCTGCCTTGAATACGTAACAACAGATAACTTTTTTTTAAAATGGACACCTGTAGTTTTTTTCGTTTAATCCCGTACATAATTCTTTTCTGAATCTAGTAATGTTCATTTAGTTATCATTTGGTTGATATTTAATTTTAAAAAAAAATTGAATTATCTGCAACCTTTATCCGCTTACTACGAAATTTTCAAGTGTGCCGTGAAAAAAAAATCGCAACACAAATGTGACAAATATGTCATTTAAAAGTTTGTCAATAGAAAATTAGCTGGGAAGTCTGCATCTGTTATTTACATTTTTTTATTTGTTACACAACACTGCCACAGCAGTCATTTATTATTCATAACTCATTCGAAATCACAAGTCAAAAACAAAAATCAATGAGATTTAAGCACAAATATTAAATTAAATTAACAATAATAATCAAAACCAGCTATTACTCATTACAAGAACTCTTAGTGGATTCCGTCCGTTGTCTACTTTTAACCATATGTAATATGGTTAAAAGTAGCCAACCCAACCACAAGAGCTCGGTCACGCAGACTCCAGCAACATATACAAATATGCCCGCCGCACACGGCTTGTCTCACTTCGACACAAACTACTACGAGAAGCAGAACCTCTTGAAAATGGCAACAGCGAGATTGCCGAAAGCTCGAGACAACAGAAGTCCATACACGGACTCTACGACAACGCGGATGAATTCCCGAAGCAGAAACGACACACATAACTGCCCCGAAAATCTACGCACTACCATATACCGTGTGGCCGCCGTTCATAGCGCGATGCATGTATTAGTAACTACTGGTCGACTATAAATGGGCGTGCCAACTTGAATTGCCACACCGACAGCGGGCGTATAAGTTATACGTATAAATGTATTCGTAGGCAAATCAAGTGAAAAGCAGTGTAATAGGTATTGCGTTCCCCTTGTAAGTAATTATTTGTAGTCGTTTGAAGCATCAGATAATCACTGATAATATGTCAGTGAAGTAACTCATCACAGCTTCATAAACAACATAAAAGAGCAAAAATAAATAATAAATAACTCCTAGACTTTAAAATAAAAAAAACTTCTTAACTAAAATAATATTTTTCAACAAATATTATAATCTAAAAACTTAACTATAATAAAATACTGAAACATAAAATATTTACTTCTTAAAACAGAATTGTAATTCAATATTGCAATTAACTTGCAATTAGCTAAAAAAATGTTATTCTTAAGCAATAATAAAACTCGAAATAAATTAATTAGTTAAGTGTTCAAATAAACCTCTCTCTTGACCCGAACAGTAACCCAACCGATTATAAAAATTCCGATGCACATTTGTTAACATATCTGCTGTGACAGTATTAGTGACTTCAATAATTTTTGCGCGAAGTTCCTCTAGGTTTGATGGCCGTTCATCACCGTATCCGTAGATCGAATTATGTAAAAAGGGCCATAAAAAGAAATCATTAGGTGCTAGATCAGGAGATCGCGCTGGCCATTTAATAGGACCCGAGTTACCGATCCATCTGTTTTCAAAAACCGCGTTTAAAAAGTTTGTTACATTACGGGTATTATGCGCTTGCTGAAACCAAACTTCATTAATATTGAACCGCTCCCGTACTGCGGGGATAATACTATTTTCAAGTAACTCTAGATATCTATTCCCGTTTAAATTACCGTCAATAAAAAAAGGCCCAATTACATGATCCCCAATTATACCTGCCCATACGTTTAGCTTCTCTGGATACTGCGTTCGCGTTGGTATATTTAAATGTAGATTTTTACGCGACCAGTAGCGACAAACTGCGCGATTATGATGCCCGTGTAGCTGAAATGTCTTTTCATCTGTGAACAAAACGTTATTAAAAAAGAATTCATTATCGTGATATGTATTCATCATTATTTCGCAAAATTGCATACGGCGATAATAATCATCGGGAAAAAGTACTTGTGAACTTGTAAATTTGTATGAACGATATTTATTAGTACGTAAAATCTTTTGAACCGTTGTTTTACAGATACCTAATTCGCGGGCAATTTGTCGAGATGACATAGTAGGATTTACTTCAACTAAAGCACATACTCGAATTTCTATATCGCTTATATTCTTATCCGAAACAACTCTATTTTTATTAGTTACTAAAGAGAATGTAGTTTCGAACCGATTAACTGTCCTACGAATGGTGCTAGCATTGGGAATTTGACTTTCGGGGTAATTAGCTGCAAATAAATCTCTGGTTACTTCCGCGGAATTACCACCGTAAAATTGCTTAATCATAAAGAGTTTTTGTTCCGGTGTATAATACTCCATTTTTTAAATGACCGTTAGCTACCTACCAACAACGCGATTTATTAAACAGTATGAGCGAGTTGTTTACCCTGCGAAATATAAATTGCAACTGACGCTCATATGTGGAAGCGACGGCTAATGCGACTGCGCGACTACACCGTATAAATGTGAAGTTTTTGGACAAACGCGAGTGCATCATAGGCATATCCAAAATACTAGCTCTGTTGTAATCCAGATGAACATTGCGTCCTCTTGTTTACCGTTCTAATACACAGACATCTCTATCTGTTTCGCTTACCCTACAGGTATCGCAATAATGCAGACGCACGCGGTCTTATGGTATATACATACATGTATAATTAAAAGGAATCGTTATATGTATATATATATATATATATCAAAAATGACGTTTTTCGCGGTTATGTGATGACAAATTGATATTTTGGGTTATTTGCCGCGTTAATTCAAATCAAGTATGCATATACGAAATAATTCGTATATGCATAAGTGATATGAAATGTAATGCATATCTACACCACCAATTGCTGACATTGCAAATATCAACGTGCAGACAGCTGTTTCGATCTAACCTGGATCTCGTCAGTACACGAAGGTGATATTTACAATGTCAGACAAAGTTGGATTTCCTGCCTATATACTTGATTGGGTACCAAATGCCTATGAGAAGACTCCCAGCGGCATCTGTGATCCAATAGCAAGAACGCAAGGAAATGTTAACCCTTAGTAGAACATCTACTTTATCGGGCAACTGTAGATATGCATTATGTAGGTGACTTTACCTACTTAATAAACTACCTCCCCAGAAAGGTAATGTCAAAAATGACGTTTTTCGCGGTTATGTGATGACAAATTGATATTTTGGGTTATTTGCCGCGTTAATTCAAATCAAGTATGCATATACGAAATAATTCGTATATGCATAAGTGATATGCATATATCAAGTATATAGGCAGGAAATCCAACTTTGTCTGACATTGTAAATATCACCTTCGTGTACTGACGAGATCCAGGTTAGATCGAAACAGCTGTCTGCACGTTGATATTTGCAATGTCAGCAATTGGTGGTGTAGATATGCATTACATTTCATATCACTTATGCATATACGAATTATTTCGTATATGCATACTTGATTTGAATTAACGCGGCAAATAACCCAAAATATCAATTTGTCATCACATAACCGCGAAAAACGTCATTTTTGACATTACCTTTCTGGGGAGGTAGTTTATTAAGTAGGTAAAGTCACCTACATAATGCATATCTACAGTTGCCCGATAAAGTAGATGTTCTACTAAGGGTTAACATTTCCTTGCGTTCTTGCTATTGGATCACAGATGCCGCTGGGAGTCTTCTCATAGGCATTTGGTACCCAATCAAGTATATAGGCAGGAAATCCAACTTTGTCTGACATTGTAAATATCACCTTCGTGTACTGACGAGATCCAGGTTAGATCGAAACAGCTGTCTGCACGTTGATATTTGCAATGTCAGCAATTGGTGGTGTAGATATGCATTACATTTCATATCACTTATGCATATACGAATTATTTCGTATATGCATACTTGATTTGAATTAACGCGGCAAATAACCCAAAATATCAATTTGTCATCACATAACCGCGAAAAACGTCATTTTTGACATTACCTTTCTGGGGAGGTAGTTTATTAAGTAGGTAAAGTCACCTACATAATGCATATCTACAGTTGCCCGATAAAGTAGATGTTCTACTAAGGGTTAACATTTCCTTGCGTTCTTGCTATTGGATCACAGATGCCGCTGGGAGTCTTCTCATAGGCATTTGGTACCCAATCAAGTATATAGGCAGGAAATCCAACTTTGTCTGACATTGTAAATATCACCTTCGTGTACTGACGAGATCCAGGTTAGATCGAAACAGCTGTCTGCACGTTGATATTTGCAATGTCAGCAATTGGTGGTGTAGATATGCATTACATTTCATATCACTTATGCATATACGAATTATTTCGTATATGCATACTTGATTTGAATTAACGCGGCAAATAACCCAAAATATCAATTTGTCATATATATATATATATATATATATATATATATTGTAACAATACCTTTAATTAATAAAGATACGATTACACTCAGATAAATTTAATAATATTTATTCTTACTATGTGTTTGAAACCTGTACTTATTCTCGTCTATATATAAAATTGAAATCTTTATGTACTTTTTAAATCTATTTTCAAATTCTCTCAGGTAATTTTTTTATTTATGCCCTCACTAACTCAGTTCTTATATAAAATATTTAAACTAATTATTTCATATGTTGCTAACTTCCCTTGAATCATCAAAACCCAAACAGTTGCCTATATGTAACTTTTTCAATATCTGCCTATATCATAGGATCTTTACGTTTTATATTTCTTAACTTTATAAATCACAGTTTACAAAACAGTTATTCTTTAGTGAATTATGATGTGTATTTCAACTTTATCTTCAAATAACAATACTTACTGTGAACTCAATCTCAAGGTATATATTAACATACTATTCAAATAATAATATAATCACTGACAGTTGTTTTTTCTATTTATAGGTTACGGTTCTAAGCGTCATATCTGTTTCATCAATTTAATTCAAAAACCTTCTTTATATACCAAATAAAAACAAATGTATCAAACTAATTTGTTTAATAAATCAGGCAAATTATAAATTATATGGTAGTTCTCAACACACACAACCAAATAAGACATTCATGGAAGTACCAAGCTTGTTTACGTAAACATTCTTTTGACAATTTATATGTGCATGAAAATACACCTTTCGTGGATCGAAAAATATACAAGTAAGTATATTAATTATATTATTTTAAAAATACTGTATAGTTTTTGTATGTAAATCAAATACCCACACAAATTAATCAGTTTTAGTTTGCCGATCAGTTTTTTTTGACTTCTAAAAATTATACAAATGATGATACAAATTAATGTTGTGCACAGAACTTACAAAATATCTTTTCTTGATTATCAACACAGTTATAATGTACGTATAAATAATAGATCTCTAAATTTTGATATACTTTTCAATTCGAAACTGATAAATTCAAATTATTTCAAAGAATTATACGACCTGTTATTACTACTGAACTGGTATTCTTATTTATACACCAAACGATTTTCTTTTTAGCTTGTCGAAGACATTTCCTGGAATCAATGAGGGAGATCCTTTCCTTTTCCTAATTGTCTGGAATGCTCGGAATGTGGACTGTAATGACTGCTATCCTGTAATACCTTCAACCTCTGCAATCAACTAGAATCTCGAACCGTCGAACGCTTTCGTGAAGACCTTTGAAACCTGCCTTTCCTCTACTGGACTGGAATACCTGTGTTAGCTGCTATGTTGAATATCTCGTATCTTTCAAGTCCTGGACTAAACTATTTGTATAACTTCTGGAATTTCACCAACTCTCCAATGCAATAAATCTCTCGCCAAATATGGAATAATATTTACCAATGCAGTAAGTTTATTTTTAAATTGTAATTATATATTTCTTCGCTTTCTTCTCAAGTATGAATATTCTTCAATTATTTCTTTATTCGTTACCGAAATTCTTTCTTCTAATTTATTTTTAATTATATTTGCATGATACAAAAAATGGTACTATTCTGGAAAATGTTGCAATCACCTAATAAATATCTGCTTTCTTTTCTACTATCTCCTAACCACTTCTTTTACACTTTTGTATAATGATGAATCTCTTAATTATGTGTTTTTCGGAAGGAAAATTTCGTTTTCCGAAAACACATCTACCGCTTTTCTTAAATTATTTTCGAATCCTCTTATTTATTCCCCATATCCCTGGCAATAATTCCTTAGTTTCTATCATATCCAATCATATTATTCCACACATTATAATAATCCAAAATATGTTTTATTTGTAATTGAATATTTATAATACCTTTTTGTAATTCCAAAAATTTATCAATTTAATTCTTTACTTTAATTTTCACAACCTTTTATACCCTTCGGCAAACCAAATACTCAATACTTTAACTATATTATTTTAAATGTCAAAATCTGACACTTCTTACATTTGAATTTTAGCGCGTAACTATACATCATTTTCCAACCTTTATGATTCAAAATCCATACTAATATTCTCTATTTTTTCAAAAGTGTTAATTAAACAAGCTTTAACAAATAATATTACATATAAAAATACAACAAGTAACATTTACAATTCTACTTTCAGAAATGGGAAATATTACTACAACAAAGAAACCTGATAGGCAACCAACCACTCGATGCAAGGCGAACTTCAACATAACCCGATATGTAACCAACTTTACACGGTTCACAAAAACTATAGGGAAATACCCAATTAATATTCTCACAATTATTTTAAGTATAATTTAAATATTCTCACATCTATTTATTTAATTATAGTTTGGTCCATAAAATATTACCATCTTTTATTTTTTTAATACTCACTACAAGAACATATACAGTATATTTTATTAACATTAGTACTTCCATCATATCCTTACTCATCCAAGTTAGTGAACTACCACATATGCCCCTTTTTTAATAAATCTAAATTTCTATAGAATATATAAATTTATATTTATTCAACAATCTATACTAAAATGATGTACTTCAATTTGTACTACTTCTGTAGCATAACTATACATTCTCATATAAATCCATGTACATTTCTTAATATTTGGTATATAAGATAATTATTTACCTCACTGTATCTATTTTCATTTTTAACTCTCAATTATTTACAACAAACCATTTTAACTAATCTTATTCTCATAAATATACTAATTTATACCAACATATTCAAAATTTACATCTTTATCCATTTGTCTTCATCAATAATGTCATAAAATGTATCTTTTAACATTTCTATGCTTTCTATATAAGTAACTTTATTCCTTTTCTTATCCAATCTTATACCTTCTTTGTATTATCCTATTCATGATTTTAAACCCTCTAAAAATTCTTATCAATATTATAATCGAAACTACTTTTAACATTTACTGGTGATTACTTTTAAGTTGTATCTGTTACTTCTTCAGATATTTAATAGCCTCTACAAAATATGCTTTACCTATGCTCACTTATTCTTTATTATTTTATTTTATATAACTGTTCCTAGCTGAACAAAAACCCTATACCTATAATAGACATTTTCGTCTACCTTTTCAAACTTTCACTTTTGGAAAGTACACAAATTATATTTTCGTTTTTTAAGGCGTACGTGACCTACATATTTCTTTTATACATTATTATTCTATATATTTATTATCATTTTGGGTTTTATTTACCCTTTCATACATAATCTCTATAAATTATTCCATATATTTTTATGTTTCCCTTTTATTATTTATTATACATAGCAAGCATTCATTATTATCTTTTCTATACATATTTTATTTTATAGGCTTCTTCTATTTGTATATCACATTTTTTTTTATAACTCTTAATGACTTTAATATTTCTTGACCATTAAATGCTTTTATTACTCCGATAAATATCCTTTAAAAAATTTTTTTTTTTTTAATAAGGTTCCTTCTTACTCATCTTTCATATATCTACTTTATACATTTCTTCACATTTTTATACTCGTATGTTTCTTTACTTACTGTAAAGTTACTTATATACTCCTCTAACACTTATATTTACAAATTTTATAATGTAAGGAATGAGGAAAATAAATTAAATATTACTAATTTCTTCATACTAACTAATCTTTACAACTCTTCTTCGTCTAAATAATTCTATCCTGATTCAATTAATTTAGAGCAAGGAAATAAAATACATAAACCTTTGTTAGATCATTTTAGCTAAAATTTCTTACATGATTAACTCAATTATAAAAAAAAATTAAATGCACATACTTATATCCCGTTTTTTTTTTTATGACATACTTTTATAGAAACAAAATACATTAACCATGCCCCTAAATTTTGGTTCTATTAACTTTGATGTAGCTCTGGTGGGTGGTAGCGCTATTTACCAACGGTTGTCGCCCTATGAAATTCAACCGCCATGCCCCTAAATTTTGGGCTTTATTATATACAGTGTAGCTCTGGTGGGTGGTAGCGCTATTTACCAACGGTAACTGGCCCTTCAGTACCGCCATGCCCTTAAATTTTGGGCTTTATTATATACATTGTAGCTCTGGTGGGTGGTAGCGCTATTTACCAACGGTAACTGGCCCTTCAGTACCGCCATGCCCTTGTGTATTATAACTTCTATTATAATTATTACTCTGATGACTATTAAATTGGTAAGGTTGTCTTGCTCCAAAATAATTATTCTGACTACTACTAGGTTGATTATTCCTTGGATAAGCATTCTGTTGAAAAGGGGTATTATTACGAACATAATGATTATTCACACCACTATTATTTGACATACGTTGCTGATTATTCTGAATATCATTTCTTCCATTTAATTGACGAGATTCCCTATATTTAACACCGTCTGTATAATCATCTAAACGTCTAAGAATATTAATCAACTCATTCATATCCGTGACATTCTGACAAATAATTGCATGTGTGTCAACAGGAATAAAGTGTTGTAATAAATGTTGAGATATAGTCTTTTCGTCCAAATGAGATATGTATCGACAATAGTTAAACATTCTTTGTGCGTAAGCCTCCCTCGAAGATTTACCTGGTTGATATCTTCCTGTTAACAACCTCTGATGTGCTCTGCTTTGTTGCGTCTCACTCCAGAAATTATTTTTAAATAATTCCACAAACTTACTTAAATCATCGCAATTGTCTTCAACCCGTTGAAACCAATCCGCTGCACCACTGTTTAAAGTCGCTCTAATAATATTCATTTGGCTCCTAAAATCCTGTATCTCTTCTATATATCTTAGAATATTTGTCAAATAGGCCATTGGATGAGTGGACATTTTATCCCCACTAAAATGAGTTATATTCTCAATTCTGATACCATTATTTAAAACATTGTAAACCGGAGGACATGTTACATGAGGGATGTTAATATTCTGAGTCTTTAATAAAAGATCTTGTATTTTCGTCTTCTGTTCTTCACATTCTTTCAGAATATCTTCCATACTCAACTTCTGCGCAATAGTAGTATCAGTCGATAATTTTATTTCTTTTAAACATCTATCTTCTGTATTTTCTATTTTCTTACAAAAATTCTCTTCTAATTTTTCTGTTTTGTCGGAGACTTCTTTATTTACCTGATCAACTTCATCCCGTATGCGTTTCGCTAACTCCTTATATTTCTCGCTACTATTCTTATCTATTTGTTTTACATTTTCTTGTATTACCTTAATTTTACCTTCAACCTCTTGTACTTTATTTCTAATAATATTTTTAACTTCCGTATCCTTAATTTGTAACTTTTCGTCTACTTCTTTCCGCATTTTCACTTCCCTGCTATCCATTTCAATAGTAATTTCTTTAACCTTTTCTTCTGTATCTCTCAGTAAAGATTTCTTTAATTCTTCCAGATTTCTTCTATTTTCTTCTCTAGTATCAATGCTCGCCTTTTCCAACTTATCCAATTTTTCTCCTAATTCTTTTTTATCCTCCTCTCTATTTTTCTTATTCTCTTCACTAGCCTTGTCAAGTTTATCCATTAACTTCTTATTATTCTTTTCACTATCCTTGTCAAGTTTATCCATTAACTTCTTATTATTCTTTTCACTATCCTTGTCAAGTTTATCCATTAACTTCTTATTATTCTCTTCACTAATTTGTTTAAACATTTGTAGAATTAATTCCATATCTGCTGTTGTATTCGACATTTCTGTTTTAGAAGTCTCTCCTAATATTTCCACCTTATCACCTCTATCCTGTGTTTCTCCTGTCTGTTGAATACCTTCCTGAACTTGTAATATAATTTCTCCTCCCTCTGGTACATTCACATCCTGACCAACCTCCTCTTCACTATCGCTAGACGATTCAGATCTATTTAATCCAACATTACTCTTAGATCTGGTATTCATTTTCAATAATTGTAGTACACACTTCCTTATACCTTGATATACTTTAAACTGATTTTATTACCTTTGTAAAATGTATACTAATGTTATCGCTATTATTATAATTAATAAAATATTTGAAATATGTTTTTGCGAGTCTTATTTTAATCGCTCCACGTTGGGCACGCCATAAAATGTAACAATACCTTTAATTAATAAAGATACGATTACACTCAGATAAATTTAATAATATTTATTCTTACTATGTGTTTGAAACCTGTACTTATTCTCGTCTATATATAAAATTGAAATCTTTATGTACTTTTTAAATCTATTTTCAAATTCTCTCAGGTAATTTTTTTATTTATGCCCTCACTAACTCAGTTCTTATATAAAATATTTAAACTAATTATTTCATATGTTGCTAACTTCCCTTGAATCATCAAAACCCAAACAGTTGCCTATATGTAACTTTTTCAATATCTGCCTATATCATAGGATCTTTACGTTTTATATTTCTTAACTTTATAAATCACAGTTTACAAAACAGTTATTCTTTAGTGAATTATGATGTGTATTTCAACTTTATCTTCAAATAACAATACTTACTGTGAACTCAATCTCAAGGTATATATTAACATACTATTCAAATAATAATATAATCACTGACAGTTGTTTTTTCTATTTATAGGTTACGGTTCTAAGCGTCATATCTGTTTCATCAATTTAATTCAAAAACCTTCTTTATATACCAAATAAAAACAAATGTATCAAACTAATTTGTTTAATAAATCAGGCAAATTATAAATTATATGGTAGTTCTCAACACACACAACCAAATAAGACATTCATGGAAGTACCAAGCTTGTTTACGTAAACATTCTTTTGACAATTTATATGTGCATGAAAATACACCTTTCGTGGATCGAAAAATATACAAGTAAGTATATTAATTATATTATTTTAAAAATACTGTATAGTTTTTGTATGTAAATCAAATACCCACACAAATTAATCAGTTTTAGTTTGCCGATCAGTTTTTTTTGACTTCTAAAAATTATACAAATGATGATACAAATTAATGTTGTGCACAGAACTTACAAAATATCTTTTCTTGATTATCAACACAGTTATAATGTACGTATAAATAATAGATCTCTAAATTTTGATATACTTTTCAATTCGAAACTGATAAATTCAAATTATTTCAAAGAATTATACGACCTGTTATTACTACTGAACTGGTATTCTTATTTATACACCAAACGATTTTCTTTTTAGCTTGTCGAAGACATTTCCTGGAATCAATGAGGGAGATCCTTTCCTTTTCCTAATTGTCTGGAATGCTCGGAATGTGGACTGTAATGACTGCTATCCTGTAATACCTTCAACCTCTGCAATCAACTAGAATCTCGAACCGTCGAACGCTTTCGTGAAGACCTTTGAAACCTGCCTTTCCTCTACTGGACTGGAATACCTGTGTTAGCTGCTATGTTGAATATCTCGTATCTTTCAAGTCCTGGACTAAACTATTTGTATAACTTCTGGAATTTCACCAACTCTCCAATGCAATAAATCTCTCGCCAAATATGGAATAATATTTACCAATGCAGTAAGTTTATTTTTAAATTGTAATTATATATTTCTTCGCTTTCTTCTCAAGTATGAATATTCTTCAATTATTTCTTTATTCGTTACCGAAATTCTTTCTTCTAATTTATTTTTAATTATATTTGCATGATACAAAAAATGGTACTATTCTGGAAAATGTTGCAATCACCTAATAAATATCTGCTTTCTTTTCTACTATCTCCTAACCACTTCTTTTACACTTTTGTATAATGATGAATCTCTTAATTATGTGTTTTTCGGAAGGAAAATTTCGTTTTCCGAAAACACATCTACCGCTTTTCTTAAATTATTTTCGAATCCTCTTATTTATTCCCCATATCCCTGGCAATAATTCCTTAGTTTCTATCATATCCAATCATATTATTCCACACATTATAATAATCCAAAATATGTTTTATTTGTAATTGAATATTTATAATACCTTTTTGTAATTGCAAAAATTTATCAATTTAATTCTTTACTTTAATTTTCACAACCTTTTATACCCTTCGGCAAACCAAATACTCAATACTTTAACTATATTATTTTAAATGTCAAAATCTGACACTTCTTACATTTGAATTTTAGCGCGTAACTATACATCATTTTCCAACCTTTATGATTCAAAATCCATACTAATATTCTCTATTTTTTCAAAAGTGTTAATTAAACAAGCTTTAACAAATAATATTACATATAAAAATACAACAAGTAACATTTACAATTCTACTTTCAGAAATGGGAAATATTACTACAACAAAGAAACCTGATAGGCAACCAACCACTCGATGCAAGGCGAACTTCAACATAACCCGATATGTAACCAACTTTACACGGTTCACAAAAACTATAGGGAAATACCCAATTAATATTCTCACAATTATTTTAAGTATAATTTAAATATTCTCACATCTATTTATTTAATTATAGTTTGGTCCATAAAATATTACCATCTTTTATTTTTTTAATACTCACTACAAGAACATATACAGTATATTTTATTAACATTAGTACTTCCATCATATCCTTACTCATCCAAGTTAGTGAACTACCACAATATATATGTGGAAATAGTGCGGATTAATAAATTAGTCTTGGAAAATAGTGGGTAATTCCGCTGTAGAGCAACCGTAGACACGTGTTTCTGACTCATTGGTCGTCATCAGTACGGTGTAGCCAAGGAATAAGGTGGGATAACCTTGGAGATGTAAGCATAAACGGTGGACCATCAGGCGACAGACCGCCATTTGCAGCTTCAGTTGGAAGATCCTCGGTTTTGAGGACAACAACCAACATCGCCACGAGGAAGACATTGTCAACCTGCGTGCCAACCGACCCTGGAACGTTAATCAAATGTGGAAATAGTGCGGATTAATAAATTAGTCTTGGAAAATAGTGGGTAATTACATGGATCAAATTAAAGTTATTTATTAGCTTTTGAAAAATAAGATGCAACAGTAAAAAATACATATATCCATTAAAAATAAAATGAGGTGTGGCCACCACACGACTTTCTTATACTTATGAGCGTTTCAAACTATACAATTTTAAGAATTTTTTTATATAAAACTTATTCAAAATCCTATTCTAAGTACTTTCATTCTCTTAATAAATCGCTATAGAATGCATACTTTGCAAGATATTCGAAAAAAAGTGCTACTCGCTAAGAGTAAAAGTGCCACTTCCGGTCCGAATTTTGAAATTTCATGTACACAAAAAATATTGCAAATTCAACTCTAAATACTTTTGTACTCTTAATAAATATATATAGAATGCATAATTTACGACATATCTGCAAAAAATCGATATTCGGTAAGAGTAAAAGTGGTACTTCCGGGTCGAATTTTGAAATTTTTTTTATACAAAAGATATTTAAAATTATAATTTAAATACTTTTATACTCGAAATGTACCTGCCTAGAAAGCATGACTTGCGAAATATTCGCAAAAAACTGATTTTCGATAAGAGTAAAAGACCTACTTCCGGTTGGAATTTCGAAAAATTTTTTTAAGATAATTTGTCTCGAATTTAATTTTGAGTACATTTCAATTCTTTATAAATTTGTTTAAACTTAGTAATTGACGAAATATTGGCAAAATTCAATTTTTTCACTGAAGTAAACTGCTACTTCCGGTCTACCGATTTTACTGAAAAACTAATCAGATCTCAAGAGGGAGATTGTACACGTAAATACAAAATTTGGAATTGATATCTAAAGCGGTTTGACCGCTATCGTGGTCACACACAGACACACAGACACACAGACACACAGACAGACAGACAGACACACAGACATTTTTTAAAAACCACTTTTTCGGTATCAGGGGACTTCAAAACGTGGACATCTGCAAAAATCTCGAGGTCGAAAATTTTCATCATCACAATACTTCCTTATACTACGTATAAGAAAGTAAAAACAAAGTTGACCTTGAAATCTCCTTCAAGGTCACGAGCAAATAAAATCCTCTATTTGTCATTTTCGACACATCATAATATCAAGTAACTTTTATTTGAAAAGTTTTTTGATAACTATACAGGGAAAGTAGATAATGCCTGTAACGCAAAAGCTGAGACACCCTGTATATATATATATATATTATAATTGGACTTTTCTTTCTTTGCCGTATTTTAGTATATTTGGTAGGTATGTTCCTTGGGAATAGCGGCTTATTAATAAAACTATCAATTAATGTGACGTTTCAACATCTATTGTGTTTTCTTCAGACAATATAATTTTTTTTCCTAGAAAAAAGGATAATTCAAAATCCTTGCTTTACAAATATTACAATTAATTTATATTATTGTTTTGTATAAAACACACTGTACTATTAAATTATGAAGACAAACTATACATATAAATAATAAAATATATTGCATGAGCGATGAAAATGTACACAAACAAACTTACGATTTTGTTTTTCTCATATTCATGATCGTCCTTTTATTTTTTATTTTGCCTTTTTTTTAATTTATTACTTGTCGTTGTCATTATTATTTTCATAGCAGCAACGGTTCCCAATATAAAGCTAGCAAAGTACTAACTTTACTTTATTTACATCAATTGGTGATATTATGTTTGTAACAGACCTTGAGGTGAGAATACTAACATTTGCATATATTTTTTTTTAAAAAATTTTTATAACAAAAGAAAAACAGACAATGTGACATCATTAAAAAAACATTCTAATAATATGGGACATGGATTTAATTTCGATAATACAAGTATTTTGAGCAAAGCACAAAATACCAAAGTACGAAACGTGTTAGAAATGATACACATAAAAAAAGAGAAGCATGCGGTAAATGATCGAACAGATATCAAGGGTCTATCCGATATTTATTTCGGAATTATAGAGTAGATTATAAAGGAACAAAAGATCATTTTGATGTAACCCTTGTATATATAAACGAATATTCTGTTTGTGTGTTTATTTTTGTCTGTTTTTCTTTTGTTATAAAAATTTTTTAAAAAAAAATATATGCAAATGTTAGTATTCTCACCTCAAGGTCTGTTACAAACATAATATCACCAATTGATGTAAATAAAGTAAAGTTAGTACTTTGCTAGCTTTATATTGGGAACCGTTGCTGCTATGAAAATAATAATGACAACGACAAGTAATAAATTTAAAAAAAAGGCAAAATAAAAAATAAAAGGACGATCATGAATATGAGAAAAACAAAATCGTAAGTTTGTTTGTGTACATTTTCATCGCTCATGCAATATATTTTATTATTTATATGTATAGTTTGTCTTCATAATTTAATAGTACAGTGTGTTTTATACAAAACAATAATATAAATTAATTGTAATATTTGTAAAGCAAGGATTTTGAATTATCCTTTTTTCTAGGAAAAAAATTATATTGTCTGAAGAAAACACAATAGATGTTGAAACGTCACATTAATTGATAGTTTTATTAATAAGCCGCTATTCCCAAGGAACATACCTACCAAATATATATATATATATATATATATGAAGCGTTGTTCTTCGGGATATTTCGCCGCGTTTGGATGATTTTGCCCTGATAAGGACATCTTTCTTCCTGACGTTTCGGTGACATCACTTTCACCTTCTTCTTGAGGATCTTCTAAGTTCGACGGTTTCTTCAAGAATGCCCTCTCTGTTCGAATCGCCTTGTATTTCTAGTGCCGTGGTAGTGGAGGGGCGAGTGCGGCTTCTTGTGATTGGCCCGCTGATTGTAGTGTTGTTCCCTCTCTGTCGGTCTTTCTGTGTTCGGTCCGTGTGGTTTACGTTAGGCGGTGGGATGCTGTTGTTTCGTCGTTTATTTCTAATTCGTCTGTCCGATAACGTTGATTTCCATAGGTCAGGTAAACGTTGTGCGTCGTCACGTTTATTCATGCAGTCCTGTCGTTTTTCTATCTCTATAGCCTCCCTTATTGTCCGATATGTCCAATTCGTACTACGGGCTATAGTTTTTGTACGTTCGAAATCAATTGTATGTCCGGAATGTAGTACGTGTTTGGCAAGTGAGGAAGAAACTGCCTTTTTAGACACAGCATTTCTATGTTCTTCCCTCCGTACGCTGATTCTTCGATTCGTCTGGCCTATGTATGTCTGATCGCAATCTTGGCATGGTACTTCGTATACACCCTGGTCTTCTAGTAATATTCTGTCCTTCGTACTTGGTAGGACGTCCCTAATTTTCTTATCGGTGGTGTATATTGGGTCTATGTCGTGTCGCCGTAGTATTCTACCTATTTTCTCTGTTGTCCCTTTCACGTAGGGAAGAAATGCAACTCGTGAAGGTTTTTCTCTTTTTCTAGTTGTGTTGTTGTTGCTCTGAATTGCTCTGTTAATTGTGTGTTGCGAATATCCGTTTGCTTGTAGTATGTTTCGAATTTTCCCCATTTCTTCTTTCCTATGTTCTGTGTCCGCTAATATTTGTGATCTATGAATTAGTGTTTTCACTACTGAGTTTAGTTGAGCCGGATGATGGTGTGAGGATGCGTTCAGATATCTGTTCGTGTGTGTAGGTTTTCTGTATACTGTGTGACCCAGGGACCCATCCGGTTTTTTAATTATTAGAATGTCCAGGAAGGGTAACTGGTTATTTTCTTCTGTTTCGACGGTGAATTTTATTTTTGAGTGTCTGTTGTTTAGGTGAAATAAGAGCTGATTCAATTTCTCTCTTCCATGCGGCCAAATCACTAAGGTGTCGTCTACGTAGCGCAGCCAGAGTTTCGGTTTGTATGTAGCGTCTTCTAGCGCCTTTTGTTCAAAATCTGCCATAAACAGATTCGCTAGTATAGGTGACAACGGTGAACCCATGGGAGCTCCATCTGTTTGTCTGTACCATTGTCCGCCGTATATAAAATATGTATTGGCTAGGCAGTTGGCTATTTACACAAATACCGATCGGTGAAGCAACCGAGCTACTTGATACAAAATACCACCTACCGCAACACATCTTAGAGCTAACGAAACACTGCCTAGCCAATACATATTTTATATACGGCGGACAATGGTACAGACAAACAGATGGAGCTCCCATGGGTTCACCGTTGTCACCTATACTAGCGAATCTGTTTATGGCAGATTTTGAACAAAAGGCGCTAGAAGACGCTACATACAAACCGAAACTCTGGCTGCGCTACGTAGACGACACCTTAGTGATTTGGCCGCATGGAAGAGAGAAATTGAATCAGCTCTTATTTCACCTAAACAACAGACACTCAAAAATAAAATTCACCGTCGAAACAGAAGAAAATAACCAGTTACCCTTCCTGGACATTCTAATAATTAAAAAACCGGATGGGTCCCTGGGTCACACAGTATACAGAAAACCTACACACACGAACAGATATCTGAACGCATCCTCACACCATCATCCGGCTCAACTAAACTCAGTAGTGAAAACACTAATTCATAGATCACAAATATTAGCGGACACAGAACATAGGAAAGAAGAAATGGGGAAAATTCGAAACATACTACAAGCAAACGGATATTCGCAACACACAATTAACAGAGCAATTCAGAGCAACAACAACACAACTAGAAAAAGAGAAAAACCTTCACGAGTTGCATTTCTTCCCTACGTGAAAGGGACAACAGAGAAAATAGGTAGAATACTACGGCGACACGACATAGACCCAATATACACCACCGATAAGAAAATTAGGGACGTCCTACCAAGTACGAAGGACAGAATATTACTAGAAGACCAGGGTGTATACGAAGTACCATGCCAAGATTGCGATCAGACATACATAGGCCAGACGAATCGAAGAATCAGCGTACGGAGGGAAGAACATAGAAATGCTGTGTCTAAAAAGGCAGTTTCTTCCTCACTTGCCAAACACGTACTACATTCCGGACATACAATTGATTTCGAACGTACAAAAACTATAGCCCGTAGTACGAATTGGACATATCGGACAATAAGGGAGGCTATAGAGATAGAAAAACGACAGGACTGCATGAATAAACGTGACGACGCACAACGTTTACCTGACATATGGAAATCAACGTTATCGGACAGACGAATTAGAAATAAACGACGAAACAACAGCATCCCACCGCCTAACGTAAACCACACGGACCGAACACAGAAAGACCGACAGAGAGGGAACAACACTACAATCAGCGGGCCAATCACAAGAAGCCGCACTCGCCCCTCCACTACCACGGCACTAGAAATACAAGGCGATTCGAACAGAGAGGGCATTCTTGAAGAAACCGTCGAACTTAGAAGATCCTCAAGAAGAAGGTGAAAGTGATGTCACCGAAACGTCAGGAAGAAAGATGTCCTTATCAGGGCAAAATCATCCAAACGCGGCGAAATATCCCGAAGAACAACGCTTCAACAAACGACCGCGAAAATATTCGAAGAAATATATATATATATATATATATATACAAGAAAAGGAAAATTATCGGGTAAATTCCGCTGTAGAGCAACCGTAGACACGTGTTTCTGACTCATTGGTCGTCGTCAGTACGGTGTAGCCAAGGAATAAGGTGGGATAACCTTGGAGATGTAAGCTACACGGAAGACCATCAGGTGACAGACCGCCATTTGTAGCTTCGGTTAGAAGAGCCTCGGTTTTGAGGATTCACATCCAACCTCGCCACGAGGAAGACAATGCCAACCTGCGTGCCATCCGAGACCCAGGAAAGAAAAATCATTTTGTGATATATATATATATATATATATATACAGAGGATGGTTCACCGGGAACTGAATCGATCGATTGCGGAAAAACAATAGCTAGGAATGATCTGAAACTTTGACACTATACTAAAGTCGATAGGGGTCATTCGCCTAAAATATTTTCAAGATGGCGGCGCTCCGGCCTATACCGGAAGTAGACACTAACTTCCTAATTTTAAATAGAATACCCTGTATATTGTCAGGTTTTTACATTCTACGCGAGATTCTAAATATAATTCATGTATAATGTCATATGTATATCTAAGTCTAACCCTTTTTGACTTATTGAAATTTTTATGTTAAATTAGACATTTGCAGACAGAAAATCAATAGCATTTTTTCGATATAAATATGAATTTATTATTTAATTTGAAGAACATTCTCTCAAATAGATGGCCTAATTAAATACTGATTGTATAAAATTGTTACAATTACGCCTGAAAATGAATTTGGACATTTTACTTTCTTATACGTAGTATAAGGAAGTATTGTGATGATGAAAATTTTCGACCTCGAGATTTTTGCAGATGTCCACGTTTTGAAGTCCCCTAATACGGAAAAAGTGGTTTTTAAAAAATGTCTGTGTGTCTGTGTGTGTGTCTCTGTGTGTGTGTGTGTGACCACGATAGCGGTCAAACCGCTGTAGGTATCAACTCCAAATTTTGTATTTACGTGTATAATCTCACTCTTGAGATCTGATTAGTTTTTCAGTAAAATCGGTAGACCGGAAGTAGCAGTTTACTTCAGCGAAAAAATCGAATTTTGCCAATATTTCGTCAATTACTAAATTTAAACAAATTTATAAAGAATTCATATATACTTAGAATTAAAATTGAGAATAATTTTATTTAAAAAGTTTTTCGAAATTCCTACCGGAAGTAGGTCTTTTACTCTTATCGAAAATCAGTTTTTTGCGAATATTTCGCAAATCATGCTTTTTAGACAAGTACGTTACGAGTATAAAAGTATTTAAAACATAATTTTCAATATCTTTTGTATAAAAGAAATTTCAAAATTCAGACCGGAAGTGCCACTTTTACTCTTATCGAATAGCGATTTTTTGCAAATATGTCTAAGTTATGCATTCTATATATATTTATCAAGAGTACAAAAGTATTTAAAACTGGATTTGCAATATTTTTTGTATATATGAAATTTTAAAATTCGGACCGGAAGTAGCACTTTTACTCTTAGCGAGGAGCACTTTTTTGATAATATCTTGCAAAGTATGCATTCTATGGAGATTTATTAAGAGAATAGAAGTACTTAGAATAGGATTTTGAATAATTTTTTTAAAAAAAAATTCTTAAAATTCTATAATTTGAAACGCTTATACGTATAAGAAAGTCGTGTGGTGGCCACACCTCATTTTTTTGTAATGGGAAGCGGCAACTTTTATAATTTTATCTTATTCTGCATTAAAAATAAGGATTACTTTGTATAAATATGTCTATTATAAAAATTGGTAGTTTTCGAAATATTAGCAAGTTAGTATATTTATCTTCTACAATATATACTGTTTGCATTAGTTCTTGTGTCAATAGTTAGCCATGACAGTGTTTACAAAATTATAAATTGTCATTCGTTGAAGAAAAGTTATGCCGGGGCGCTTAAATTATACAAACGATAATTATTTGAATTTATTTATTATTCATGGGGTATGTAATAAAGTTATGTCAAGAACATGTGATACATTTGCAACTGGATATCCGCAAAAACGGAAACCATCTGCCAATACCGTTAAACGTATTATAGAAAACTTCGGAAACTTTGGATCCGTGAAGACAAAGATTCAGAGAAATAAACCAGTTAATAATAACGAATAGCCGCATAGCCGACAATTTCTACGAGTCAAGTAGCGTTGGAGTCACGATTATCAAAATCATCAATTCTTAGAATTCTATGGAAACATAAGTTTCATCCATATGCGTTTTCCATAGTACAGCATTTACTTCTGTGAATTTATTTTTCTACGATACCAAGAAAACATTTGTTTTGGATATTATTTGGACGGATGAATCAAAATTTACGAAAAATGGTGTTTACAACCGACATAATTCCCATTATTGGAGTAACAGGAATGTACATCCATTCAGAGAGAACACAATTTTTATGAAAGCTGGCAATTTAGTGTTTATTGAACTGTAAGAAATAATAGTGTCGTATCCTTACAATTTTATCAAGAGAATTTAAACAGTAAGTTAGAGTGACATTTTGGAACTGTTCTAGGTATAAAGTCCTTTGAAAAGTGTGAACACATGGATGTTAAAACTAACATCAAGCAGTAAATAATTACTGTGTCTTACATATATACCTTTATACGTAAAACGTATATGTATATATGCATGTGTTTGAGATACAGCGACATCTAACACCCACGGAAAAAAGCGATGGCTTCTGACAGCATGTTCTGCTATACAGAACGTGTAATACGCCACCTATGGCTCTATTACACGAGATACACTATTAACATACAGGCCTCTGTATAGCAGAACATGCTGTCAGAAGCCATCGCTTTTTTCCGTGTCATCTTTTGGGTGTTAGATGCCGCTGTGATACTCTCACTACATTTAACATGCAAAAATGACAAAGGCAGCGATTTAAGTCTTGAAGCTATTGTCAAGAATCTCCACGCACACTGATGAGACCTCATAGGTCGAAACACCGGTGTCTGTGCGTTCGATTATCGACAATGGCACTTAATGTATGTGTGTATCTCAAACACATGCATATATACATATACGTTTTACGTATAAAGGTATATATGTAAGACACAGTAATAAAGTCCTTTGTTGATTTTTAGGTTAGCGCTATATCAACATACTCCAAAATTTAGAAATTAATTATTTAGATAACTTGCCGCTAGATGATTACAGAAATATATTCTACCAGCATGATGGGGCACCGCCACATAATGGCCATTTAGTGAACAAAATTTGTATGATGATCAATGGATTGCCAACAATGGACCGATTTGTTGGCCACCTCGGTCCCCCCATCTCTCAGTACTGGACTATTTTATTTGAGGTACAATCAAAAACATAATCTATAAGACTGCCCTAACCACCATAGACGACTGCATGACCGTGTCAAAAGAGCATTTCAAAATAAATCCTCAATCAATAAAAAAACACTCATGAACAGTTAGATGCGAAAAATGTCTCGTGGTTCAAGGGCGTCAGTTTGAGCATTTATTAAAATACTTTTTTTCTATTTAGTTATTGTGTGTATTATTAAGTTTTGTATTAATAATTATAACAATTTTATACAAATAGTATTTAATTAGGCCATCTATTTGAGAGAATTTACTTCAAATTAAATAATAAATTCATCTTTATATGGGAAAAGTGCTTTTGATTTTCTGCCTGCAAACGTCAAATGTAACATAAGACTTTCAATAAGTCAAAAAGGGTTAGACTTAGATATGACATTATACATGAAATGTATTTAGAATTTGACGTGGAATCTAAAAACCTGACAATATACAGGTTATTCTAATTAAAATTAGGAAGTCGGTGAACCACCCTGTATGGATATATTTTATTATATAATGGTGTGAATGGATGAATTTAATACAAAAATGCCAGTAAATCAGAAGAATTTTTTGAGAAAAAGTCTAATATTTATTTACACATGGTTAACCGGATCTCGCTATCGCTGCGCGATAATGAGGCTATCCCATAACTTCGATTCAAATTGTTGAAATTGATTCTGCTAACCTCAAAATACAAGTAAAGTCATCTAGTAATGAAATAATAAACCCACAAAGAATAATTTCTCAATTTTTATTAAAATTAACTTTAAAAAACACTTTGAACGTTAATGTTACAATAATTAATAATAATGATGGAACGAAATAAGTTTAAAAGTGTTGCTGAAAATTACGTTGTTGAGTAGTTTCAAGAATAACAATTTTCCTTACCTTCATTTCTAATTTTTTCTAACAATTCGCAATATTTGCGTCATGAAATATTCAGCCACTCTGCCACACATCGGTAGCATCATTTGCACCTCCTATAAGCGTAACATGTGGAAACATTTCTTAACTAAATGATCTTGTTTAGACATAATAAAACCACAACTAGAGTATACTCAAATATTAAAATAAACTGATATACATGCATGTATACTTATTAAAAGAAATATGGAATACTTCCAAGTAACACTGGTTTAAAATGTAATATTCTCTACTCATTTTTTCTTTCTATTTCAGTACATATTTGATGTACTTTTGCCCACTTTGGCACTATTACAATTTGCTAATTTAATTAGTTACAGTGGCGCCCTCTTTGGTGCTGCCTATACCAAATCTACTGTATTTCTATACACACATTTCGAGACAGACCAAAATATGCTTTAACAATAATCACTTTCTTCTTGGCACTTTTCAACTTTATGATGATAACAAGGTGTACTATTGGTAATAATTAGACCATTTTAATAATTACTATAGCATCCTTATTTATCTAACAGATACAATTACAGGACAAAAATTGACAATGTTGAAACATTCATATAAAACCCACTTCTGTTCTTTTTAAAATTGTACTAAATCAGGCCTCAAATACCTTAGAGTTCATTTATTCAGACTTATTGTTAATATTAGTGACCAAATGACGTCTACCAAAGCTGTTTCAGTTCAACCCGGCAACGGAGTTTAAAAAAATTTCTACACATCTACATATATGAACACAAAAATGTAACCTGAAATTGCAAAAAAAAATAGGATGTTCTTTATACTACATTTCAGATAATCAATTCTCATTTTCCAAAGTCTCTAGAGAATTACTAGCCTTTTCGCACGGACTATTTTGGTAAGAACTAAATGACACACAACAGCCACGTTCTTTCCGTGGAAAAACTTAATATAGTTTCTAATGGTACTCGTCGTAACTTCCAAAATATATGTAGTAAATAAGTAACACACATTAAATGAAACGGTTGAATGTGTGTAGTATTAGAAGAATTAAAGTAGAAAAGAATACACAAAATAAATGTCAAATCAGTCAAATGTCAATAACAATAGGCTCGATATAATCCAATCATACTATATATTTTTAGCACGCGCTTTTATATATGCTCTGCGAATACCAAGTAGTTTATTAAGCTTTGGGTAGACGGAGTTACTCAAGGATCAATATTTTGAGGTTAGCAGAATCAAAAAAAATCGTTGTCACGGCCTTACATCGCGCAGCTATAGCGAAATCCAGTCGTCCATGGTTTACATCTCAGTTAACGCCATCTAACAGCAACGGAAAAACTCGAAGATACAAAGACAAACGCGCAGTTTGTAGGTCAAATAAAGCTCTTTTATATGAGACCAGAGACCAAGGTCGGTTATACCAAACCGGCGTAATTGCAGGTTATTTAAACAAACATTTGAATTGACCCCACCACTTTATTTTACTAGTTTATGAAAAATGTGTAAGACAGAAAGTACTATGACGTGTAAGGAACAAAATGCAGATATTTACAGTACCTGTCAATTAGTCAAAACACAAAGAAATTCTTAATTTTAACGTTGATCATAACTGTTATGCCCCCTAGCTGACACTTTACAAACTCAAAAGTAATTTCCAGCTTTTCTCTTAGACATATTTACTTGAAAATATTTTACCCGAAAGCAATATAACTACTTGTTTCTGAGATACAGGCAGTGGCCATTTTTAGTTAGCCACCCAGTACAATGTTACCTATATAATTTCCTATTATAAGTATACTATAATATAGGAACACACCTACTGCATGTCCATAGTCCCTAAACAGTCTAAAATCTGTATCTGATGGTATTAGGTTACTCTGAAATATTTCTTCCCCTGCAACTTGGCCATAAGGATGCGGTATTTTGGAGTAATAATTCAATAACCAAGAATGACTAGGTCCACTTTGAAATAGGATTTCCTTATGCCCAGATCCAGCTGCTTCAAGATTAACAACAACTTTAATATCTTTTGCCCACTTATGCTGTGTTATAAAACCATGAGCAGCTTGTAAAGGTGTCTCTTCAGCTCCATTAAAAAGAAAAATTATATTATATATAAAATTGTCATTACTTTGACATAATTTCCTCAGAATTTCTAGCATAACGATACACATTATACCATCATCACTGCCACCTACCAACATAATATATACAAAAATAATTACAATACAGACCATATTTTTATTACCTGGACTAGTTGGTACACTATCAAAATGGGCATTAACTAAAATGCTATATTTGGAATTATTTTTTGCAAATAGTTTAGCAATAACATTTTGTACATTCCCATAAACATTATAACCTCCAAATGGTTTAAAGTCAATATAATATGAACCATTTACAATTTGCATATCAATCTCTAATTTTCTGTTTGCAGTTTCTGCTATATTTATTAACTCGTGATATAAGAAATCCACTGCACCAACTTCATTTTCAAAACTGCCAACAATTCTAGATCCATTTTCAGTTAATTTCAATAAACTATTTTGTGCCCTTTCTGCTATGAAGCAATTTAAACATTTATTCTACAACAAAACTTATTTATTACTTAATCTAATTGTTGTTCAAAAGGTTTTTACCTCATCTTCTAATGTCAATGGAGTAGGTAATCGATTATCGAGTATAATCACAAAACCAAATAATATGCCAATAAAAGCAAAATAAAAAACTGTTTGTGAGAAAGTAATAGAATATTCTTTGTGTAGCTCTACATCACTCGTCATCTCATTAATTTTATTTTTAAAAAGAGCTAAAATAAAAACCAAATCTAAAAATATTCCTATGCAAAAATCAATAATAAATATATATTATATTGTAGGATCTATGATATACAAAAGTACATTAGTACAACTTTTTAATCTTAACCAATCTATAAATACCTCTTTCTTGTAAAACATGAAACAACAGTACCATAATAAAAATAGTAAATTAAAAGACTGCAATGCATGAACATTTTTAATATATTTTGGTTAAATATAATTGTAATATATCATAATATTCCGGTAAACTGGATTACAAGGGTCCGTTTGATTTTCCCCTAATATGCATTTAAAGATAAATTTAATTTTGTTTTAATTATTAATGTTTAGAGAAACACTACCTTTCAAACCCTTGAGTGACAAAAAAAAATATTTACCTACTATATGACAATTATTTAATAGGACATTCCACAATACACTTTATTCACAATTAGTATTCTGCAGTAGTCGAAAAGTAAGTCAGTTCTAGGTTCTAGGCACGTTCTAGGCGATTCTCAGGATTATAATTCTAATGCGAATACATTCAAACAGATTTGTATATTTCCTTGCAAGTAGAGGTGGGCAGTTCGGGTCCGAACCGGTTCAGTGAACCGAATCCCCGCAGGGAACCGAGGGAGCCGGTTCACTACATTTCAATGAACCGGATCTCGGCTCACTTGGGTCGACTGAATAATTTGGAAATTATACTTGGAATACGGTCGCAGGTTGGATTGAAAAATAAAAATTGATATTATATAACAGATAGGGTACGCACTAAAATATTTATTTATGCACAACATAACAGCATATTGTATAAATATACCTATAAAATGTATATACTGAACTGAATATCAAAATGTAAAAATAACTAAACAGCTTACGTATAAATCTAAATTCTACATTGATAATTTACAAATTATAATTTAAAAAAATGATTTGTGAAGTATTCGCGGTTGTTAATCGACTTCTCCCGTCAGTAATAATGTTCCCAGATTTACTGAAAATGCGCTCGCAAGGAACAGATGTAGCCAAGACACATAAACGTTTTTTTACTATTTCGTAAATTCTGGGATAGACATCTTTTCTTTGATGCCACCATGTTAGTGCATCTTGATGTCTATTGATTATCTGTTCATTTAGGTATTTATCAAATTCAATTATTCCAGCCGCTATCGATGTCGAATTTGAAATTGCCAGTTGTTTTTCAACTTGCTTATCAAATTCCTTCCACAACAGAGAAGTGGTACATGATAATCAAGATGAAGGAACATTTGTGAAATTTTCATCAGTTTCACTTCTTATATTAGAAATATTTGTAGAACAAACTTTATTTTTTAAAATTGCACATGCCGCTTCATATTTTGAATTATTTTAAAAACCAAATTTTTTAAATCGGGGGTCCAAAATTGCAGCCTCCGCGATTAATTCATTCTGTTCAATATTTCTAAATCTTTCTGTAATTTCTCGATGAAGAGTGTGGGCCATATTCCGAATTTCTGCAGGTAATGTCTCATTATTCGAAAATGTTAAAACATGACGTTTCATTGATTGCACAAACAAAATTTCTTTTGATAATGTTACATTTTTTTCAGCGCTTATTTCCATTGTTAGGTCATTGAAAAGACTTAAAATTTCGGATGCCACAGTTGCAATATTCCAATCACTTGGAGTCAGTGTATTTATTTCTTCATTCGAAATAATAGCCAATGATAGTAGATACCACGGCATCTTTAATTTTTAGAATTCGCGACAACATTATATACGTTGAATTCCATCTTGTACAAACGTCTTGCTTTACCTTTAGGATGGGTATATCCATTTGTTCCTGGAGTTGTTTCAATTTAGCCGCAGATTGAGCACTTCGCTTAAAAAATGCGACAATTTTTCTGATTTTTGAAATGGTATTTTCAATTTCCATTACCCCCCTTTTGTACAATTAAATTTATCGTATGTGCAAAGCACCCCAAATGCCGCCAACCACCCGCCCGAACAGCAGCCACAATATTAGCTGCATTATCTGACACAATGACTGTAATTTTATTCTCGATATTCCATTCTTTGAATGTTTTTTGAAAAATTTTAGCCATATTTTCAGCAGTATGTCGTTCAGTGAATTGAGCACAGCATAACAATTTTGAACTAATTTCCGTGTTCTTACCCAGCCAATGAGCTGTCAAAGCTACAAAGCTGTCATTGTTAATTGACGTCCACGCATCAGTAGCAAACGCTTCTTTAAGTTTTTCCTCTACTGTTTTTTTAGTCCTATTGTAATATTGCGGTATTAAACTAGAAGAAATAGTTTTCCTGCTGGGAAGCTTATATTCAGGGCACAATAAATTGACAAACTTTTTAAATTCTACGTCCTCAACAATTGTAAATGGCTGGTATTCTTTAACTATCATCCTTACCAGTTGTTCATCAAACTGTTTTGATCTATTTAAAGATACTGGTTTCATATTTAAAAAGAAATCGGTGATGTCTTCTTTCCTTTTTACTGCAGGTACCCTGCTAGATGAGCTCTCTCTCTCAGGACCCAGGACACACTCCAAGGGAGCACTTAGTGAATTATAAAGAATAGGTGGTACTGATGAAGTAGAAGGAAGAGACTCCTCAGGTTCATATATAGTTTGAGATGATGTACAGTACTTTCCCTGTTTATAGAAATCCCCACATGTTTTTTCTTAATGTGCCTTGTTAAATTTCCTGTTGAATCGCCTTTAGCAGTTATTAACTGTGAACAGTAACAACATTTTGCCTTGTCTTTATTAGCCAACTCAGTAAAATGATGCCAAATTTCACTTTTCTTGCGTGAATACGATGACATGTTACCTGGTAAAATTAAAATAGGCATTCAATTTTTTAACATATTTCAAACACATTTATTTTGATTACCTCGTAAACAGCAATACTCAGTATTTCCAATACTATAATAATTGTGTGGTACGTTGAGGAAAATTAATAAATTGTAGGTAAAATGCGGTGCACTGTATCCGATTAAGCGAATTTTAAGAATATAAGGCAGAGACGTGAATCTCTTAAAGAGAAAGAGGAAACTGAATATAATTTATAATATTTGTATTTTCAATTCTCCCAAAAATTATAAATTTCACCCTTTTCATATCAAACACAGACTTTTTTAAGTATATGTGAACACTTGAAGTACCTATATTGGTAGTTTAACAATGGCCTGTTCTGTATCGGTCAAAGACGCATAACAGTACTTATTTGTTATTTATATAGTTCTCAAAAATATTTCTTTGGATAATAAAATAAACTATTTAATTTATTAGTTGTCTGTGAGTTACAAAATTCTGACAAATATTTTTATTACACCTGCATCATAATCATAATTGCCATTTAATAATGCTATGAAAATTATGAAATGCTCTAGTTCTAATTACTTTTTGTTCGAATGGCATTCTCTTTAATAATTATAAATACCAAATGAATGTATAATTTAGTTTTACATAGGTATATTTTGCTTAATTTGTGTACAACAATCTGTGTGAATTGTACCTTCAAATAAATTGTTTGTCAAACATTTTGTATAATTGGTGGGCGCGCAGCCTAAATTATCATCACGGTTCGTTTGCGCCGACGACGGCGCCGAGTATTACATACGGTATGCTATTACGGATCCACACGGTTCAAATGAGCCGGTTCCGGGACCCGGCTGACTAATGAGGAGCTGAACCGAGTGAGCCGGGTCAATAAAAAGAACCGTTTTGCCCACCTCTACTTGCAAGTCAGTAGTTTATTAAACATTGGTGTTAACTTGTAGTGTTAACTCTAAACGGACAAATTGCCCTAAAGCTTTAGTTTTAGCTGTGTTTGAGTAATTTCCCGTCATATGTCATTTAATAACCTACAAACTTGCAATTTTCTTCATTCCACTCGATTCCACTGTTGTACCGTACCTGTGGTTGTACTTATTTTGTAAAGAAAAATTGCATAGTACTAGAGGTTATGGTAGTTAATTTCGTAGAATAAGAAGCATATTTGAACAATTATTATGTCCGCACTATTTGACGATTCTGACTCTGAAATTGAAGATATAAAGACTGATAATATATATGCTAGAAATTACAATGAATGGCGACAGAAGGAAGAATTAAATAAATGTATGTAAAACCCACAGTAAAATAAATAAGCTAATGTTTATTATTTAACATAAATTCTAAACTAGATTCCACAATTGACTGTTCATATATTTTGCCAATACTTTAATATTCTTCTATGTTATGTTTACAGAAATCTAACTGGTCATTTTGTGAATGGAAGAAACGGCTGTGTGTATAGATAATTTAAAAACTTTCTCACTATAACTACATACTACAAAAAATAAAAGAAAGCTCTATTCACTTATGACAATATTTGTTTTACATGCAATGTTGCTCTTTGATTATATTCTATAATTTTAATATAAGGAATAAGGATTAGGTTTTTGACTCGGACCTTCACAAAGAATATCATACAACGTTTTAGCAAATGTATGCTTGGCCTGACCTTTGGTATAAATCAGCTTTACTTGATAATCATATCTTTTTACTAAATTTCAAATAAGCCACCACTTTTGATTATCTAAGATCTTCAAGTTGTATAAAATGACTTCTAACAGATTTTTGAAAAATTTCTGTTATTGTCTGTGGTTTCATTCTTATAAATATGCACTATCTAAGTTAATGTTTTCATGTTTTCTGGACACTGTCTTAATAACGTAGTATATTGGGATTTAACACTTTACTTATTTCAAAATGCCTAGTCGGCAGTTTGAATGAAAGTTTGTTTGTTTAGAGATTGGCACCACTCTTGTTCTTTTTAGCTGTTGAAGAGTTTTTTTATCAGTTCTACTGTAACCATAGAAAACTGCATGCCGTCAATAATTAGACTAGAATGCTCCAGTAATCCTTAAATATTTTTTAATTGTTGTAGTTAAAACTAAATATGGTGAAGAGGTACCAAATCAATCTGAAAGTTCCTCAAGCTCTTCAGAAGATGAAGATGAGGAAGCTGTACAAATAACAGAAGATGTAGAAAAGGGTTTCTTCAAAACTTTAGCTAGCTTGAAAACTAAAGATCCCAAGATTTATAATGCAAATACAACATTTTTTATTCATACCCCAAACATAAATATAAAGAAATCAGAAAAAAAGGAACAACCTATGTTCATCAAAGATTATGAAAGAAAATTATTATTGGAAAATGAGGGACATATGGATGAGTCAGGATCTGATTCCAAAGAACCAAGGTAATATTTTAAATCAAAAATCATTGTAGAAATATGTTGTAGTATCTATATTACAGATCCCCAACTTATATTGAAGAACAAGAGAAACTTAAAAATAAGTTAAAAGAGGCATTAAAAAGTGTAGATGATGATAGTGACACTGAATGGGGCGGTATGTTCAAGAGCAGGAAAAGAACAAAGATGGAACTAACAAAAGAAGAAGAAAATTATAAACAATGGCTGTTAGGGCAAAAAGAAGACATTGGTGACGAAATTAAAAAAGACCTTCAACCATTAAAAGACTATTGGAATAATCCGAAATTAGATAATAATGAAAAATTTCTGAGAGATTATATTTTAAATAAGAGGTATATTTAATAATCGGTCTTAATTATATAGATCATTTAAAGTTATATTTATTTGCAGGTTTATGGATTCTGAGGACAAAAACTATATTCCAAGCTATGAAGAAATAGTGCACGATTCTGATCAAAACCTATCTGAAGATGAAAAAGAAATAGAAAAACAGGAGGAATTTGAACACAAATATAATTATAGATTTGAGGAGCCTGATGAAGAATTTGTAAGATGTTATATAAAAGTTGTAGTAGTATTTACATTATTCCCTTGCTGATTAGATTAAGCGTTATCCACGGACTATAGAGAATTCATTGCGTCAAAAGGATAAGAAAAGGGCGGTAAAGAGAGCAGAAGTAAAGGAAAGAAAACAAAAGGAGAAGATCCAAAAAATTGAAGAAATTAAACAAATGCAAGCACTGAAGAAAAAGGAAATTAAAGAAAAAATTCAAAAACTAAAGGAAATTACTGGAAATTCAGAAATAGCATTCAACGTAAGGAAATAACACAATGGACACCTTTTTCGTTTTTAGTTACATTGTAATTTAAATAGAACTACCTTCATAATAATTTTAGATATTAATCTCATTATTAAGATAAGTACTATTTGGAAGGGTATTTATCAGTGTCCTTTTTAGTATTAAGATGGCAATCATTACATCTTAGCTTTTACATTGATAGTTTCAGTTAAATTAGATTTTGCATTTGTTTTGCAAATTTAGAAACCCTTAATTTTTCTGTTTAATGGGCAGTTAGTATGCATACTTCATGATATAAATTGATATACATATTGATTATATCAGCATATATCTCCTTCTTCCTTTTCATTTCAAAAGTGTAGAGAAGCATAGTTTCTCTACTTGACAAGAAAATATCTTCTAATTCTGCTGTATCTCTACTAAATCTCATTATCATAATAATTCTGTACTTAGGATATGGATATAGAAGAAGATTTTGATCCAGAAGCGCATGACAAAAGAATGCGCCATTTATTTAACGATAATTATTATCAAGGTGAAGAGGAACAGTATAAACCCGAATTTTCTGATCTTGACCAAGAATTAGGAATAGGTAAATATTTCCATTTAATTTTTAAAAATATTACAGAATTTGTTTATAGAAAATTGGGAAAAATACGAATTAAATGAAAATCAAGAAAGTGAAGAAAATTTACCACACTGTGAGGATCAGGACTTTAATGTGAGTAACAATATTATGTACAGAATCCAGAATTTGGAAAGCTTAGAAAACGCTAGAGTTAAGTAAGCTTACATTTTATAGTAATAACAAATTGTTGAAGGAAGAAATTTGTATGCGAAAGGGGAAGTTTATGTCGTCATATTACCGTCTCAACATTTTTTCAATGATACGAAACAAGAAATGACGTTAAGTAAAACTATATTATATAGTATATTTATATAGTATTTCTTTTTTTCATTATTGCTATTATATTGTCCTCGTGCATACAAAAGGTCTTCTGTAAATGTTTATAGTGATAAATTTAAAAAAAAATAATGGATATAACTCCTACAGACAGCATGAACACATTTATAAAAGAGGTAATCAATTGTTTAGTATGTATAAAACATTTAAGTGAAAACGAGATTATTAAGGTCCTACTTCATCATAAAACCATATCTACTGAAATGTTAATTATGATGTACCGGGTGGCCAACTAAGAATGGCCGCCGGCTATATCTCAGAAACCAGTAGTCATATTGCTTCCGGGTAAAAAAATTTCAAATAAAAGTGCCCAAGAGAAAATGCTGGAAATTATTTTGGAGTTTGTAAAATGTCCGCAAGGGGGCGTAACAGTCAGGATCAATGTTAAAATTAGAATTTCTTCATATTTTTACTAATTAAGGGGTATTGAAAATGTCTAAATTTTATTCCTTACACATTCTTTAATACTTTTAGTCTTGCACATTTTTCACTATCTAGTGAAATAAAGTAGTGGGGGCAGTTCAGATTTGAATAAGTTTGATCTCATTTAAAAGAGCCTTATTTGCTCTACAAACTGAACTTGTGTGTTTGTTTCTCGGACTTTTGCTATCACCGGTAGATGGCGTTATCTGAAATGTAAGCAAATATTAGACTTTTTTTCAAAAAAGTTAAATAAAATAATATGTTTCTTTTTACATAAGCTAATAAAGAATTAAATCCTCTACATTTCGGTAAGAAAACCAAATTTTTATGTTTTTTAGAACAGGAGATATTGACAAAAATAGATCAAAATTCATAAGTTCTCCTGTTTTACTGGCCCTTTTTTTTATGAAGCTAACAATTTTGAGCTACATATATTATTTTTATCTAACATATTATTATTATCAAGAAAAATGTTATACCATTTTGAAAGACCCTGTTTAATAAAGCAAGATTATTTTTAATACTTATTTTAATCCAAAAAATATACCGTTTAAAAGAAAAAAGTAAGCTATGAAAAAATAAAACAATAACTGTGTAAAAACGACCAATTGTGAAAATAATAAATATTATTGTTAGTTTTAGATTGATTCCGTTTACTTTTTTGTGTTTGGGAAAACTTCTCTTTTAGTGAGACGCAGTTAGCGAATGAAGAGACATTCGATATGATTGGTGTCTATTTCGAATGCATGCGAAATGCTACATTTGCTTCCAGAGTGTATGCTACGCAGTTCCCTGGATGACGACATTATGCGAGCAGTGTTTTTCGTAGGTTAGTGGAAAGGCTTTGGACCACCGGAAACATTCATCTTCCGGTGTATAGAAGGCAACCTACTGGTCGAACCGAATAAAACGCTATAAAAGTATTAGAATATATTTAATTTAATCCACATGTAGTGATCGAAACCACAAGTAGAGAGTTGGGCATTTGTAGAACTACAGTCCCCAATATATTGAAAGATTTAAGTTAAAAATAAAACAAACTTTATTTCGAGATTTTTGTAAGGCCTTTGTTAGATTTGCTTTATCTCCTACAGTTTGTTTTAATACTTTTAAGCATTAAGCATAACAGTTGTTTTTAACGTTCCGTACTCGGTTCCCCTAAGTTTAACTCATACATTCATCTGCCTATTTATTGTCTGTTTACCGGTCACGGTCATTTTTATCCGATACCATTTATATAGACCACAGTAATACTTTATAATAGTAAGTTACCTAAAACAGTGTCTAACAAGTTTAGATAAATTTGATCTCACAGTTTCGTTCACGTTTGCCATATTATTTTCAGGATGTATCCTTATTACATCGTTCTTCATCAAGCTTTAACGGCTGAAGATATCAATCGCCGGATTGACTATTGTCAATGGCTATTAAATATGGTAGCGGAAACCCCGAAATTCTTTCTCGCGCCCTATGGACGGATGAGGCAACACTTAATAGCAATGGTGGTGTGAACTTGCACAATATGAACTATTGGTCCAGGACAAATCCGCGTTGGATGCAGGAAGTTTAGCATCAAGGCCGCTGGTCGGTAAACGTGTGGTGCGGTATTCTAGGAGGTAAAATTGTTGGACCCGTTTTCTTTAACCGACATCTCACTGGAGAGGTTTATTTATTTTTTTTTATGAATGAGCTGCTCCTTCTAACAGAATATGTCCCTCTGGACGTTCGTCGTGATAAGTTTTTTCAGCACGATGGGTGCCCGGCGCATTTTGCGGCAAGCGTCCGAGATTTCTCAGATCAGACATATCCTGGCAAGTGAATTGGACGGGGTAGTATATTTCCCTGGCCCGCCAGGTCACCAGACCTCAACATCCTAGATTTTTATTTTTGGGGGAGAGTTAACGACATTGTTTTTGAAAACCGGTCTACAACAAGACAAAATATAATAAAGAAAATTATAGCAGCAGTACGTAACATATCGGAGGCGGAAATTGAAACTTTTGTTTTATCCACGCGGCAACGGTTGCAGGCTTATATTAACAATGATGGGCGCCATTTTGAACAATTAGGCCGTCATTAAAAATTTTGCAAACCAATCTTTACAGTAATGTAATTGTAGTTATTTTAGTATTTAACATTAGTTTTATTCTGATAGTGTTAGTATTAATTGTTAGTATAGTAAATCATAGTAGGTATACGAAAATTTGAAATACATGATTTTCGAACGTTTACATAAAATTACATTTATGTAATTTTGGATTCTTAAACAGGAACTAACGAAATGTTATACATTTTTTTTATTTAATATATTTTTATATATTTTGCATCGGTATTACAGGAATGCCTTTCAAATTTCTTCCGCTTTTGTGACATTTTATATTTGGTCTGCGTGTTAGAATTTTACTGAATTTATTATATATATATATATATATATATATATATAATAAATTCAGTAAAATTATATATATACATATATATAAAAAAAAGAAGAAAATTAAAACAAGAGAATTCATGCATTTTCATCTATTTTTGCCAATATCTCCTGTTCTAAAAAACATACAAATTTCGCTTTTTTACCGAAATGTAGAGGTTTTAATTCTTTATTAACTTATGTAAAAAGAAACATATCATTGCATTTAACTTTTTTGAAAAAGGGCCTAATATTTGTTTACATTTCAGTTAACGCCATCTACCGGTGACTGCAAAAGTTCGAGATACAAAAACACAAGTTCAGTTTGTAGAGCAAATAAGGCTCTTTTAAATGAGACCAAACTTATTCAAATCGGTTAAGCCAAACGGGAGAAATCCTAGTTTATTTAAAAAAACATGTGAACTGCCCCCACCACTTTATTTCACTAGATAGTGAAAAATGTGCAAGACTAAAAGTATTAAAGAATGTGTAGGGAATAAAGTTTAGAAATTTTCAATACCCCTTAATTAGTAGAAATATGAAGAAATTCTAAATTTTAACATTGACCTTGACTGTTACGCCCCCTTGCGGACATTTTACAAACTCCAAAATAATTTCCAGCATTTTCTCTTGGGCACTTTTACTTGAAATTTTTTTACCCGGAAGCAATATGACTACTGGTTTCTGAGATATAGCCGGCGGCCATTCTTAGTTGGCCACCCGGTACAGCAGAATTAAGAGACAGTATGGAATCCCAAACAAAATAGGGCAACATCATTTTGCACTAAACGTTTAGGCAGACATTATGGCAAATCATCTCGTAGGGCGAGTCATGTGCGATGAAACATAAACTGAAGACAAATACTTCATAGATACACACATGTTTGACTTCCTGAGTAACAATATCCTACTGTACAAAAGAGAGATATGGTGGCAACAAATGGCGCAAAAGCTGACAATAGTCCAAGCAATTTTACCTGGAGTTTTGAAAATTGTAGATCAGTAAATTCCTTATAATTTTTTTCTGAAGCATTTTTTTGGTGAAATAAATGGTTTTTTAAATAATCTCATTTAAAGTGCATTGTATTTTTTAACACGATGTATATGGTGCCTTGTCATCTGAAATTGTACACTGTCGATTTAGTTATTATCCACATATTTGCTTTAAGTTATTTGCTATTTATACCTGCTTTCACTTCGACACTGGTTGGACCAGGTGTGCTCACATCTACATCTGCAGTGTTTGGCTGATTACTGTCTTCCTCTTCTATTATCTCTTCTTCATAATCCATTTCCATATTGAAACTCCATTACAATAAATACAAATGATAGTTGTTCTGATGGAGCAAGTCTAATATTACTTATCTTTCATCCCCATTCTTCCCGATTCTTGAAAACCCCGAGCCGAGTCTGAACGTGATGGTAGGTTGGAGTGAATGCTGGCGTGCTGCTGTGGGTGGAAGTGAAGCAAGATTCAAGTTACTTTTTGCCATATTCAGGGCGCCATTTTCAAATATGACTGGGCCAGCGGCAGCCGCCAAAGTCTCAAATCTAGTATATTGTTTAGGTCACAATACTGCGTAAAATTGACAGTTTTCAAAACTCTTGCATTTTTTCCAGGTAAGGCATGTTTTGGCTCTCTCTTGCTTGGCCTACAATGCGATTTGAGGAATTACTTAAGTCAGAAGTTTCCAAATCATTGAATTCAAAATGATAGAGTTGTTGAATTACTAGCCAGATTTCCCGCTGCCGATTATTTTTTATAGACAATTATTAAAAATAATTTCTTTAATGCAATACATACTTAGAAGAAGAGCAAAAGAGCTGAAAATGCCTAAAATCATACTGTATTGTGAATTAATGAACGTGGCCACTTATTTGAACATTTAGGGTCGTTGTTGGTTTCTTGTTTTGTTTTTATTATTATTACTGTTATGTTTTTTTCATTTATTGTTGCAATAAACGCCTAATATTAAAAACGTACATTTTTTCTATAGCTAATGACTTATTTGGCAATAGTTCAAAATTCCAAGACAATGTAATTGCTGGTGCCAAGAAAAAAATCAAAATGTCTCGATATTCTTGAATCTCACCAGTACGCCGTACGCTTTGCGCAATGGCAATTTTATATCTTATCGTATATATACAGCACGTGTCAATTTTCATTAGCCATAGGCGATTAATCCATACAGTATTTGGCAACATAGTACCCCTTCTTTCCTTTCCAATGCCAGCGCGACCGATGCATGCTCGTAAGTAAATACAAGTTAGTGTGGTTAGCAGTAACTCTTCGACCACCGGGTTGGGTGTTTGTAATGCGTTCAGAAATAATATTTACGAGTTACATGGATTTGTTTTTCTTTTTCCTTTTAGTAAATGCAGAGAATTATTAAGCTGCGTTCACGCTGCATGACACAAACAAAAGCGTAATTCTAATAAAATTAAAAATAAGCTAAATAAAAAAGGATTCTGAAAATAATAATAAACTAGTAGATCAGGAGATCGCGGCGGCCATTTGATGTTTCCCGTTCCAGTAATAAGACGGCATTGCAGACTACATCGCAACGTGTTCGCAGCTAACATTGAATGTAAATTCTGGTCGGGAGAAGTGGGAAGATCGGAGAAAGTCGTTGTGATGTCGATTGTTCCCGGGATTGGTGACGGACGCTGTGGGGTGGCACGTTGCCACATATTACTTGTATATGTATAAATCGCATGTAAACATTGAATCCCTATACCTAATGAAAATTGACACATACGGTATATACGAAGTGGTGGTATGTTTGTGTGTGTGAGATATTCCGTAATTTCCAAAAATCCTTAATAACATACGCGTCGATCTATTTTCACTTCTCTTTTACAGACATGTACAAATCACAAAGTACTAATTTATCAGCAGATAAAGTGAAGTTTTCGACTTACGACTCTTGCCGTTAAATTGATTTGGAAAATTAATTGCCATTGCTAATTAGCGAAACGTGGACGCGTTTCGATTTCCTTGAAACTAATCAGCACGCCGTACGCTTTTCGCAATGGCAATTTCATATCTTATCGTATATATACGAAGTGGTAGTATGAGATATTCCGTGAATTCGAAATAGTTATTTATTATACAAGGGAAAAAAGTATTAGATTTTAGTTCGAGGTAATGTTCGTCTCCAAAAAAAAAATACCGAGAGCTAAAATCTAATGTTTTTTCCCGTGTATAATACACTATTTTTTTCTGTGACGGGAAAAACGACGATTTATTACTATATGTATATTAAAGTCAGAAAATCAATCGATGTGACATTTGAAGTTTTAAATTGGTAGGTTGTTGTACTTATAGCGACATTACACCTGCGTTGCTAAGGAAACCTGTAAAGTATTCAAATATCTGTCAATTTAATTTTGTGTTTGGCTTTATAAATTTGCGAACTTAAGTTGATTTTTAGTTATTTTGAATGGAAGGTGAAAAAGAAATGCAGTTCTTTCTCGGAGACGGCTTACATAAGTAAATGTAACTTTTTCTATAATAAAATATATTAAAATTAAATGTCCGTGTTCTTACTTATGTGTGCATATCCTGGAAAAAAAATACTCATTTTTTCCCGGGAAAAAATGAGTACTTTATTCCCCGGCTTATAAAGTGACGTTTTGTTACCTGTTAAGAAAGATAAAATGTCAAACTTGTTTCCAGTCACAAAAAAATATCCTTTATTACACACTATTTTCTATCTATTTTCACTTCTCTTCTATGATAATAGATCGACATGTGCGTAATTAAGGATTTTTCGAATTTACGGAAAATACATACCACAATGTTTAAAATACTCTTTATTTCGAAAATGAAAAGTGTGAACACATGGATGTTAAAACTAACATCAAGCAGTAATTAATTACTGTGACTTACATATATACCTTTATACGTAAAACGTATATGTATATATGCATGTGTTTGAGATACACACATACATTAAGTGCCATTGTCGATAATCGAGTGTATCTCAAACACATGCATATATACATATACGTTTTACGTATAAAGGTATATATGTAAGTCACAGTAATTATTTATTGCTTGATGTTAGTTTTAACATCCATGTGTTCACACTTTTCATTTTCGTTTTGATTGGTGACGCCACCTAAGGCTCTATTACACGAGATGCACTATTAACATACAGGCCTCTGTATAGCAGAACATGCTGTCAGAAGCCATCGCTTTTTTCCGTGTCATCTTTTGGGTGTTAGATGTCGCTGTGATACTCTTACTACATTTAACATGTGAAAATGACATAGGCAGCGATTTAAGTCTTGAAGCTATTGTCGAGAATCTCCACGCACACTGATGAGACAAACCTTTCTTTTATCTGACTGAATAAGGTATACATATATGACGTATGTAGACACTCTATTTGCATTAGAAATAAAAATAGATGCCTAAATTTTGCTACATTTAACTAGAATCTTTAGAGAGGGCCCGAATATTTTTAGAAACTTATACAAACGCCCTCGTCTTGGTGCCTTGTCTCAAACTAACTTTGTTTCCAAAATGTATACCAATAATATCTATTACATCAGCTATCTATATCTATCTCCTCTATCTGTGGAAAAACTGAATTTATATATATAAATAGTAAATACATATACTAGGGATGTTCTCTTTTCTCTGAGTCTATCTAGTAGGCGATGATATAAATTTTGTATGACAATTTCAGTCAGTTGTTTTGTCAGATTGTTCGTAAGTTGCATTAATTTAAAGTACTCCTTTCGCCAATAAATCATGGAATTGAACAAGGAACATTATCAAGCGATGATTTTTTACAATTTGAGACGTAGCTTAAGCCGTAAAGAATGTTTTGAAGAAATCAATCGAATGTTAGGTAACAAGTCCTGTTGCTTCGCTACCGTAAAGCGGTGGTACAATGAATTTCAACGCGGTCGACTTTTCTTAAATGATAGTTTTCAAGCTCCCGAGCCAGAAACGGCAGTTACAAAAAAAAACATTGCTCTTATTCGGAACATGATTGTAGATGAGCGGCATACTACTGTCAGAAGCATTCAAACATCTGTAAATATTGGTGTAAAAGCAATTAACATTATTTTACACAAACATTTTAAGGTCCGCAAGCTTTGTTCTCGGTAGATTCCCCACAACTTGACTTCAATTCAAAAAGAAGACCATGTGAGATGGTGGAAATCTACACTAGATCGCTTTAACCGTGGATCTTCTCATGTGGTGTACATCATCACAAGTGATGAAACATGGGTATAGTGCTATGATCACGAAAAAAACGCAATAATCGACAGTTTGGGTCTTTGAAAATGAGTTGGCTCCAACAAAAGTTGTTCGTGAAAAAAGTCGAAACAAGAAGATGATCGCCACATTTTTTGGAATTACTGGGCATGTCCACTGTGAGGATAGACGTACTGTTAATTCAGAATGGTACACTACAGTTTGTTTCCCTCAGGTTGTCCAAAATGTTCGCGAAAAACTTCCAAGAGGAAGGATCATCTTGCATCAAGATAACACTCGGGCCCACACTGCCGCTCGAACAACTTGAGTATTTGAATGTCCAAAACATAGAAATAATGTGTCATTCACCGTATAGTCCAGACCTAGCACCTAATGACTTCTTCTCATTTCCGCGGGTAAAGTATAAATTGCGGAGTTTACGTTTTACGTCGGACGAAGAAGCGGTTGATGCCTTTTAAAATAAATAAACTACGACCAGGAGATTGAAGAAAATGTTTTCAAGTTTGGTTTTCACGGATGCATAAATGCATTAACTGTGGAAGAGAATACTTTGAAAAATTATAAATAAATGTTTTTTCTAAATAAATTGTGTTTTACTTTACCAAGCTCAGCGGAAAGAGAACGATTTATCAGAGTTCTCATGTATGCATGTTATGTCGTATATAACTCTATATTATATAAAGTCTACACCTCAAACATAGCGAATTATTGTACTCATTTAACTTATTTTCTGCCTTTAATTTTCTTATAGACAGGTATCCAATCAAATACCGTTAACGCATCTTTTTAAACTAAAAAAGCGCGAAAGCTGCTTTATAGATTGAAGGATATAATGTTACACCCAGACGCGCGTGTAAAGGTGAGCGTCGTTTCATTTATCTTAGCCCTAATCACAGGGATATCCTTTTATGTTTATGTCCTATCCATTAAAAAAGTAACACATAACTAGTTGTTAATTTGTAGAAACTAACAGTGTCTCTAATAATAGCAGTGTGGACGATAGATTTCATAGGACATTTTTTTATTGCGCTATTAATCTGCGAACGTCAGATAATGTTTTAATTGAAAATTACTATGTCATTAGGTTTTACTTTCTTTTTATATTTAACCTAGTATTTTGAGTTTGATTCATATTCTAGTTGTTTAGTTATTTAAAGTTTTTATGGTTAAAATCTTATGTTAAAAAGAGAAATCCAAATTCTGCAATTGAGCATCGAACCCGGTACCTGTTAGAAAGTAAGCCATTACCGAACCGTTAGATCATTACTGCTATACCATAATCATATATTAATTTTAAAAATTATCTGATATGATGCAAATCACCACCTCTACTATAACTTTAGTTGAAGCTATTTTATGCACACGCCAATATAGCTTTTACTGTGTAATTAATGCGAAGAGTTTTGAAAACATTCACTGGTAGTTGAGGCTTATTTAATGATTCATGACGTGTAATAATAATAGCAGTGTGGACGATGGAAATAGCCCAAACAACAACTCAAATTATTTAATGATATCCTGACACTAACTAACTGCTTAAAACATATGTTACAGATGGACTGCGACTACAACCCTATGCTTGAAAAAACACTGAAAAGTTCTAAAGAGAAGAAAAAAAGAAAAAAGAAATCTAAATTTTCAGAAATCATAAGCGAGCCAAAGCCTCTATTTAATCCTGATGATAAAACATATGAAGAATATTTGGATGAATATTATAAGTTAGATTGTGAAGATATTATTGGAGATGTACCTTGTCGTTTTAAATACAGGAAAGTAATCCCAAATGGTTTTGGGTTAACAACCGAAGAGGTTAATCAAAATAAATCATTATTAAAAATATATATTATAAATCTTTCGTTCCAGATTTTAATGGCCAATGACCGAGAACTTAATAAATGGTGTTCTTTGAAAAAAGCTACACAGTATCGTCCGGAGCACGTTGAGAAATATGATGTAATTGCTTTCCAAAGAAAAGGAAGAAATGAAGCCTTAAAAAGAAAAATTTTACCAAGTTTATTTACTGAACAAGGTAATTCCACAAACACTGAAGATAATCTAAAATTAAAAAACAATGGTAATAAAGAAGAAAATCAAATTATTAATGTGGAAAATAGAAAGAAACGTAAAAGAAGTAACGTTAAAAATAATCTTGAAGAAAATGACAATAAGAATCTAGCTGATAATCCAAAGGAAACAATAGAATCCATTCCAAACAAGAAAAAGAAGCATAGTAAAACTGCGTCAATGTCACTCTTACCCAATATAGAGACATCTGTAAATAATACAGATAACATAGGACATTCTAATATATCTAATATCTTGGATAAAAAAGATACAATAAAGGAGGAGCAAAAATGTCATAAGAAAAATGAATTTAAAAAAAATAAGAAAAAGAACAAACATCGAAATAATACTGCCAATACTAAAAAGGGCGATGAAATATATACTGCAGGCAAGTCATTGCTGATTAATAAAAATAAATATAAGGAGGACAACCTTAAATCTAAAGAGATTACAGATAAATTCAACAATAAACTAAATAAGAAAAAAATATCAAAAAGAAATGATTTCAAGATTTTGGATATCTCTGACGCAAGATTGAAAGCTTTTGGTTTAAAGCCGAAGAAATTTAAAAACAAATTAAAATATGGACAAAAGAAACATTAGATAACATCAAAACAAATTGTCTGTAGAATTTATAAATAATTGTAATATATTAATAAACCTATGTATATCTTTTGTATTCTCTTTATTTGAAATTTGCCTTTTTTGTTTGTCCTTTTCATATGCTAACATACACTACATTCAAATCTTTTATTCCTTCCTTCTGTTGAGAATATGGATAGTGACGTCACATACTTCTAGTCTTATTTAAACAACTTTTAAAAATTTATGGCTTGCATACTGCCATATTAACTGAAACCTTGTGTATCTACTTGACGACACCATTCCAAATATTAGTTATTTCAATTTATATAACATTTCTGTATCGCGTATAGAAAGATGAAACAATCAGTCAGATATGTTCATTTACTGTGCTAAGGGAAAGTTCGAAATTTACTCTACTGTTACAACCAGTGGCGGCTGGTGAGTACGTTTTTTTGGAGCACGTACTTAGACAAGACTGATTTATTTAATAATAAATAAATGATTTATTATCGGCGATATAAATCTTACTTAAACCGCTAAATTGATAGATTGAACTGACTTTCACTTGATTCTTTATTCTAACAATTTCAATATCAAAGTAATTTTGAAAGTGATGTGTTCTACAACAACAAATAAATTTCTGATGAAAATGAAGGGACTTCAAGTACTTTAATTAAAATTGCTTCGAGTCGAACAGCAAAACTGTATTCATTATGTTAGATGTTTTTGTCTCGACAACTTTAGACACAATTATTTCAAGAGACAATCCAAAAAAAGCCTTCTTCCAAAATCCATCTGTGTCCAGTCCACCACCAGCAGTGGTTAAAAACAGCCCCAATCTACCACTAAACTTGTATTTTTATTATTAAACTTTTTTTTTCATAATGTGCGCATCCTTTATCAATAGGTACTGGAAAAAGAAGCATGCTTCATCAAACAATACAATTTAATTTTCTAAACACCGAAGAATAATTGAATATTTCAAGAAAAAGGAAAATTGCGTACTGTAGCATAATGCAAGTATAACATTTTGACATATTAAACACAGGTACATGCTAATATAAATAAAACAGAAAATTTTAAGATAATATCTGGGCACTATATAAATGCTAAAACATTGAAATATTCATATTAGGCCAAAACCCTTCAACTGTAACTGCAAAATATCGGATCAAAATGTGTGTAGGTAAATAACAGAGAAGGAACTGTATCTGCTAAGATTCTTTCGATGGACATTTTGAATGTCATAACCACGTCTGCTATCCACTGAACCTCTAGTATTAGCGGTTGGAAACAGCCTGATTCACATAGCAAGGGTAAGATAAATATAACAATAACTCGGGACTGGATTGAATATATCCGGCTTGCGAACACTGTCATTAGTTATTGAATGCTCTGATACTCGCACGTCTATTTCTAATCCAAAACATTAGAAATGTTCATGGATCTTCCATGTACTTATATACATTCATAGACTGTATTATCAGCATTGTCCCATGTATGTGCAAAAAAGTGGCTTACACGTCTTATTGCTAATTTTGACATTATTTTGCCAGTGTGAAAATGGATTATTTTTTCCTGTAAATGAAAGTTTAAATCATTGAGAAAGAATAGGTAGGGAGACGACGCCACGTGATCAAACCGGGGACAGGTCCACCATATTGATACTACACTTACGTCAAACAGGTAGTGTTGGTAAAAAGTGGAGCGTTTGTTAAGTGCATCGTGTATTAGAGTTATATAATAAGTTAAATATTACCAAGACATTATGGTTTCTTGTGCTCTACGTAGCTGCAACAGCAGAGACGGCGTTGATAAGAAGAAATCGTTTGGAATAACATTTCATAGGTTACTGTAGGTCTGACAGATTATAATTTTAAGTAGTCCGGACTAGATGATGCAGCCATATTGGTCCCACACTTAGCCCCGCCCAATACTCCCGTTTTGAGAGTACAGCAAAGATGCTTTACAGCGTCTCCATAGTATTTTTCCTCAATGGTTTAAATAATACCTTAATTATTGACATTAGATGTCAAAATGATTGTTTCTGATTATCTTTTATTTTGATGATTATTTTATTTAAAATTACCGTTTGTAAAAATATTATCTTAACATTAAATTAATTTATTATATTATATAATTGTTTAATATTCAACACGAAAAATAAAATACAAATACAATAAATATAAAAACAAAACAAAAAAACATTAATATTTAGTCATATTTCCATTTCCTTCAATGACTATTTAAGCGATAGGGCATTGAATTAATTAATTGCCGCACGTAATTTTCATCGGCCGTTAATTCTTCCCACGCATTTTCTATAGTATCCCAAAGATGATTCACATTTAGGAAACGAATATTTTGGATTTATATTTTCTTAGTTAATAAACCCCATATATTCTCAATAGGGTTCAGATCTGGGTTGTTAGCGGGCCACGGCAAAGTTTGTGTTATGTTATTTTGGTAATAATAACATCGAAAGTTTGCCGTGTTCTAATAATATTAACCGGGATAGGACAATTGTCATGTTGATATATAAAAATTTCGCGATATAATTATTGAAAAGCTCGTCTATTTTGAAGAAAACTCCTAGCGCTTCATGGCTGCACCAAGCCCATGCATTTACGCTGAAACGTCCACTCTTTCGTACCGCTTTTTCATCAGAGAACATGAAATTTTGCCAAAAAGGCAATTCTCTATAAACGTAATTCAAAGAAAATAGTAGTCGAGCTTGTTTGTGTTCCTCTGTTAATTGTAATTTTCTAACCGGCCCAGAACTTTTCAAGTCCGATTCATGGATTCTTCGACAAGCTGTGGATCGTGAGCCAGGAAAAGTTACTGCAATCTTGCATTTCTAATGGTATCAAAAGGGTTTTCGCTTAAATATTGTAAAAGCAGTGCGTCTTCTTCGCGCGTGAATATTCGGGGAGGAGCAGAACCACTTCTTCTATATAATGTTTTGTCCTCTTCCCAGCGTTTCTTAATTTTTAGCACAGTAGATTTATTCATGCCAAATTGCTGTGCTACTGCTCTAATTGATCAGTTTCGCTATAATACTTGCCTTACTTATCAAATCTAAATATGCGGGCATATTGAATATCTGTATCTGTCAGTTAAGGGGGTTTACGCAGAGGTATCGACGAACTGCCGGCAGGTAGGACGTAAGGGGGTGGCGCCATATGCGCTAATGTAAATTCCGCCGATGTAAGGTATTCGTTAAAATAAAACAAACAGCAGAAATTTTGTTTTTCTTATTATGTTTTAGCATTAAATTGAATACAAAGGATTAATTAAGGCTGCGTTGGGAGTACTTTCTTATAATTCAAATTATTTACTCCTACATTTCACTCTCAAAGTTGGCAAAATTTACAACAACACAACACAGTTTCAGAAACTTTATTTTAAAAACTAATTCCAGTTGAGCCTTCGTTTATGTGTTTTAAATTTCGTTTTGATATTTCGTATATAAAAGCGGTACTATTGTTTTAACGAAACCTTGTAAAGTCCAGAATTTACATTAGCATATATGGCGCCACCCCCTTACGTCCTATCTCACGGCAGTTAGTCGCCACCTCTGCCTTAGCCCCCTTAAGTATGAAATTGAATTGACGCTATATGATAAATTGAAAACAAGTCATATTTATATACATAATCGTATATTATGTGTACGCCAGTTTTTTTTTTTGCACAGAACTGTACATTCAATTATGCCCCATGAACGTTCGTTTGTACCATTGAGAAAGAATAGGTAGGGAGACGACGTCCAAAAGTCCAATATACAGAAACCAGGTTTTCGTAAAACCTCAATAAGGAATATCTGTAGGTAATACCTCAGCTTTTGTTTATGAAATTTTTAAAATACATCTTAATATAACATTTCCAAACAACGGCACTCTAGGGGAGATTAGAGTGCCTTTTTAATCACGGTGGTGACACTGATGAAAAGTTTGATAGGTTACGCAAATTGTACCCACAAAGCTTCCAACGGGTCCCATTTCTGTGTATGTTTTATAGATCCTAAGTGACATTGTACGTGCGATTTTTGGGCATTCTGTAACGATATTTAACAGACTTTGCAATAAATTTCGGAATCACTGACAATGGACATATAATCAGTATGACCCTTAATCCAACTCGCCATTCTTCCATATCAGTAACATAAACAATGTTCTAGATCTAAATAAATGATAACTAAAAATGTATGCGTATGTTATTGAAACTTAACGAAATCCAGTGCACACCCATATGTCAAGATAATTGGGAGAAGTAGATTCAATGAAACTGTATTAAACTGGAACTATTACAAAAATTACGAAGTATGTATTAACAGTCAAAACAAAGAAAAAACGAAACTAACATAAGTATGAATAGGTATATACATATATAACTTTATTTACCTTACGAAATATAAGGTAAATATAATGAATTTTAAAAACCCCTCACATTGCACTTCTACCTACGCCGATGAAGAACGGAATTTAGCAGTTAAATGGACTTTTTTTGTTTTCGGGACGTAAACAGATGTTGCAGTTCACCATATGAATAGTGCTATTCAGGAACTGCGTGTTGATTACATTATTTCTTTGCTCCGCCGTAATTTAAACCTGGGACGTCCGGGGTATACTCATCACTCATCAGGTACAATTACATTTTATGGACAGCTTTAGGACCTTGGTTTGAAACTGCACTGGACTTTCCAAACACGTCACAAAAGGACGTCCACAGGATTTTCAATGCAAGCGCGTTAATTGTGCGTTTCAAGGGTTTCGTATAGGTATACTTAGCTATTATTACCAAATTTCCATTTTACACTGGTATTATTAGTTTTATGAGTTAGAGGAAGTTCAATAAGATACACTATTAATTTGCACAGTTCTATTTGCAAGTCCAAAAAAATAGATATTCGAAGCACTACAAAAATATTTAGGTACTCTTTTTAAATATATAATGATACACTTAAGTAAATACATTTTATTTTTAAATCCACTTCTTTCCAGACACCTAAACCATTTTTAGCCTCTTGTGCAACTGAAAATATGACACCTATGCATCTGCATCAGATTTAATAAAATACATATACGAGATTTCGTTTAATGAATTTTTGGGCAGATTAATTAAGATTATATACATTTTAAAGAATTTTGGTGAAAAATCAACTCTTCCATTAATTTGCAATAAGGTCCTAATTTAACGCACAGGCATACACTGACGAAAATCATTCTTGTGGATATATGACGACCTATCTAATAAGACTCAGTTTAAAAACTCTTCCGCAGTTGCTGAATTTGTTTTTGTAGCATTAACTGCAAAGGTCCATCATCAAATACCCCGAGTTTTTGCTCAAATTGCGTAATAGATAAGCACATAACCTATTACTCTAGTTTCTAATAATTTTAATAACTAATATAATTATAATAGATAAAAGTATTTTTTTATGTGAAACAGTATAAACAAAATTAGAAACTGATTAGTTTAATATATGGCTTCAATTCAATGTAGACTAACTTACCTAGGTTAGTAAATTTGATTAGGGTCAAAAGGATAAAATTACACAAATACATTCATACATGTAAAAAAAAACAGTATTATTTCTGCAGCACTCTTTATTACTATACATGGGCGAGATAGGGGAAGTGGATCAGTTACAACTCAGACTAGACCGACTCGTGTTTTGTCTGCTCTAGGGAAAAACGGTACCCGAGAGCCGACAAAACACGAGTCGGTGTAGTCTAAGTGAAATCGGATCCACTGCCCCTATCTCGCCCATGTATATTTATTACATTTTAAATATACATACGTATTTGACGATAAGATTAAAACATATTTTAAGGTGAATTAGAAATATCCATGTTATCAGATTTCTCTGATGACTCCTTCTCATTTTGATTATCAGATTCTTGTGATTTTCTCTTGTCCCTTTCAGAATCAAATCCTTTTTCTTCTTCGTCATAATTCCTAGGTACCTTAGAATGGGAAGGAGAGCGGTCTTTCGTATCTTTACGATCCTTTTTGTCTTTTCTACGATCCCGACTTCTGGACCTGCTTCGTCGTCTGCTTCGCTTAGGTGTAGGAGATCTTCTTCTACTACCTCTGGATCTAGACCGTTTCTTCTCTCGCACAACTTTTTTGTCCCTGGATCTAGAGCGATATCTCCCTCTTGAAGTTGATCTTGACCGTTTTTTATCGATACTTTGTCTTTTTTCGTCTATACTACTTTCACGTTCACTTCTCTTCTCTTTAGATTCTTTCTCTTTCCGATCAATATCTTTTTCTCTTGATCTTTCTTTATCTCTTGATCTTCTTTCCCTAGATCTATCACGATCTTTATCTCGGGAACGTGGTCTATCTTTTTCTTTAGATCTGTCCCGGTCTCTAGAGCGTCTCTCCCGTGACTTTTCACGAGAACGATCGCGTGATCGATGTCTATCAAGCTCTCTTCTTGAATATCTGGATTTAGATCTAGATCTATGCGATCTTGTACTCCTTGATCTAGACCGCCTGGACCTCGACCTAGATCTGTGCCTAGAACGGGATCGTCTTCTTCTCTCTCTAGATCTAGATCGCCTGGAACGAGATGATGATCTTCTTGAACGATGTCTAGATCGAGATCTTCTAGATCTAGAATGAGATCTAGATCTACGTCTACGTCCACGCGACCTTGATCGAGAACGCCTAGAAGATCTTTTATCTTTTGACAACATTCCAATGACAGGGTCCATTGCTGCAGAAATTAAACTCTGAGCTTCCTTTGCTTGCGACATAGCTTCTTCTATTTCTCGTTGCGCTATCTCATTACTTTTTGCTTGAGGCTTTGAAATTGCTTGAGTTGCATGAGTTAATTTTATAGGTTTACCTTTTAAGTCCTTCCCATTAAGTTTCAAAGCTTCTAATATACTTGGTTGTTCGCTAAACTCTAGCAACATGTGGTTACTCCCATCTGAGGTTCTTGTGCAAGTTCTAAAGTACTTAATTTCACCAGCTTTTGCAAAAAAGAGTACCAAATCATCTGTAGTTATCTGTGGATCTATATTGTGAATTAAAATTGTTCTACGTACTTCTTCAATTTTTACACTGTCATAATTAGCTGGTAAAGCTGGATATAAAGGAAGATTACTAGCTTGTAAGTGAGGATCAGTTGTAATTATTACTTGCTCAGTTCCTACACCACTTACAGAGTTTACTACGTTTGGAGGTAGCTTGGGTTCTGTTGGACATAAACCTGGCACTATCGTACCATTCTTTGTCATTTCAAGTGCATAATATTCATCTGGTATTTCACCATTTTGCACTGGAATCACTATCAACGCTCGGTCAATGAATACAGTATTTGTCATATGCTGAGCTATTCCTACTGTACTTGAGTCAACAAATTTGATATAACATATTCTAGATTGTACAGGACACGATACATCTCTTATTGTGGGATATAGACGAATATCCTCAATCTTACCCAAATAGCCAAACAAAGTTTGCATTTGATCTTTTGTAGCTTGGGGGGCTATATTAGTTACCTGAACCACGCGAGTTCCTCCAACAGCCATGATGCAATATGTATTATATTCCGTTCAAATCCATACAGAATATTCACATTATTTGAAACAATAAACGTTGTATCAACGATTTGTAAACACACCACAAACTAACTTAAACTTGGTACTAGACACCATCTAGGAACTTTCTCTTTTACAATGTCAAATAGTATCGTGGTGACAGTTTAGACCAAATGGCGCAGTCAAGCCAACATTTTTATCCGCGGTTTGTATTGCGTGAAGGCCGATATAGAAGGCGCTGGCATCAAAAAATTACAGTTTTCAATAACACTAAGCAAATAGCGGGCGATTTAAAATGTATTTGGTAGCGGGAAATTCAAAATTATGTTTATTAAAAATTAGGGTTTAATACCGCGAGATCAAAAATATATTGATAAAGGTTTGCCATGGAATGTAAAAATCTGTCTTAAGTTATATCATTAAGTGTCATACTGTCATTAATATTTGTCATTTTAAGAGAAAATATAATGCAGTGTGACACTTAATGATATAACTTAAGACAGACTTGTACATTCCATAGCAAACCTTTTTCAATATAATTTTTGATCTCGCGGTACATGATCACACCACTGTCATCAAATTGCATACTATTTACTAGTTCCCGTAGTAATGAGGAATCATTGCTAAGGAAAACAGTATGCAGTACGATATTCAATTACAATGCTGTAACCACACAATAACGTTTTAAAGAAAAGAATTACTTAAATAATTACACTTTAATATTGCTACGTAGAAAAGGTACAAAGTACATTTATGAATATTAATAACTAACATCTAACACGTATGTTTTAGTTAAATTACCAGTACAAAAATAAAGAAACGAAGAATAGCATAATCTACCAAAAGTAGAATATTCGACTAACAAACATATTTTTAAAATTAAGATAGAATTTCTGTTGAAAAAGCACAAGTACCTACTCAAAATACTACAAAGTAGAAAAGGTATACATTTATGATTACTATTGAAAAATTATAACTAACATCCAACATGTGTTTTAGTTAAATTACCAGTACAAAAATAAATTAACGAACAATAGCATAATCTACCAAAAGTAGAATATTCGACTAACAAATATATTTTTATTAATAGAATAAAACACCTTTTTCACAAAAAATAGTTTAATAACTAGATGTCACATTTTGTGTGCACTGCACACATCGTCAGTAATAACAGTTACTACTGACGATGTGTGCAGTGCACACGAAATGTGACATCTAGTTATTAAACTATATTTAGTGAAAAAGGTGTTTTATTGTATTACTATTTCTATATTTCACAAGTGTTCAACATATATTACTACAAAGATAGTTTTAACAATAAGATAGAATTGCTGTTGAAAAGTACAAGTACCTACTCAAAATACTACAAAGTAGGTAATTAAACCCGATAGATACACAATGACTTAAGACCATGTTTACTACCACCATTTACAAAATCTTGTATTACATAAATGATGAACATAAAATAAGGTGACATAAATAAAAATATGGATACATAAGATACCTAACAAATTTAGTAGACGTCTTTTCATCAATATATAATTAAAAGAGTGACAATTAGGGCTTAAAAACTAAATAATGTTAATTACATGGCTATAGAAGAAAACAAACAAATTAAACCTGCAATAACTAACACCAAATTGGTTAATTTATTGTTGTCGTAAAACAAATGAGACTTCCAATGATATGGCTGCCTTAAGCTCCGTGGGTGGCCTCATGGGATGGAGTGTCGGCACTGCATTTCTGTTGAGGTGTACTGAATGAGGGTGTGCATAGTATGTTGTGTCAAAATGTAGGCTGCAAAGTTTCTTATTACATGTTGTACTGGCATCTAGCACAGGTTTCATGCCCATTTGCTGTTGCCAAGTTTCGCTCCTATAAAATATAATAATTACAACTGTATACTAACAAATATCAACGATAGTATAAAGGCACATTTTCATTATAGTAAACTGCTTAGGAAAATCATTAGGAAAAACCATAAATGCTTCTGTACCAACAAATCTGAAGTTTCTATTAACACTGCTAAACATGGATTGATTGCTTGTGAAAAAACATAATATAGAAACTTAAAAACAAGTAGTAAGTTTTTCGTGTAGTTTAAAGGCTTTCTTATACACCCATAGGGTTAAACTGCAGTTGAGGTGTCGGGCGACTAGTGTACCTTATAGAGAACCTCTAATTGAACACCTTTTCCTTATAAAATTATCAATGCAAACATAGAGAAATGAAGATAAAAAATAAATTAGGTACTGACCAAGTCAATTTTGCAGGTTACATCTCATGTAAGATATCCCATATAGATCATTGAAATCATGAAAATCACTATAATTGATGTTTATTTCACATAATCACACACAATTTAGGTCAATTTGTATGTTTTCTTATGACTTCTGCGATTTTAAAAGCACCATCAAATGTCAACAAAAACAGCTGATATCATGTGATCTCGTATTTACAATTTTGCTAAAATTCAATCAAAGAACGTGGAAATCAAAGGTAATTGTTGTGTTGTGAGCTTAAATAAACATCATTTATTGCGATTTTCATTATTTCAATGCTCTATATGGGATATCTCACATAGGCTGTAACCTGCAAGATTAACTCGGTGAGTACCTAATTTATTTTTTATCTCCATTACCCTACATTTGCATTGATAATTTTGTAAGAAAAAGTTGTTCAATTAGAGGTCCTTTATAATGTATACTAATCATTTTGTCAAAAATCGCCTGACATCTCAACTACAATTATTCTCACTTATATTATACTCCTAATAATTGCAAACTTTAATTGTTGTAATCGGAAACCAACAAAATCCTTGCTATAACCAGGTGGTCCTTGTTGCACTTAGAATCAGAACTACAAACAAAAAATCTCCAGCTCACCTTCGGGTTATATGTCAACTATTAGTGCCATTAGTTAAGCATTCTCGGAAAATATGCATCGCTCTTGCTTCTTCGACGCACATACAATGCACCAGCTTCTATCCATATTTTAAGTCTAAAAATGCATTATGTCAACTTAATAAAATTATCATATTACTCTTTACAGAACCTACGGTACGATTATAACACCACTAACTAAGTAGTAATAAGAAAAATAAATGTTTAGCAACACACACAAAATTTGTTGGTTAAGGCCCGGTTATAGTCGGTAAAAATTTCAATAGGTATGAAATTAGCTAGAGTTCGAAATCTAATGCTATATAGATATCGCTAAATGTACTGATTACACTAAAATTAAAATTTAGTTCGTTGCCATGGGGATGCAAACGAAAGTCGAAAGTAAAGCAAACGATTTATTTACTGAATTGTAGAAAGAACTGGATCGCGCAGGTAACGTTATGAATGAATATCGGTCTTCAAAGTAAGAGGGAGAATACGTTGCAAGTCGTATACCTCTCTTTCCGTCCTACACATTATTGTAAGTGGATATAAAGCACAAAAGGGGTAATATAAGTGTGTAAATATTATTTATTCAGTCAGAAGAGAGATTTAAAATAAATAGAAAACAGGATGGTATAATGTAAATTTCTTTAAGACTCTAATATATTTAAAAAATGTTTTTTTTTCTGATGGCACATATATTTCTATTTTCAACTACAAATATGTTCTCAACATTGCTTATTATAAGTTTCCCTATTTGTTGAGTTATATTGCCCATGATAAAATTTTATTATTTACCATGTATGTGCTTATATATTTTTTTAGTTTATAGGTTGTAGTATTTTCTTGCTGTATTTCCTTCATCTAAAAAAATAAATTGTCCTACTTTTCAAATAAAGAATTAAAAAATATATATACGAATGAGCATTTCAAATTATACAAAATTGTTTGAAATAGTGTTATTTCATAGAAAAATTAGCCAGATTTTAAGAATTTTTTATATAGAAATTATTCAAAATCCTATTATAAGTACAGTAGAACCCCGATTATCCGTGTGCGGATTATCCGGGCTGCGGATTATCCGTGCCATACGCATGATGACGCAATATCGATATCGCCAGCAGTGTACTAGGGGAATCCCTGGGAATCATTCGCTTTTCATCTGCTTTATCATAAATGCAAGTTAACCTACCTATGTAGAGTTTATTTTTTCTTATTTAGTGTGAAAGTTTACTTATGTAGAATTCTGTTTTTTATTTTGTTATCTTTTTAGTATGTATACATACATACATATAAGAAATAAATGTTCGGATTATCCGTGCTTTTCAATTTTCCGTGCCTCGTCCGGTCCCGTGGAGACGGATAATCGAGGTTCTACTGTACTTCTATTCTCTTAATAAATGTCTATATAATGCATACTTTGCGAGATATTCGAAAGAAAATGCAACTCCCTAAGAGTAAAAGTGATACTTCCGGTCCGAATTTTGAAATTTTATTTACACAAAAAATATTCCAAATCCAGCTCTAAATACTTTTGTACTCTTGATAAATATACAATAGAATGCATAATTTACGACATATTTGCAAAAAGTCCCTATTCCATAAGAGTAAAAATTTTACTTCCGGTCCAAATTTTGACATTTTTTTGATACAAGAGGTATTGAAAATTAAGTTCTATATACTTTTATACTCGTAACGCACCTGTCTAAAAAGCATGACTTGCGAAATATTGGCAAAAAACTGATTTTCGATAAGAAAAAAATCAAAAAACTTTCATAATAAAATTCTTCTCAAATTTAATTCTGAATACATATGAATTCTTTATAAATTTATTTAAACTTAGTAGTTGACGAAATATTGGCAAAATTCGATTTTTTCACTAAGTAAACTACTACTTCCGGTATGCCGATTTTACTCTAAATCTAATCAGATCTCAAGAGGGAGATTATACTCGTAATATTTGGAATTGATAGTTATAGCGGTTTGATTGCTATCGTGGTCACACGCACACACACAGAAAGAGAGACGTTTTTTAAAAACCATTTTACTTTCTTATACGTTGTATAAGGAAGTATTGTGATGACGGAAATTTTTGACCTCGAGATTTTTGCAGATGACCACGTTTTGATGTCCCCTGACACCAAAAAAGTGGTTTTTGAAAGATGTCTGTCTGTCTGGCTGTGTGTGTGTGTGTGCGCGTGACGTGTATAATCTCCCTCTTGAGATCTGATTAGGTTTTCAGTAAAATCGGTAGACCGGAAGTAGTAGTTTACTTCAGTGAAAAAATCGAATTTTGCCAATATTTTGTCAACTACTAAGTTTAAACAAATTTATAAAGAATTCATATGTACTTAAAATTAAAATTGAGAACAACTTTATATAAAAAGCCGGAAGTAGGTCTTTTACTCTTATCAAAAATCAGTTTTTTGCAAATATTTCGCAAGTCATGCTTTTTAGACAGGTACGCTACGAATACAAAAGTATTTAGAACTTAATTTTCAATATATTTAGTGTAAAAAAATTTTCAAAATTCGGACCGGAAGTATCACTTTTACTCTTATCGAAAACTCTATAATTCGAAACGCTCATACGTATAGGAACGTCGTGTGGTCGCCACACCTCATTTTTTTTCGAATGTCTTGCAAAGTATGCATTCTATAGGGATTTATTAAGAGAATAGTAATAAGTATTTATAATACGATTTTGAACACTTTTTATATAAAAAAATTCTTAAAATTCTATAATTTGAAACGCTCATACGTATAAGAAAGTAATAAAATATACCTATCTATTCTTTAGTTGGATGCGGCTCAAAAAATAAAATATTCCTACACAAACTAATAAATTGTGCTACCCCTCAAGTTTAGTATAAAAGTATCAAATGTATTTGTAATATTTTAATAAGGAAAGGGTATATAGCTTTCTTTCTCCTTCCCACATTATTTTCTATTTCAAGGCCAACTGTATCTGCTACACCACATTTGGCCTTGACTATTTTATCTTGTGGTGCTATCTATGAAATAATGTACAAACTATTAGGAAGCAGCGTTTTACAGAACGCTTATGTTTTTTATCATATGTATTTCATGCTTTTCAGGAAAATAAAAGCATATTTTTTATTTCTGTTTGCACTATCTTTTCGCAAAACATGCGTACATTATCCTAATGCTATCCTTATGCCCTTGGTTATATTTCTTGATTTTTAGAATTAGTTGATTACGATTTATAACAATTAATTGCTTTAGACTAATCACTACTTAATTATAAATCATTCCACTTTTTAAATTTTATTATTCGTATTCTTATTTTTACAAAAAGCATGAAATAAGATTCTGGTACAAAATGGACTCGGTCGGTAACACTATAACCGGGCCTTAACGGCCTTGTACGCGCTTGCATAAAATGACACCACAGTAGTAGCGACATCTCAATTATTCGGTTAAAGTCATGATTCAAATTTACTTCTAGGTCTCTTGTTTCTAACACCGTGGCGCCATCTAGGTGCGCCTGCATTAGGTAGATTAGGCGGCAAAACCCCTCATTTAAGTGAACCATTCGATAATCCGTGATCGTGGTATATCCACATTCGTACTGAGAAATGAAAGTCACTAGGCTACGTCCTGCAATTCTGCAATTATTTGATAACGTTTCTAAACAGAAAATTCATACACGGAACATTCTACCTACTCTCTTCTCTGCATTTGCTTAAAGTGAATTGAAGTTTAGGCACATTTAGGTAAAAACTCTGGGGTTACGTTTTTTTACTAGTCAATCGTAAAAGATCATCGATTACCGTTCATGAACGTGTAGGACATGTAATTAGAGGTGGGTCGTTCGCGAACGAACCGGTTCAGTGAACCGAATCCCAGCAGGGAACCGAGGGAGCCGGTTCACTAAATTTCAATGAACCGGATCTCGGCTCACTTGGGTCGTTGCTTAATTTGTATACAATAATCTGATAATTTGTCAAATTTGTGTGCATTATAGCTTCAAATAAATTGTTTGTCAAACATTTTGTATAATTGGTGTACGCGCAGCTTAAATAATCCCGGTTCGTTTGAGCCGACGCGACGGCGCCGAGTATTACATCAATTACATGTCCTACACGTTCCTGGAACGGAATGCTATTACGGATCCACACGGTTCAAATGAGCCGGTTCCGGGACCGGGCTCACAATGAGGAGCTGAACCGAGTGAGCCGGGTCAATGAAATGAACCGTTTTGCCCACCTCAACATGTAATACTCGGCGCCGTCGTCGGCTTAAACCAGTGGTTCCCAAACTTATTTTGCCTACTGCCCACTTTGAGAATAAATTATTTTTTAGCGCCCCCATTTTTTCACCTACTCAAAAACCACTATAACTTCAAATTAAATTAATTATTGTGAGCTATATTAGCGGAGATTAAACATTCATTCTAAACGAGACTTTTACTATGGGTTATAGTAAAAGTCTCGTTTAGAATGAATGAGTTAACTTGAGACCTGAGCGTAGTAGGTAGTACACAACGGCGCTCAGGTCTCAAGTTAACTTTTACGGGCTACACCTGCCAATGAGAATGATTATTGAAACGCAACTTTATAGTATTCAGACAAAGTATCTTTTATTCAAAATTCAAAATAAAACAAACATAATCGATTCTAATATAAAAACTAATGTGAAGGATGAATCTGATGCTGTTTAATAAGTTTGTTGATATCAGGTTCCAATTTACTCAAGAACAGCCGCAAGTCACCACGTTCGGTAACATGCAAACGATTTCTCTTTTTAGTAAGCAGCGTTGCTACAGCACTAAATCCACGTTCACACAAATATGACGATGGGAATGCTATCAAGAATCGTTGAATGATTGACCACAATCCAGGGTACAATTGCGGGATCGGTTTTTGTAGCCAAAATTCTTGGTAGCCATTTTTGAACTTGATTTTTATTTCCTCGTTCGTTGTCAATTCTATAAGTTCTTCTTCCAGATGTGGTGATATTGCTGTGTTGACATTTGAAAACGGATCCAACACCCAGTCTGGTATTTCCAAGTTCAAAATATCCTGGTATCGTTCGGTGAAGTCAATGTGGAGCTTTTCCAAATGTTGGCAGTAGGCAAACAAGTCGTCGTTACTGCAGGATACTGATAAATTCGGAAAATTATGAAACTCACGTCTGCCCATATTCTTTTTGTGTAGAAGCAGTTTGGCTGCGAAAGCAGCAACGACATTTTTTGTTTTAATTAAATTTAGTTCATCGCCTTGCAGTTGGAGATTCATGTTGTTGAACAATTTATACAGGTCTCTCATGTAAGCTATATCATTTTTTGATGCAATGAGCTTGTTGCGCAATTCTGTGTCTTTAGTTTCCAAAAACTCTATCACAGAGTCAAACAGGTTGTAAAATCGAGTCAGACAATTGCCTCTTGATAGCCAACGAACTTCGGTATGAAACAACAAACGGTTGAAATCTTCGTCATTAGTAACACAAAGCTGATGAAATAATCTATCATTCAAAGAGCAGTTACGGATTTTATTGACTGCTTTGATGACATATTGCAGTGATTGAAATAGTCGTTCACTTAAATTTCTAGCAACCAAATGTTGTCTATGAATAACGCAATGTACAGCAAGGACATCTGGAATTTTATTTTTTACGTACGCTATGAAGCCTTTATGGCACCCTGTCATAGCCGGAGCGCCATCCGTAGCAACTGATATAATATTTTTCAAGGGAATCTCTTTCTCATCACAAAACTTTTCCAATGTATTGAATATGGTTTCGCCTTTTGTCTCGGTCTCTAAATTTCTAGCAAACAATAGTTCTTCACATATTTTCTCATCTTTAATAAACCTCACGTAAGACAGCAACAATGCTTCATTAGTTGGTAAAGTGGACTCATCGAGCTGAATTGAGAATTGACTAGTCCTCAGATGATTGCACAATGATTCTTCTATGTTTCCGGCCATTTCATCAATTCGTCTTTGCACAGAATTATTACTCAAAGGAATTTTTCCGATAATATCTGCGGCCGGTTTATGAAGCACAGTAGTTATTACTTCCTTTATTGCTGGCAAAATTAACACTTCTCCGATGTTGTGTGGTTTGCCTTTTTGAGCAATTAACAAAGAGATGTTGTACGAAGCTCGAAGTCCGTCGTCATCTTGCTTAGCAGCCGCCGAAAAGAGTTTTGCTACACTTGGCCGAGTATTATGCTTCTTCTCTAGGTCTTGAAAATATGCTACATTCTTGTCTTTCTTATCTGGATGCATTTTATTCAAATGATCTTGAAGTCTTGAAGGCTTCATTGCTTCATTCGAAAATGTTTTTAGGCATAGAAGGCACAAAGGCGACGATGGGTTTGTAGGATTTTCAATGAATCCGAATTTAATATATTCCGCACAGTATTGCCGTCTCTTCTTTTTTACTTCCACATTGTTTTGTTTTAAGAAATACGTAAGTATAAGTGTTGAACTTAAGTACTGCTTATCTATTACGCGCGAAACCGCAAATGAAAATAAAATAAATATTACGTTGTTTATATAGGATTGCATAAGCAGCACGCACCGACAGGAATAAGACAAACATGCATAAACTCGTTTATCTCATTCGACGCTCAATCGTACTCAACAAGTAAGAACAAGTATTCTATGAACCAGCCGATTGATACAGTTGCCTTTTTATTTGTTTGTTTGTGTCTCTTTTCGTTTCGAAACGGAGCGACCGATTGATATGTTTTTTATTTTATTTATTCAATAAAACAGGACAGATATATGAACTACTCGGAGAGAAATATCGAACCGAGTTGGTTTGAGCAATCTCTTAATTAATATTAGTTGATGTTCACAAGCTGTAGTCGAGAGTAGGGATGGGACATCGGTGGGTAAACATCGATATCAAACATCGATGTTAACATCGTTGATCAACATCGATGGTTGCAAAATATCGACTACCAAACATCGATGTTTTTAAACATCGATAATTATATTTATAGATTTATTTTTTGGCAGTTTAACAAAAACTTTATTATAACTTAATTAATTTACGTCCTTAACAAAATGATATAAAAGATATCACTATTCAAAAAAATAATAAAAGAAATATATACATTTATAATATGTAGTTAACTTTAGAAACTACTCAAAAAAAACTATATAAAAAAACAATATTATGCAATTACGCATGAAACAACCACTTGACTTAAATCGTCTGATACTTAAAAAATATATACATTTACGTGTATCAAAGCTTTTTAAGAGAACGATTTTTATTTGGGATTTTATAGTCTTGCATTTTTTTTTGACTACGCTGGCAAATACCGAGATACATATGGATATGGTTTTATATTTCTGATGTGTCATCTTGCATTTAATACGTGTATCGTCGTGTATGATTGTACGCACTAGGGAATTTCCCGAAGAAGTATACATCGGTAATGTCTATCTCCCTTCTTTTTCTATGAAAATACGTTTACCTCCTTCACTTATTCTGCATGCATACATAATTTAACTTTTATTCTGCACATTAAAAGTACTATAAATTTATGTATTTAATTATATATTATTTAAATATTTATACTGAGTAATATTTAAAAGAGCCTAAAATGAAATATTCGAATTTATATGATATAGCACTGTGAAATTTAAATACTTCTTTTATTCGTAGACAATTTTACATCCTCGTAGCCTGTATGTGAGCTGTTAATTTGGAAACATTTTTGTATTTGTCAACAGAGGACGCTGTTTTATTTTGTGATTAGTGCAAATACATTTTGTCAAGCTTAAAAGTTCGATGTTCACTATATTTCTTCTAACATCGATAGTTTATCGATAAATCTAAATTGCAAACATCGATGCAAAAACATCGAACATCGATCCTAAAATATCGATGTTCAATGAACATCGATGTTTATCGCCCATCCCTAGTCGAGAGTCGAGAGCTCAGTCGGTGTCTAAGAGTCCTCCTAGATTCTAGATGAAATTACAAATCGCCCCCTAAGCCTTTACACAACGCCCCCATTTTTTTTCTGGGTCTCTTACCGCCCCCCTTTAGACCTGCAGCGCCCACTTTGGGAACCTATGGCTTAAACGAATCGGGATGATAATTTAGGCTGCGCGCACACCAATTATACAAAATTTTTGACAAACAATTTATTTGAAGCTATAATGCACACAAATTTGACAAATTATCAGATTGTTGTACATAAATTAAGCGAAATATATATAAAACTAAATTATACATTCATTTGGTATTTATAATTATTGAAGAGTATGCCATTCGAACATAAAGTAATTAGCACTAGAGCATTTCATAATTTTCATAGCATTATTAAATGGCAATTATGATTATGATGCAGGTGTAATAAAAATATTTGTAAGAATTTTGTAACTCACAGACAACTAATAAATTAAATATTTTATTTTATACAATATGTTGTACAAAAATAAATATTTTAGTGGGTAATGCGTAGCCTCCCTGTTATATAATATCAATTTTTATTTTTCAATCCGTCCTGGGACCGTATTCCAACTTTCCAACTATAATTTCCAAATTATTCAGTCGATACTCGGCAGCCAGTCGTACAGCAGTACAGTAGGTTCCTTTATGGTTTTGATACGTTCGCGACCGAACCGGATCGCATTACGTTAGAACTGCTCGTTCTATCAGATCGGTTCAATCGCGCGCATAGTTACTTCTCTCGGTTCGCTGCTGGGATTCGATTCACTGACCCGGTTCGTTCGCGAACGACCCACCTCTAAAAAGAAGGAGTGCAGCAGTTTTAGGTTGTCGTAGCGTCGTCGCTCGTCACTAGAGGTGGGCAAAACGGTTCATTTCATTGACCCGGCTCACTCGGTTCAGCTCCTCATTGTGAGTCGGGTCCCGGAACCGTGTGGATCCGTAATAGCATACCGTTCCAGGAATGTGTAGGACATGTAATACTCGGCGCCGTCGAGTCGGCTCAAACGAACCGGGATTATTTAGGTTGCGCGTACACCAATTATACAAAATGTTTGACAAACAATTTATTTGAAGTTATAATGCACACAAATTTGACAAATTATCAGATTGTTGTATACAAATTAAGCAACGACCCAAGTGAGCCGAGATCCGGTTCATTGAAATTTAGTGAACCGGCTCCCTCGGTACCCTGTTGGGATTCGGTTCACTGAACCGGTTCGTTCGCGAACGACCCACCTCTACTCGTCACTTGTATTGAATCCGAATTACACCGGTTATTTTTCACTCAAGTTCTCCCATCATTATAAACTACAAAGGAGAACACCTTGTGTATCCCAATGTACTAACTCTATGCTTGAAAATATAACTGCCTCTGATGACGATTTGAAAGTGAAACTGGGCTGCGTTCATAAATGAATCGTTATAATCGTGTGTGTGGCGTTTGAGTAATTCGCTTTGCAGCTGGAGTGTCGACAGAGCGTTTTGGTATTTATGAACGGTTTTAGAGTGGTAACAAGTATGACAGCACATGTGTCATATAACCCCACATAACAGAAGCTGCGTTCCTTCATCATTTGTATAATCGTAAATAGGTACGTTAAACGGAAGCGATGGATGAGGAAACAGTTGTGTCTTGTACCATGATACTGGCAGCGCAACTCCTTTTTGAAGTACCTATAGCATTTTCGGAAAGTGACCCTCATCTGTGGTAAACACATCACCATTTGGTAATTTTACCAGATGAAAATAGGCTCGTGACAGCTTCATTTTACGTTTACAAAATATTCGGAAGACCGGCAATGAATCATATGCTTTTTGTTTACAATCATACTTCCATGTGCGCATGTCGAGTCTTCTTCACCGTGGTTTCAAATCCGGCGTTTTTCAAACGCTCGAGTGATTCGAGAGCACGGATTATCGGATGGTTCACTTAAATGAGGGGTTTTGCCGCTTAATCTACCTAATGCAGGCGCACCTAGAGGGCGCCACGGTGTTAGAAACAAGAGACCTAGAAGTAAATTTGAATCATGACTTTAACCGAATAATTGAGATGTCGCTACTACTGTGCTGTTTTATGCAAGCGCGTACAGGCCGTTAACCAACAAATTTTGTGTGTGTTGCTAAACATTATTTTTCTTATTACTACTTAGTTAGTGGTGTTATAATCGTACCGTAAGTTCTGTAAAGAGTAATATGATAATTTTATTAAGTTGACATAATGCATTTTTAGACTTAAAATATGGATAGAAGCTGGTGCATTGTATCAATTGTATGTGCTGCGTACAAGCAAGAGCGATGCATATTTTCCGAGAATGCGAACAAGTAACTAATGGCACTAATAGTTGACATATAACCCGAAGGTGAGCTGGAGATTTTTTGTTTGTAGTTCTGATTCTAAGTGCAACAAGGACCACCTGGTTGTAGCAAGGATTTTGTTGGTTTCCGATTACACCAATTAAAGTTTGCAATTATTAGGAGTATAATATAAGTGAGAATAATTGTAGTTGAGATGTCAGGCGATTTTTGACAAAATGATTAGTATACATTATAGAGGACCTCTAATTGAACAACTTTTTCTTACAAAATTATCAATGCAAATGTAGGGAAATGGAGATAAAAAATAAATTAGGTACTCACCGAGTTAATCTTGCAGGTTACAGCCCATGTGAGATATCCCATATAGAGCATTGATATAATGAAAATCGCAATAAATGATGTTTATTTAAGCTCACAACACAACAATTACCTTTGATTTCCACGTTCTTTGATTGAATTTTAGCAAAATTGTAAATACGAGATCACATGATATCAGCTGTTTTCGTTGACATTTGATGGTGCTTTTAAAATCGCAGAAGTCATAAGAAAACATACAAATTGACCTAAATTGTGTGTGATTATGTGAAATAAACATCAATTATAGTGATTTTCATGATTTCAATGATCTATATGGGATACCTTACATGAGATGTAACCTGCAAAATTGACTTGGTCAGTACCTAATTTATTTTTTATCTCCATTTCTCTATGTTTGCATTGATAATTTTATAAGAAAAAGGTGTTCAATTAGAGGTTCTCTATAAGGTACACTAGTCGCCCGACACCTCAACTGCAGTTTAACCCTATGGGTGTATAAGAAAGCCTTTAAACTACACGAAAAACTTACTACTTGTTTTTAAGTTTCTATATTATGTTTTTTCACAAGCAATCAATCCATGTTTAGCAGTGTTAATAGAAACTTCAGATTTCTTGGTACAGAAGCATTTATGGTTTTTCTTAATGATTTTCCTGTGCAGTTTCCTATAATGAAAATGTGCCTTTATACTATCGTTGATATTTGTTAGTATACAGTTGTAATTATTATATTTTATTATTCAGGAGCAAAACTTGGCAACAGCAAATGGGCATGAAACCTGTGCTAGATGCCAGTACAACATGTAATAAGAAACTTTGCAGCCTACATTTTGACACAACATACTATGCACACCCTCATTCAGTACACCTCAACAGAAATGCAGTGCCGACACTCCATCCCATGAGGCCACCCATGGAGCTTAAGGCAGCCATATCATTGGAAGTCTCATTTGTTTTACGACAACAATAAATTAACCAATTTGGTGTTAGTTATTGCAGGTTTAATTTTTTTGTTTTGTTCTATAGCCATGTAATTAACATTATTTAGTTTTTAAGCCCTAATTGTCACTCTTTTAATTATATATTGATGAAAAGACGTCTACTAAATTTGTTAGGTATCTTATGTATCCATATTTTTATTTATGTCACCTTATTTTATGTTCATCATTTATGTAATACAAGATTTTGTAAATGGTGGTAGTAAACATGGGCTTAAGTCATTGTGTATCTATCGGGTTTAATTACCTACTTTGTAGTATTTTGAGTAGGTACTTGTACTTCAGCAATTCTATCTTATTGTTAAAACTATCTTTGTAGTAATATATATTGGACACTTGTGAAATATAGAAATAGTAATGCAATAAAACACCTTTTTCACAAAATATAGTTTAATAACTAGATGTCACATTTCGTGTGCACTGCACACATCGTCAGTAGTAACTGTTATTACTGACGATGTGTGCAGTGCACACAAAATGTGACATCTAGTTATTAAACTATTTTTTGTGAAAAAGGTGTTTTATTCTATTAATAAAAATATATTTGTTAGTCAAATATTCTACTTTTGGTAGATTATGCTATTGTTCGTTAATTTATTTTTGTACTGGAAATTTAACTAAAACACATGTTGGATGTTAGTTATAATTTTTCAATAGTAATCATAAATGTATACCTTTTCTACTTTGTAGTATTTTGAGTAGGTACTTGTGCTTTTTCAACAGAAATTCTATCTTAATGTTAAAAATATCTTTGTTAGTCGAATATTCTACTTTTGGTAGATTATGCTATTCTTCGTTACTTTATTTTTGTACTGGTAATTTAACTAAAACATACGTGTTAGATGTTAGTTATTAATATTCATAAATGTACTTTGTACCTTTTCTACGTAGCAATATTAAAGTGTAATTATTTAAGTAATTCTTTTCTTTAAAACGTTATTGTGTGGTTACAGCATTGTCATTGAATATCGTACTGTATACTGTTTTCCTTAGAAATGATTCCTCATTACTACGAGAACTAGTAAATAGTATGCAATTTAATTACAGTGTTATAATTATGTATCGCGAGATCAAAAATTATATTGATGAAGGTTTGTCATGTAATGTAAAACGTCTGTCTTAAGTTATATCATTGTCATATTGTCCATATTTGTCATTATATTTTCTCTTATAATGACAAATATTAATGACAGTATGACACTTAATGATATAACTTAAGACAGATTTTTACATTCCATGGCAAACCTTTATCAATATATTTTTGATCTCGCGGTATTAAACCCTAATTTTTAATAAACTTAATTTTGAATTTCCCGCTACCAAATACATTTTGAATCGCCCGCTATTTGCTTAGTGTTATTGAAAACTGTAATTTTTTGATGCCAGCGCCTTCTATATCGGCCTTCACGCAATACAAACCGCGGATAAAAATTTTGGCTTGACTGCGCCATCTGATTCTAATCTGTGTTCGAGAGCGAACTTTATGAACACATTACACGCGTACATCATTGAATCACTCATCTATTTTTGAACGGTTTTGTGTGAAATTTTACCCTAGAGTGCACGCAGCGTGACGTTTACGAACGCAGCCCTGTGGGTATCTCGTTAGGTCAAACCATATTTCCAAGTTCATATCTTTGCTTCATATTATGATAGCTTGTTTATGGTCACATGAACTAATAAATAAATAATATAAGACTCACAAATACTACCTATATACCTGTAGTTAAAATACTTATCTCCAATTACATTAAGTTTTGGACATGAACATGCAAATGAAATTGTTTACTCTGCTTAAGATGTTTATTAGTAAGCAAAAGAAAATGAATCAAAATAAAAACACATTTGTAGTTGCATTTTAAATTAAACTAGTTTAGAAACAAGTGAATTGCCGAATGTCTAATACCTAATTTGATAAAAATTATAAAAATTTAAAACGGATACGGTTGAATATACCGATAAAGAAGAATAGGATTTTAACAAATGTCATATCTGTCAGTTGTATAAATGTCATTTGAGATGGAAGTTCGAAGTGTTGATTTTCTGAACGAAGATATTTGTGCCGTCGCGATTAGTTTTTTTTATTGTAATTTCGGAATATTCCACATGTTCATTAAATTAAGACAGATTGATTGACATCCTATTTGTCTAACGTTTTTCTGATACTAATATTCTAGATTAGTTTTTGCAGTGTCATCTAGTGGTGTCTTACGAATTGTGAATAAGTACTGCTATTGGTACACGTGAATTGGGGTCATTTCTGAATACATATTTATTACATTTTCTCACAATATGGAATCGTGGGGTAAATATTTACAGATAGACTAGCTTATAAGTATGATACTAATATGTTATTAGATGATGAAGACTTTGAACCAAAGGCAGTAGCACCTGCTAATGCAATACCAATTAACAAATGGGATGGTGAAGATGAAGATGATGATGTGAAGGTACGAAAGTATAATTAATTGTAAAATAATCTATTATAATATTAATTTTATTAAGGATAATTGGGAAGATGAAGATGAGGAACAAAAAATGGAAGAACCAAAAGTAGTGGTACCAACAAAACCTAAAAAGAAACTAGATATTGCAGAAAAAGAAGTAAGTAACTTTCTGATAGAAATTTAAAGTTTTCAGAATAAACCTAAGAATATAAAAAAATTAATTAACAGGTTTCTGAAGCAAGTGATAATTTCTGTCTGCTATTCGTTTATTTTGTTTTTATTTTACCTGTCATAAACAATTAAATTCTGTGTAGTGTATATCAATTTTATATGGCTTTCAAAATTTTTGTAATAATTTATTATTCACATGTATATAGAAATACTATTTGAAAAAACTTCTATGTTTATATTTCATTAGGCCAACAATCGTAACATGACATTTTATATCATGAATTGTAATGTGAGGAGCCTAAGATCTCAAGTTAGAATTCAAGATTTTGAAAGAAAATAGGAGTAAATAACACACATTCAAAGAATTCCAATTAATTTGTTTAGCATAGAAATGTAACAAAGTAAAATTGGTTGTCTTTAGAATTGGTATTTTCTACTTTTCATGTATTCTAAACATATTTTGTGTAACATTTGTTACAAAGTGTTATTTTTACTTCTTGGGCAAGTAGTACATCTTGATTTTAATGTACTTACTTAAATGATTACGATTTCAGTTCTTCTAATTACTGAATTATAACAGCAGATATACCAATGGAAGTAGTTTCAAATAAATATTAATGGCGGTCCATTTACTCCTTGTATTTTACCTGGCAGGCTTGAAAAAAATATTGTTCAATAGTAGATGTTTGCAGTTATGTAAGCTGAAAATATGTATTTTTATGTAGCTCCCAAATGAGAAAGAGATGCATCTGCATTTCAACTACATGTAGCATAGCAGTCATATTATTGATAATTACATAGTGTAGAGTTTCTTCCAATGCTGTTCAGTCCTTTCTCTTTCTAGTCAAAGGTTTTGTCTTTTTGTGTATTGGTTAGTCAATGAACTATGTATACTAACTGGAAGGGAGGCATTCCATTTAAGAGATAAATGTGTCAGGCGTAATAGAAAGAGATAGTGCTACGTTGTGGTATATCCATCCTTAATTGTTGCTTGTTCGTTTACGGAGTTTATTTGCTATTTACTTTAAAACTCGATAATTTTGTAAAAATCATTTTTTGGATGATTTTTTCTCCTTTTATAACACCTACAACAGATAATAATGTATAATAAATACGCTAAAGTAGATTTATTTAAAAAAAATATATCTAAAACGGCGGCGGCTATTTATGTAGCCGTTAGTCAGACAAAGATGAGAAAACCACAATGCAGCGGGTTGCATATTCCATAATTTTGCCACAGTCATCGTTATATAAATATGTATTTAACTGTATGTAGTATAAGGAAGTATTGTGATGATTAAAATGTTTGACCTCGAGATTCTTGCAGATGCCCAAGGTTTGAAGTCCCCTGTGTGTGTGTGAATCTAAATGTACTCAAAATTAAATTTGAGAAGATTTTATTAAAAACGTTTTTGAAATTCTACCGGAAGTAGAGTAGTTACTCTTATCGAAAATCAGTATTTTTGCGAATATCTCGCAAACCATGCTTTCTAGGCAGATACATTATGAGTATTTATTTTGCATAAAAAAATATCAAAATGAACACTTTTACTCTTATCGAATACTGATTTTTTGCATATATGTGGCATATTATGCATTCTATATAGTATATTGATCAAGAGTATAAAAGTATTTAGAGCTCGATTTCGAATATTTTTTGTATAAAGAAATTCTTAAAATTTGGACTTGAAGTAACACTTACTCACAGGTTTATTTTTTTAAGAAGATAAAAGTATTTAAACTTAATTTAGAACAACTTTTGGATAATTTTAAACGCTCATACGTATAAGAAAGTCGTCTGGTCGCCATACTTCATTTTTTACCTAATAGTCACTTAGGACTTATGCTTGTTAGTTTTCTTGGAACATATCTAAATCACTTCCATTAACGTATCTCTCTTTTTTGAAGATATTCTTTATAACTTTTCATTACTCATCCTTTTTTGGGCCATACTCCATTATTTTTAATCGCAATATGTTTTTTTATGAATATTTATAGAAAGTTGGATGTTGTTCTATGGGCAAGATAAGCAATTGCCTAGGATTTCCACCAACAAGGCGCCCAAAAGTATTTTATTTATACTTCTGGGTGCAGTATGAATATTGAAGTTTAAATTTGATACAGAGAATTCTGCATTAAAAAGTATACATGGCACTCCATGAAAGCGGCTAAATGGGTACAATATTAGATGTTGCGAAAGTTTGCATTATTCAATACTGTAATGTATAAGAAGTGTTTAAAAATAATAATAGTAAACGTATTCGCGAGGTCCATTAACTACGCGATTATATCACACTATCATAGGTATGTAAAAAATACTTTTTCTTTCAAATTTATAATTCACATTATATATGAATACATAACAATTTTACAATATATAAAAATACAATAATATATTATTTATTTTTCATTAAAAAGAAATAGCACTGTCAGATTTGGACTACATAATTATGTTTTGATTCAATCAAAATACCTTGACATTATAACATACATAATATAATGGATTAGTTATTTATTGTTCCTATAATTAGATTTAGCATCTAACAACTATAAATATGTTACTCATTTAGCTGCTCTTAACTATAATATACTAGTATTGCTGGTTGTTGCAAGAGTTTTCATGTATCCCTTTGTGCACTACTTTTTGTTTATTTTTAACTTTGTAGACTTTGTATTATTAATACAATCTGCTTTTGGAGTTTACATAAATTGTTATAATTGATGTTTATGAAGAAACTGGTATCATGGATAATACCAGTTTCTTCATAATTCATGAACATTAACAATACTTATCCGGTCATATTACTTTCTTATACGTAGTATAAGGAAGTATTGTGATGACGAAAATTCTCGACTCTAGATTTTTGTAGATGTCCACGTATCGAAGTCCCCTGATACCCAAAAAGTTGTTTTTAAAAAATCTCTCTGGCTATGTATATACAGGGTGAGTCAACTACGCGGGTAAGGCCAATTGTGCCTTTACGAGTGAAGATATTTCGAAGCGGTTTTTTTGTTGTGGTAGCTGTTCATTAGGGGCACATTTTAAAAATATTTTGTATTATACAGAGTGTTCCATAACTTGGTGGCTAACCATAGTTATAGTTTTTTAAATGGAAGACCCTAGATATTATTGCATTTTTGAATTACCCCTTTAATTTTTAGTCAAACAGTTATAAGATAGTATAGGCCTAAAGTGTAAAGTTTTTGATTTATTCCCATTTTTCTGAAAAATTCAATGTTTGTATAAAATTATATTTCGCGTAAACGATGTATTAGATGGACAAAAATTTTTGCAGTATTGTTTACAATAAGAGGTCCTAATAGAAGCATGTTTTATTTTTTTATAGTTACTACCTGCATGTGCAGGAAACTGGATTAAAATTAGATGACACGTGTTTATATAAAAGTATTTTTTTTTAATGGAACACCCTGTATATCAGTTCATTTTTGAATTGTTTATTAAATTTCGTGTCAGAAACATGTAAGACGTTAATGCAGCAAGAGTGCTATTACAGAGTTATTGTCGTTTTTTGATAGGCTTTTGTTAGTTTTTGCAAACAAGTACATTTTTTCAAATGGAACACCCTGTATATTATTTCATTTTTGAATTTCTTATTAAATTTCACATCAAAAACATGTAGGACGTTAATATTGCATTCAATGCATGTATATAAAAAAGTACAAATTACGCTATTGCATCAAGATATACGAAGTATAAGAAATAATATATTTGTTAATGGATTAAGTACAATAATAAATGCTATAACAGTTTCCGAACATTTGTTAAAAGTAGATGAAAATCCAATAATTGCAAGCTGGTGTCGTGTGACTATTGGAAAAAAATTGCCATGACCGGAAACCGGACGTCCCAGGTTTCAATTACGACGGAGCAAAGAAATAATGTAAACAACACGCAGTTACTGAATAGCACTATTCATATGGTGAACTGCAACATCTGTTGTTGTCGCGAAAACGACGGCAAAAAAAGCCGATCAAGAAAGAATTTACGAGTATGATCCTTTCTTCATCGGCGTAGGTAGAAGCGTGAGGGGTTTTTAAAATTTGATTATATTTACCTTATATTTCGTTACATAAATAAAGTTATATGTGTATATGTTTATACATATTCATACTTATGTTAGTTTCGTTTTTTCATTGTTTTGACTGTTAAATACATACTTCGCAATTTTTGTAATAGTTCCTGTTTAATACCGTTTTAGTGAATCTACTTCTCCCAATTATCTTGACGTAAGTGTGCACTGGATTTCGTTAAGTTTCAATAACATACGCATACATTTTTAGTTATCATTTATTTAGATCTAGAACATTGTTTATGTTACTATGATATGGAAGAACGTCGAGAATGGCATCGTGAAGCAATGGCGAGTTGGATTAAGGGTCATACTGATTAGAATTAAGAGCGCGCCAAATGTCCTTCAAAACGCCCTGAAGGTCAACAATTTGCATTTGTATACATAGAGGGAGTTACCATTTCCAAATTTTAATATAAAGCTATGAAATGAATCTAAATGCTAGTTTTACTATTTTCTGGAAGATGGATATCCAAACGCTAGTTTAACTATTTTCCGGTAGATGGCAGGGGTGATGTTATCCTTATTGGTAAACAAAATAAATATCCTGAACATAAGAAACGTTCATAGTGGAGCGAAAATCTGCAAAAAGAGTCCAAAAAAAAATTATGTAATTCTCTACATGAAAATGTTATATATGCCTTTTTTGCCAGGTACTGGAGATCTGTATTGCAAAAAATTGACAAAATTCTTATGAAATGAGTTTTAAAAAACAAACACAAGCGCGCAACTGGGAAACTTGTTAGATATCACCTAGATTATAATTTTTTTGGCCCGAAAGCAAATTTATGAGCGCAGACAACTTTTTTTTGTTAAAAAAACATAAACACATAGCATTCCGAGTTTGATGTGAATTTTTGGCTATTTTGCTAAATTGCTCATTTGTAAAAGTATATGTATATATGCCTCTACAAGCTACACGCGGAAGCACAATAACGACGCTTGTCATTTCCTCGATCTTTCGTGTGCGATATTATTATGATTTTCGATTGTGAAGTGTAAAAGATGGCTCGAAGTAAAACAAGACATTCAAAAAAAAATAAGAAAGCTAAAACTATGAAACATGTTTGGAATACCAAACAACAATTAGCAAGGTGAAATTATATTCATTTCATAAATTTTCTAGAGATTTACAATTTTACATGCAAGGAAACTCTTATTGGCTTTTGAGGAACAATGCGTATAAGATGTACATCTTTACATTATAGAGATGTATGATATATCGAGTGTCCCAGAGTAGCGGCAAATGCCATTAATTAGTATCTTAATAATGTCAATGTCGACAAAATTTTATTACAAAAATTGTGGATTGTGAGTTCTACAATTTAAAAATATTTTCATACATACAGAAGTGTTCGACAATGAATAACCAACACAAACTTATGTTTTTTTAAATGGAATGCTATGCCTTTAACATTTTATGATATACCTTGAAGAACTGATTAAATTGTTCAATTTGTATCTGTCGATTCTCAACTGTTTCACAGATGTAGCGATTTTTCGGTCAACATTGTGTAACTTTTGAAAGATAGCTATGAAATAACGATTTATGATAAAATACCTAGTATGGGCTGAATTACTAGATATACCTTTTTAGTACATAAATTTAATCTTTGTTTCGAAATTTCAAAGCATACCATTCGCTAAAACTAAATTTTTTAAAAATATTAAATGGAACAGCCAATATATTTTTTGCCAGCGAAAACTAATAAAAATATACTGTTTATCAATATCTGATCTCTTGGGTATGTGGGCGATATTCCAAAACTTATATAGAATATTATATTTGACAATTTAATTCATCTGTCAAAAACATGACATTTTAATACACGCTGTGTTAGTTTGCTATCGGATAAACTGCATGTTTGCTAGCGGATAAACTGCATGTTGATTTTCCATGGCAACGAAAATTCAATTCTGACAGTATCGTTCAAATAAATTTCATACATAAACATATGTATTTTTCTCTTTCTTTTGTATATGTATTCAAAGGAATGTTAAATAAAAATATTTCGGTTTATTAATATTAATTAAATGATTCATTAAATTGTCTTACCAAATACCATTCGAGTTTGTGTTTATTTCCGGAACAAACTTTCATTTTGACAAAACTCAAACTTTGTTGCTTAAGGGTAACACGGCTCGAACAAATAACAAAAGGTAAAACCGCTCCACCTTCGGTGTCGCGGTTTTACCATGTTATTTGTTCTCGTCAGTTACCAAGCAACAAAGCTTTCGTTCAAAATGAAAGTTTGTCCGGATAAACACAAACTCTTATGGTATTACCCCCGACAATTTAATTCATCTGTCAAAAACATGACATTTTAATACACGCTGTGTTAGTTTGCCATCGGATAAACTGCATGTTTGCTAGCGGATAAACTGCATGTTGATTTTCCATGGCAACGAAAATTCAATTCTGACAGTATCGTTCAAATAAATTTCATACATAAACATATGTATTATTCTCTTTCTTTTGTATATGTATTCAAAGGAATGTTAAATAAAAATATTTCGGTTTATTAATATTAATTAAATGATTCATTAAATTGTCTTACCAAATACCATTCGAGTTTGTGTTTATTTCCGGAACAAACTTTCATTTTGACAAAACTCAAACTTTGTTGCTTAAGGGTAACACGACTCGAACAAATAACAAAATGTAAAACCGCTCCACCTTCGGTGTCGCGGTTTTACCATGTTATTTGTTCTCGTCGGTTACCAAGCAACAAAGCTTTCGTTCAAACTGAAAGTTTGTCCGGATAAACACAAACTCTTATGGTATTACCCCCGAATAAACCCGATTGCGACTTATTAATTTAGAAGTATGAGTTGCTATGACTTCCGTTACACATAACATAACTAAAATAAATCCAAAAGAATTACTTATAATATTGTCGTTTTAAAATAAGTAATTTTTATTAAATTTTTAAAACATTTGAAGTGACAAACTTGATAATTCAGGAATTATACATACCTTGAAAATATCGCCGTTATAGTGTATCAAAAAGTTGTCAAAAAGCCAAACCTACGTTTACCAGGGATAAATAATATTAATTTCGTTTATTACTATGTGCGTTCAAAAATGATAAAAATCTAATATAATCGAATATTCGTCTTCTACTTATGAATACACAAGTCAAGTTTCGAATGATCTATAAACTTTACCTATGATTTCTTGAGGTAGTAGAACTGGCATATTCCTGTACAAAACAATTCGAGACTAATATGAAGACTCTAAAAGATGAAATTGCAAAACAACTCGAGACTACTTTTAAGGAAGACATTCAAAAGAATTCATCGAATGGGAGACAGGAATTTTCTGAGGCCATCGAAGCCGTAGAACAGAAAGTTGAGGAGCGCGTGTTCGGAATGGGGGACGAGTGTGGGGTTCAGCTTCAGTTGCCAGCGATGAACGACTGCGGTCCCCATGACGCCTCAAGCGGAAGCCTGGAGATCTCCCGAACAGCAAAGGCAAAGGTAAAACCTCCCACCTTCGATGGGAAGACGTCATGGATGACGTACCGGAAACAATTCGAAGCCGCTGCAGGAGCAAATGGGTGGACGTCCCCGGAAAAAAGCTACTGCTCTGATTCTGTCGTTAAGAGGAGAGGTCAGTGACATTCTGCAGACCTTACGTCCGGAAGAGTGTCAAGACTACCTTAAATCAATCAAGTGTCTTGAGATGAAGTATGGGCATGCACACCTGGAACAGGTAGTCCGACGATTAGTGAATAAGGTGCAACCTAAGAGAAGAACGCTCCGAGGCTGGAATTGAAAATGGAAGTGGAAATGGAAATGGGCCATGTGCATAGTAAATGCGGGAAGGAGCCCAAGAAAACCATAGCGGAGCAGCGAAAACTGAAACGGGTCGATGAGAAGAGGCAATCGTCGACACAGTATCATAGAGCCTCAAAATCAATAGCGGGAATTGCATCTGTGCAATACCAAAACGCTGATGCTGTTGCAAGGAGACCTTGTCCAGAAGACTGGAGGCATAGCAACCGACTAGAAGAAAAATCGGCCAACACATTCAGAACTACCGTGGTTGACGATCAGTGGCAACCTGACAATTTGCGGATCGATCAAGAAGCTGATGAAGACCTTGGTTCATTGATGGTTTGGAAAGGTACTGGGCGCGGACCGGCTTGGTAAAAAGTAGCTCCTCGTTCACAGGGACTGGAATCCTACTGGGCTCAATGGGACTCTCTGAAGGTGGAAGATGGCCTACTCAAGCGTGTTGTGGAGAACCCAAATGGAGAAGACTACGTCAGCGGACCCCCCAGGCGAAGGCTGGAGGATGCCCACGAGCGAGTACGCCATCACACTCAGGATGCCAGCGACAGGACGAAGAATCGTTACGACGTGTAAGCCGAGAGAGGTGGTTACCGAGAAGGAGACCTTGTTTGGTTATATAATCCTCAACGTCGCCGAGGCCTGTCCCCAAAGCTCCAACAATACTGGGAGGGACCATGCGAAATACTAGAACGAATAGATGACATGGTTTATCGCATAAGACTAACACCCCATAGTGAGCCAGGGGTGGTGCGTTTCAACCAATTGGCCCCATACCATGGACGTGACAGCGGTGAAGTGGCGGATGTGCGAAAAATTACCGGAAAAGCTAGAGAGCCAGCTTATGGGAATCCTGTGTCGATTTACGAGGACGAGCACTCGAGCAAAATATAAGGAGGCTGGCAATTCCGAAGCTGGGCTGCGGATTAGACCGTCTGGAATGGAGAATCGCAATAAACATGCTGGAGGTGGTGTTTCGGCATACTGGTATGGAAATAGTCGTATGCAGCTATCGGCCCAATCAGCCCGTTATACAACCTAAGACGGTCGATTGCCATTTTTTACAAGACGGCTGGGTGCACCCGTGGGTCCCCATGTATATTCCGTCATCCGCCAATGACAAGAACATGGAATAGTGTGTTTCGGGACGAAACGTAGTTTTTAAGAAGGGGGCAATGTAATGAGACAAGCCCACAGAGAAGCAGACAACCGGGTGACGACAAAAGAAAGGCAAATATTCCGCGCGACTGGTAAACAAGTTGTAAAGCAATAAATCATCCACATGTGTATAATGTGTGGGCGACGAAGAGTCTCGACTGTCTCTCGAATGCTTCTAGGCCTATCAAGAAGGACACTAGCGTTTTTCTGGTGTGTTACAGATGTTTCGGATGCGTATATAAAAGCAGTTGAACCGATGGATGAGTCAATTCCGGAATAAGAAAGTCCTTAAGTTGTCATCGCGCGGAACAGACCAAAGTAAAAATAAATATAAGAAATAAATAAATAGTTCCTTGAGTGGTAGTCGAAGAGTAAACATAAATATAAGCAATACAAAATAAATATAGTGGTGCGGTGTTATATAAATAGCAGTGATATAAGTACGGTAGTGTTACATAAATATAGTGTAGCATGACACTATATTTCTTACTGTATGTTAAAAGTAAATGAAATTTATAAACAAGATGTTCTTTTGCATTTAAAATGAATTTCATTACAACTGTATTATAATAGTATATTATGCAATGAGCATTTAATGATAGCTATTAACACACGAGTAAGAAAATTACAATAATATAAATAAATAAAATACGAGTGTCTTAATAGCCATTAAATGCGAGTTGCATACACTATTTTTTTACGACCACATAATAAAATATTATTTTTTGACCATTCCATTTCATAAATTGAGCGTAAAATTTTCCGTACATCTTTGCGATTTTAGCTGGTAATAAATTGTTCGTGGCTACTAAGGCTTGTTCCATAATTTCTGGTGGAGTCAAATATTACATTTGACTGTCATTATCCCTCATTTTTACCGTTTATATTTTCAAAAAAGCACAAATGTTAACTACTTACTTGTAAATTGCAGAGAACTCTCACATTTAATTAATTTTTATATCTGTCAGATATACAGTCGCCATATTGAATATTGTTTGAATATTGGAATATCGCATTCTTATTGGATATAAACTTGTATCGTAATGAAAAATCTGTATTCCTATTGGATATAAACTTAAATGAAAATCTGTATCGTATTGGACATCATTAAAGTACAGGTTCAGCATATCTAATAATACAATTAAAGTATGGGAGTAGAAAAAATAAATGTATATTTCACACTAAAGGCCGTTATTTTACGGTGTCATTGTTATGTCGAGTAGAAATATATATTTTTCAAATAATATGTATATTTGCAGGAAAGTAATTTAATATTATATAAAATAAACGCCGAAGAAAAATACTAATCAATTATTGGTTTCAACAATTATCTCCACACTCAATCAGTTAATTAAACATTACATTTCGTAGTACATACATAGAAAAGGATTATACTTCCACCTATTTTTTGAAATCATTTTATTTTTAATTTTCAGAGGCTAAAAAAAGAACAAGAACAACAACAAAAAGAACTTGAAGAAAGCGAAGAAATTACACCAGAGGAAAGGCTTAGGTTACAGAGAGAATCGGACTTACGAGTAGCTCTAGAAACTACTTTTGGTGAAAGTAATACGAATATTGGCTTGGATGCAATGAACCCGGTAACTAAAGAAGAATTTGACGAATTCGCTGATGCCCTTTCTTCAAAAGTACAAACACTTTCTAAAAGTTCTGAATTTCCTTTGTTCGCTGAATCTGTTGTAAGAAACATCTGTGCTAGCAGTAAGTTAATCAGTCATTCACACATATTTTACTTAACTATTAATGTTACCATATATCAATTAATATAGCTTCTCAATTACAAGTAACTTGGAATATATACCATATAATTTAATTTTTAGGCAATTTTTCACTAGGTATATAGTTTGTAACCAGTAGCAGGTTATCATTTCCCCGATGTTGGTTATTTCGGGTAACGGGAGTACTTTGGTTAGATTTTAATATCGTTCTTAAATGGTTACAATTTTAGTAATGAAAAACAACGTTTTGTCGACAACTATTTAAATTACTTAAAGAATAAGTAGCAACAACTGGTTTAAAATTGTATTTTGCGTAAAATAGTTTAATTTAATATATGAAATACTAGAATTCGAGTGGGATTATTTATTCCTAATGGCTCTAAACAAACTACTTTAATTAGAGTGGTTTGTATACTTTATCGATCTAATTTAAATACACTAATGAATTGATTTTAAGTCTTAAAGTCTTCAAGTGCAACCGATACAATATAAAATAAAAATAATGTTGTGTGATTTATCTAATGGAACAATTTTCTTTGAGTAAGATACAGCTTTTGAAATGTACACCACACACTGACAAACATCTCTGAAACACCACAAAAGTACACTACAATTTTAATTTAATGTAAAATATTCTGAAATGACGATTGAGGCCTGGTCTTTTCCAACTAAAACAATCTAATCATTGTTTAAAACAAATCGGTGATTAAGATTAACCAGCATTCTTCAACATATGATTATGCGTTTAATACTTGAACAGTATTGCAAAAGTAACGTTAAAAGATACAGTGTTATAATGAAGTATCTTAGATGACGATGCTCGATTTATTACATGTATGACAACAAAATAACATTTATACAAACACAACGAAACACTGAGGGTTACTATAAGTTATTATATTTATCATTGTGTGACACCAAATTTAGAGATTAAATAGACGACAATTATGAAATGCTGAATCAGGTACACAGCACAGTGGTTTAGGACCTGCAAAAAGTGGTTGTGGATAAAAAGTGAATTTCGCTAAGTATTTGTAAAAATAAATTGGTTCAATAATAATAAGGCTTTATAAAAATATGTGTTTTATATGAAAACAATTATAATCCGCTTTGATAAATGGTGATTACTACAATCGAACACATAAAAATGCGCGTATGCATCAATTCAAACATGTGCATATAATTTAAAAATTTAAATGGACGCACACATACTTCAAACATTTCTTTGACACAAATTGCTTTGTGCAATAGACTGCCTAAGTGGTGACGTCACTAAATGGTGGTTATTTAAAAACCTTTCCAAGCACTCTTGAATTTTGTAGTATTTGCCCATTTGATTTTTTATTTTGAGTTCTTATGAATTAATGCAACAAAGATAACCGAAATAGATAGTATAATCATTTAGTATATTGTTGAAACAAAGAAAGTGTATATTAGTATACGTGGTATGTATAGTGTCGATCATTTATATGCTAATTAACTAAGAGTTTTGAGGTTATGTTACTTTTATCAGTATCTTATTGTTAATTTTGATATCCTTAATTTGTTAGTAGTGAAGATGGTGATGTGTTTTGTTCCCCATTGTAAGCATTACAGTGAAATGAAAACCTATAAGTTTTTCTGTTTTCGGAAAAATTGGAGTATATGGGTGCAACCGATTTTTGACAAAATGACTAGTGTACCTTATAGAGGACATCTAATTGAACAACTTTTACTTATAAATTAATCGGCATAAACGTACAGGAACGAAGATAATTAATAATTAAGGTGCTCATCGAGTGAATTTTCCATGTCACATTTTTATTGGTATCTGTTATACACACTTGTGAAATTATGAAAATCGTAATAAATGATGTTTATTTCACTTTACCACACAACAATTACATTTAATTTTTATGTTTTTTAATCACTTTTCTGCGATTTTAAAAGTTCTAATATAACCTTCCCCTTCCCCCGACCCGCACGCGCGAAAAATGCGAATTAAAACATAGCATTATATAAACAAATATGCAAAAATTGTAATACAAATTAAGCAGTTGATATGTTTAGTATACCATTCAGACTTAGGTAATCCATTGGTGTGTATCTTACCATACATAAAAGAGAGGGAATATAGATGGCCTACTCTCTCACTAAAAAGTGAACCAAATTTCAGCACCATCTATAATTCGCTCGCGGGTACTTGGTAGAATTTATCGTAGGAATCTGTAGAGAATGATAACTCTCTAACGAACGGGAACTTTGAAATTCATGTGAAAATTAACATCAATATTTTTTGGCGTTATATTTGCTGGAACATTAACATGTGTCTGCAACATTAAACGTCAAAATATTTGATGCTAATTTTACATGAAAAACAAATTAGTATACGTAGTGATAGTGAAGTATCGTAAAATCTTTTCTGTATCTAAATGCTACTGTTGAAACAGATTAAAACAAATGTATTTTTATCTATAAGTATTATATATTCAATAAATCATATACAAAAAATAACATTGTACCTTATAACTACAATATATTTTGCTTAAAATGCTTAACGTGAAGTATTAGTAAAGATAAAATAATATACGGTATGTGTCAATTTTCATTAGGTATAGGGATTCAATGTTTACGTGCGATTTATGCGTATATAAATAATATGTGGCAACGTGTGTCACCCCTACTCTCCGTCACCAATCCCGGTAACAATCGACATTACAACGATTTTCTCCGATCTTCCCACCAGATTTTACATTCAATCTTTAGCTGCGAACACGTTGCGATCTAGTCTGCCATAAAAGCCGTCTTATTACTGGAACGGGAAACATCAAATGGCCGCCGCGATCTCCTGATCTACTAGTTTATTATTATTTTCAGAATCCTTGCAACGCGTAAATATTATTTCTGAACGCATTACAAATACCCAAGTCAATGGTCCAAGAGTTACTGCAATAACTTGAGCTTGTATCGGTCGCGCTCGCATTGGAAAGGAAAGTAGGGGTGCCATGTTGTCACGTATTGCATGAATTAATCGCCTATGGCTAATTAAAATTGACACATGCTGTATATATGTATATGTATTCCGTTTTTACGACATTTTAAAAATTTCTTATACGCTTCCTTCAATATTATTTTTTTTAATACTATAAATAACACTTACAAATGCATGACACATACTGAATTTCTAGTCTTTCACTGAGACTTGCTTGAGAGGTGGACGGTAACACCTGTAGATCCATATTTTCTAAAGTAATTTCTCGTGGAGAAGACCTAACGTATTTAACAATGACAGTTACTCGCAATACTTGCAAATGGCGGAGAAAAAGCACATGACAACCAGTGCTGCCGGAGCCATACGTCTGTCTTACCCGCATATGCGAATGAAAAATACCCGCTTTCACCCGACATTTCAAATAGCAACCGCCAAATTTAAAAGTGGTCTAAAATAATTCAAATATAAGATCTTTATTTATATATATTTTTTAAGAAGATCCTCAGAATAGGACTAGTGAAAACAGTAAATATTATTATAAATACCAGACACTTAGTATCTTAATAACTATTTTCTCCAAATTTTCGCATTAATCATTTCCCGATTTGGTTCAATTTTTCACAACATCCCGTATCTTTAATGCCTCTTTTTGTCGCCAATAAAGACGTTAGCGTTGCGGTGCCTAACGCATTTCTGTGGTCTGTCTTGATATTTTTCAAATCACTGAAAATTCTTTTAAGAAATGCGTTTGAAAAAGACAAAATAAAAAGTATGGAAAACACTACTTTCATATTGGGGAAAAGAAGAACATCTGCAGCATTTTTTAAATCAAATACGATTTTCCAATAAACTTCACAATTCATTTTATAATCTAAACCATACTCCATATGATTTAAAAGAGCATACTGCTTCCATTCCTTGTCTAAAATTTGGAGTTTTGTAAATTCTTTATTTATTGGAAATGTTTGTACAATTTTTTGCAGAGATTTCATTTTATAGAATTGGGCCGTTTTTGGTTCAAAAATTCTTAAAATGTTAAATGTTGGACCAGAAAAATCAAATCCCGTTTTAATGTCGGGGAGAAGTTCTACATTAAAATTTAAACATGTTTTGAGAAATTGGTCAATTTCAGTTTGGGATGCATACTTTTTCAACATTTTCAAAGATTCAGTGGCAGATATATCTAAATAAACTTTGCCAACTGGCACAAACCAGCGAATATTTGTGTGGTCAACAGCGAAAACATTTTTCTCTTCACTGAAATTGATAAAATTGCTGCATAAATGCATCAACAATCTTTCTGTAGCGTTTGGATCTGATAGACAAGAAAAATACATATGGATCAATAAAAATACATATGGATATCTGATGTTGATCAAATTGAGTTAAGAAAAGGCAACTTTAATTGTTTTATATTAAAATACCCGATTTTACCCATTTCACAATTTTACCCGATAGTCTGATTAAAATACCCGTGTTTCGCGTAAAATACACGCAATTGGCAGCACTGATGACAACAACAACTCTAACACAATTCACCAGCGCAGCCAACTATATTGAGAATTATGTTGTCGATCCTGTCTAAGGTGCTGCCCTCTATGATTCCCTCATTTAACCAAAATACTGTTACGGTGTACTAAATAAAGTGCACTACCTCTGTATCTTATATTAACAGAACCGTGTTTAAGAATTGACTGTATTAAAGGCCAGTTGTACGAAAGATTGTTGAACGTTAGATCACTTGATCGGACGATCACCGCTGAACTCAGTTCAAGAAAAAGCGCGTTGTATGAACGATATTTAACATCGGTTCAACAGAACTCTTGATAATGTGAATTGGTAGCACTGACATTTCGTTTAAGCATGCGCATTTAAAAAAAATAATTCGCGCTTCTTTTAGCGCGGTTCAATGTTTAGCTGCAATCTAATCTGAATCTAATTATAGTGGAATAGATAGAAAGAAAAAGTGTCGTTATTAATTTTTAAGCAAAATTACAAACGATAAATATATATGTCTTCCTAAATGGTAGGTTTTAGGGATATATTTTTATTTATAGCATAATATTGGTCAAGGTATATTTGTGTAGTTTGATGGTGGTTAAATTTTTATCAGATTCTGATTAGCAATGGAAAAAATTCTGTAGGTCAAGCAATTTTAGAGGATTACGTGCTAATAACGCTTGTAAATAAATATAAAAATGAAGTGGATTGTAAGCGATCTGATACAAACACTAACAGACTCAAAACGCAAGTGTGGGAAGAAATAGAGAGGGAATTTAATACCTTAAGTGGAGAGAACACTGCGGAATAAGTTTGACAATATTCAAAAAAAGGGCAAAGCAGAAATTAGGGGACATCAAAAAGGAGGTATTGGGAACAGGTGGGGGGCCTGCACAAGAAATCGTATTAACAGAAGTAGAGACAGACATGAAGGAGATAATTGGTTCCCAATTTACTGGATTTCCGTCTGAATTTGATAAAGATGTGGAAATACGTATGTTAAATGCATATAATTCACATACCATTTTGTTACAAGTACCTATTTACAGAATTTGTCATACCAGAAGTATCGAATGAAGTTATAGTAATGGATACATTAAACAATTGTGAGTATTGTATGTAGATCTGTATTGTTAATGAAATACATATATGTAAAATTGTACCAACTCAGCAGGAATTTGTAGATGAAATGGATATGAATTGTAGTTAGAATGGTGAGTTAAACTAGCTGTAAATGTTATGGACTTTGAATTAATTTTTTTTCAGATGTACTACCCCCACTCACACAGTATCAACTAGGTACTCTTATAGTAAATGTATTTTTTTTGTAATTAATAATTATATAGTATTGTATTTATTATTTTTAGATTCTAAGTACCATATTTTCTGTTTTATTTTCAATTTCAAAAATGTATGTAGTGATTATTATTTGTTTAAGATAAATAGATGTAGTTGAATTTAGAAAGTAATAGTATATTACATACCGAGGTGGAAAGTGTTTCATTACTGTCGAGAGATTAAGTAGTTAACCGAGACGCGAAGCGTCGAGGTTAACTTTATCTCGAGACAGGAATGAAACTTTTCACCGAGGTTTGTATACTATTTTATTTACAACCATAATTATTATATTATTTGTGATAAAAATTCCGGTAAAAGTTTTGACATATTGAGTTGTCAGATTTGTGATGTTCTAGCGTAAACGTCAAATAAATATACGTCAGTTTTTTTAGGTGAAAGATTATAAAAGAAATGTTGAGTAGTAAAGCCTTCAAGGACTGCACTCCACTTGAACTGAGGGAAACTGTCCTACCGTAGCATTCCAGATATCTTGGCTCGAATGGAGAAGGACAAGAAATCACTATTTCATAATATCAGCAATAGCAGGGCGGCCTGTCTACATGGATTCAAGCTTCCAATAATTCTAATGTAACAATTAATTTTATTTACAACCATACAATTAAAAAATAATTGTGATAAATATTCCGATAAGGTTTTGACATATCGAGTTGACAGTTTTGTGATTGACATTGAGGTTAAGAAATGAGGGCAGTAATAGAGGGCGGGAAGTAAACGTGAACAAAGTCACATTTCCAAACTTTTAAAAAGTCAGAAATGCCAACATTACGCTTATGGTTGTAAATAAAATGTATATATTGTAGTTATTGTACTATATTTTCAATCTTCACTGTGTATTGTATCAATAAAAGTCCATTTCGTTTAATAAATAATTTATTTGTACTACAAACAACACTGTGCAAAATGATTACAAAATGTAGAGCTTGTGAAGTGTATAATAAGATTTATATAATTAAAATACAACCTTTGGAATCTATCGCCTTATTGGTCAGTGGATCAAATAAATTAGATTTTGCAGTAACATCTTAATTTATATTTAATAAATTTTCAAAGTATTCATTTATTAGCACATTCCTTATAACACTATTGAGATTCTAGTAATTCTAAAAAGTCTTCATCATCTGTTATTTTTTGGTAGGGATTGATCTCACAATATAATTAAATAAAACACCACGAAGGTATAAAAATATTTATGGATGGATGAATGGTAACTGTCAATCTAACACACGTATAAGGTTATGTTTATCAGATCACGACGTTGATCTACGCTTGAACGGTCCTCATAGGTCGTTCTGTTGAACGATATCTAGATCGCTCGTTCAAGACTGATCGAGCTTTGTACAATGCAATTTTTGCCTTGAACCGGGTTCACCGTTGATCTTGTATTGAACGGCTTTCGTACAACTGGCCCTATGTCGACTTGCCACTGTACCTGATCTAAATTACACATAGCAGCTGTAGTATCTTCTAATAATATTGGCACTATTTTTTCGTTTCAATTTGTACTTTTTGTCTTTTTCGATTATTTTAATGTTTTATTAGATTTTATCGTATTGTAACGTTTTCGGGTTCCAATAAACAACTCGTGCAATTATTTATTTAAAACAGTCTGTATATATAGGTACTTAAAATTATTTAACAATATAAAATATAAAAACTAACGTAACACACTTAAACTACTATTAATAAATTAAAATTAACACTTGTATTTATTTACTACTACTAATATCTCTGTCCGTATTTATTTATATAACAGTTCTATTTATATAAGACGGCACTACTATATTTATTTAATTGGCTACCACTATTTATTCCTACTGTTCCCACGAGACCACTCGAGACTACCGAATTACTCCGCGATTACTTCTCCGCAATGAATCCCGCCGCCTTATATACACACGCGAAGATTACTAGAACATACCAGCACAGTCCCGCTTTTTCTCCACATGTACGAGAAACGTTCTCGTCCCTTTCGCTATGCAAGCCATACGGCGTGGAGATGAGTCATTGACTTGTTTACATATCGTTTTTATACGCCGAGCCGAGATGATTTGGTCTCTTTTTGTACGTGTGACAATTTCGTTTGTATCGCGCCGAGAGGTCTGCTTCTTTTATTTAATGTAAACTCATTTCGAATGTCTGCTGGTTTCGTTACAGTATTTAGACATTTTTAGTTTAATTAGGAATTTCGTTTCATCTTTTTGTAAATATATCGTGTAATGTATTATTTTGTAAATATACACGGAAGTATTATTATTTCTTAATAACTCATATTATAAGAAGCACAGAGCTACAAATTTCAATGATACTAAAACAAATTTATTGTTTACTTCTAGACAGATACAAATACATTCTAGAATATCAAAAAACGTAGTTACTAGAAGACAAAACACTATATGCGGCAGAAAATTCACAGAATATTTATGCATCCTCACAAATTCCCAAATTGTAGTAGAATTAAAAAACTTCCAAAACTCTTTTGTCCTCATCAGAAAAGATGAAATCTTTGTAGTCGCTGATTTATTACTGAAAATTGTTAACATTTCTGTTTAAATTTTTATGTTAGATACATTTTAGTAATTAATTAATTATTCTCCAAAAAACGATTATAAAACAATTAAATGCATGAAAACACAATTGCTCGCCTGTCAACTTATCATGTTTCATAATTTACTCTGGTTCCAGGATATTTATGCACAAGGATAGCTCAAGCGCGGACCTGGAATGCTATTCTGTAGTTGTTTCGTATAGTAATCGTATTTGAATCCCGTTGATTATAAAGGATATATAAAATAATTGTAAACGTGGAAAATGGCAGATAGTAATGAAACTGGATAAACGATAATGTTTGTTTGTGCATAAGAGATATTTCTTAATTTGGAAAATGTTTAATTACACACTATATGCCGATCAAAGGCAACTTTTCTTCTACATATATGCACAAAGTACTAATTTATCTGCAGAAGAAGCAATTCTTTCTACATACGACTAATTGTCGTGAAATTAATTTGAAAACAATTTTGCCACTGCAGCTTTCTGATTTCTTTCACCGCGATACGGTTTCGCAATGGCATTTCATGTAATTATAATTATTCGTATGTATATACAGGCGCTTCTTCGATTGCTCTTTCGTGTTTTTAATAAAAGAAAAAACAATTAGTGGAAGATTCATGGTTTGCTTGGGGCGCATATTTTAAAAATACCTTAAGTTCTGACGCACTTCTGATTTCACCGGAAATGCATGGAACTTAATTTTTTTAAATGACTCCCTCTATATATTTTTGGATTTTCTACTACGGATTTAAATTGTCTATTCAACTGTTTTTTTCTTTTTCAAAATTAAACCAATAGTTTTTGAGTTATTAATTTTTTTTTTTGGAAATAGTTGACTAAAACACGTGTTTAGAAAAATATCATTTTCACATTGTTTTAAAACTAAAAACATTAACTTTATTGGTGCAATATTATTAGAAACGATATTTCGAACCTGTTTTTTCACTATGATAGCCACATTAGGAGTGCCTTCTAAATTTATTATGCATTATACGAGTTCCACCGCTTGGTAACTGACCATATTTATAGTTTTTTAAATGGAATACCTTTATATTATTACATTTTAATTTTCCCCGAATACTTCTTAGTCAAAAAGTTATAAGATAGTGTTGCGTTTTCGGGTTCGAAATAAACAACTCGTGCAAATGTTTTAAAACTGTCTGTATATTTTCGCACTTAAAAATTAATTACACTATAAAAATATAAAACTAATGTCTTAAAACTACTACAAATAAACACTCGTATTTATTTCTATCACTTCTATTTATATAACACTGCACCACTATATTTATTTTGTATTGTCCGAATACTACTGAATGAATTCCTTATATTTATGTTTACTGCGCGACTACCATTGAAGGAATTCTTATTCGGAATGACTCATCCATCAGTTCAACTGCTTTTATATCTGTAGATAAGAGTTCGAGAAATATACCATACTCTGGATTTTTCTCCACATGCCGAGAAGTATTCGACAACCAGTCCGTCGCCTCACAGTACACATGTGTGTGATTTACGATTTTGTCCATTTTTATACGTCGCCCAGAGGTCTGCTTCTTTTTTTTAATGTAAACTCGTTTCGTTACAATAGTATAGGTAGCACATATATGAAAAATTCAGTATTTTTATAAAATAATATTTGTAGAAAACGACTTATTAGATGTTTGTTTTTTATTTGAATACGGTATAGTGAGCCATGATATTCCCCGCTAAATTGACAGTTGAATTGGATGACATAAATTGCTTCTCAGTTGACAAGCATGATTTTATAATGATTTTTTCTAAATATGACCTTAGATATATATATATTTTTGTATGTATTGGGGAAATGCAATATATTTCATAAAATATGTAGAAAATGGCACAAAAAACATATTTTAAAACCAAACAAATTAATAGATTGTACTAGGTATAGAAACAGGAGGGAACTGTTGTACGTGAATGGATGAGTAGTTAGTGAAACAGAAATTATAAAATAACAATAAAAATGATTCGACGAAAATGGGTTAAAATAGGTAAAAATTACTGTGTTCAAATAAATAAGCATTCACTTTTGAACATTTTTGAAAACTCGAACATTTTTGAAAACTCTTCCAGCATGATAGATCAACATTAACAAGGAGTTGAGTACTTATACTCCTAAATATTTGTGGAATATGTTCCCGCATAGCTTCTTTTGTGGTTAAAGGTATAATGTATATTTGCTCTTTTAGGTATCCCTACAAAAGAACTAATTTTGTGTTGTCCGAAGACCTAGCAGGCTAGTGTATAGGTCCTCCACAGGTTAGCCACTCCCCTGGAAAATTTTCATTTAGATATGTGGCTATTCGTCATCTTGTTGTATCCACGTCTCGTCGTAAATTTAGTGAAAATGTGTTTTGTTAACTATTCCGATACTATGAAAAGCAACTTCATCTGTAAATAATACATTATCAAAAAGAATTGCTTGGGTATTAGTGATAGTTATTGCCCATTGACAGAACACTCTTCTAGTTGTAAAATGATCGGTACGTACCTAACTCAGTATTTAAATTTGTTCATTACGGATGACATTTTATTTTATGGTCCTTGCATGCAACGATGGTTTAGCTAATATCCAGCAAACGACTTATTTCACAGGTTACTGACGTACGGATTATCTGTTGTTGCCGTAAGAATTCGTAACTGATTTTCATCATTTATTACATATTTAGGTTTCCACGGTTTTGAATAAGCAAAAGTACCAGTAGTAATGAAAGTATCCATTACTCTTCTAAAGGCATCTATACTGGACATCTTCTGCTGGTAAACTCCAGGCTAATAAATAAGTTCTTTGATATTCCTCTGCATCCAGCAAACGACTTATTTCACAGGTTACTGACGTACGGATTATCTGCTGTTGCCGTAAGAATTTGTAACTGATTTTCATCATTTTTTATTACATATTTTGGTTTCCACGGTTTTGAATTAGCAAAAGTACCAGTAGTAATGAAAGTATCCATTACTCTTCTAAAGGCATCTATACTGGACATCTTCTGCTGGTAAACTCCAGGGCTAATAAATAAGTTCTTTGATATTCCACCAATACAAAAATACCGTATTCAAATTAAAAACATAAAGTTGGCAAAAGTAAGTAAAAGTCACTTTTAAAGTAATAACGCCATGCATGTTTTTGGTGCGAAATTTCGTAAACAATGAGATGATGGAACACCATATGTGTGGTTTGTTAACTTTAAATTTTAGGCCTATCTTATTACATTTTGACTAGGAATTATACGGGGAATACAAAATTGTATTCTCCGTATTGTATTTAAAAAACTAAAACTATGGTCAAGCTATGGAACACTCTGTATAATCCAAAATAAATTTAGAATGTACTAATGTGTGGCTATCATAGGGAAAGAACAGCTTCGAAATATATTTTCTCATAAAGTCACAATTTGCCTTCTTTAGAGGATGACTCACCCTGTATATATGTTATGGGGGAACTCATTGAAGCGTCGAGTAACTAAATGTTCTTCTCAGAACCAACTTTATACGCGGAAGATTAAGTGCTCATTAAATTTGGTAAAATAAAGTTTTGTTCACATCCACTTAACATAAATTAAGATAGGAGCAAAATTAACAAAAGTTAAAACACATGGCTTCTTATGTATCTGGTCAATGAAAATTATTGCACTTAACGTAAATTAACATTGTACTAAGTCGGCCGAACTTCAACTAATGGGAACTCCTTAATTTACGTTTATTAATTCCACCAGTCAGCAACCACCAGAAACGGCATAGTTGTATATGCGTACTTTTTACTTTCTTATACGTAGTATAAGGAAGTATTGTGATGACGAAAATTTTCGACCTCGATATTTTTGCAGATGTCCACGTTTTGAAGTCCCCGGATACCAAAAAAGTGGTTTTTAAAAAATGTCTGTGTGTGTGACCACGATAGCGGTCAAACCGCTTCAGATATCAATTACAAATTTTGTATTTACGAATATAATCTCCCTCTTGGGAACTGATTAGATTTTGAGCAAACTCGGCAGACCGGAAGTAGTAGTTTACTTCAGTGAAAAAATCGAAATTTGCAAATATTTCGTCAATTACTAAGTTTAAACAAATTTATAAAAAATTCATATGTACTTAGAATTAAGTTTGGAACAAATTGTCTTAAAAAGGTTTTTCGAAATTCCAACCGGAAGTAGGTCTTTTACTCTTATCGAAAATCAGTTTTTTTCGAATATCTCGCAAGTCATGCTATTTAGACATTAGTACGTTACAAGTATAGAAGTATTTAGAATATAATTTTCAATATCTTTTGTATAAAAAAAATTCAAGATTCAGACCGGAAGTACCACTTTTACTCTTATCGAATAGCGATTTTTTGCAAATATGTCGTAAGTTATGCATTCTATACCTTATATATTTATCAAGAATACAAAAGTATTTAAAACTGGATTTGCAATATTTTTTGTATACATGAAATTTAAAAATTCGGACCGGAAGTAGCACTTTTACTCTTAGCGAGTAGCACTTTTACTCTTAGCGAGGAGCACTTTTACTTTCTTATACGTAGTATAAGGAAGTATTGTGATGATGAAAATTTTCGACCTCGAGATTTTTGCAGATGTCCACGTTTTGAGGTCCCCCGATACCAAAAAAGTGGTTTTTAAAAAATGTCTGTGTGTCTGTCTGTCTGTCTGTGTGTGTGTGACCACGATAGCGGTCAAACCGCTGGAGATATCAATTCCAAATTTTGTATTTACGTGTATAATCTCCCTCTTGAGATCTGATTAGTTTTTCAATAAAATCGGTAGACCGGAAGTAGCAGTTTACTTCAGTGAAAAAATCGAATTTTGCCAATATTTCGTCAAATACTAAGTTTATACAAATTTATAAAGAATTCAAATGTACTTAAAATTAAATTTGAGAAAAAATGTATTAATAAAGTTTTTCGAAATTCCGACCAGAAGTAGGTCTTTTACTCTTATCGAAAATCAGTTTTTTGCGAATATCTCGCAAGTCATGCTTTCTAGGCAGATACATTACCAGTATAAAAGTATTTAGAACATACTTTTAAATATCTCTTGTATAAAAAAAAATTCAAAATTCGGACCGGAAGTAACACTTTTACTCTTACCGAATAACGATTTTTTGCAAATATGTCGTAAATTATGCATTCTATATATATTTATGAAGAGTACAAAAGTATTTAGAGTTGGATTTGGAATATTTTTTGTATAAATGAAATTTCAAAATTCGGACCGGAAGTAACACTTTCATACGTATAAGAAAGTCGTGTGGTGGCCACACCTCATTTTTTTGATAATATCTTGCAAAGTATGTATTCTATAGAGATTTGTTAAGAGAATAGAAGTACTTAGAATAGGATTTTGAATAATTTTTGTAAAAAAAATTCTTAAAATTCTATAATTTGAAACGCTCATACGTATAAGAAAGTCGTGTGGTGGCCACACCTCATTTTTTACTTTCTTATACGTGTCCACGTTTTGAAGTCCCCTGATACCAAAAAAGTGGTTTTTAAAAAATGTCTGTGTGTCTCTCTCTGTGTGTGTCTCTGTGTGTGTGACCACGATAGCGGTCAAACCGTTGTAGATATCAATTCCAAATTTTGTATTTACGTGTATAATCTGCCCCTTGAGATCTGATTAGTTTTTCAGTAAAATCGGTAGACCGGAAGTAGTACTTTACTTCAGTGAAAAAATCGAATTTTGCAAATATTTCGTCAACTACTAAGTTTAAACAAATTTATAAAGAATTCATATGTGCTTAAAATTAAAATTGAGAAACATTTTATTTAAAAAGTTTTTCGAAATTACTACCGGAAGTAGGTCTTTTACTCTTATCGAAAATCAGTTTTTTGCCAATATTTTGCAAATCATGCTTTTTAGACAGGTACGCTACGAATATAAAAGTATTTAGAACTTAATTTCCAATATCTTTTGTATAAAAAAAATTTCAAAATTCGGACCGGAAGTATCACTTTTACTCTTACCGAAAACGATTTTTTGCAAATATGTCGTAAATTATGCATTCTACATATATTTACTAAGAGTACAAAAGTATTTAGAATTGGATTTGCAATATTTTTTGTATAAGTGAAATTTCAAAATTCGGACCGGAAGTAGCACTTTCATACGTATGAGAAAGTCGTGTGGTGGCCACACTTCATTTTTATTTTATTTGAAACTAGCATAACCTCAATTTGCGAAATTTGCTGCACAATTGGCAGTTATTTTATTGTTTTGTACATTGCTGTTTTATATTATCATGAACGACGGCGCACACTGGGGATTTTTGTATGGAGGTGAGGAAAAATATGTATTTTTCCTCACCTCTTTGTTTTATTTATATAGCAAAACACAAAAGTAATCAAAACAAAGAGAATTAGAAAAATATATATCGTCACCTAAAACGTAAAAGGCACTAACTAACAAAAAAAAATTGGAAATAATTTTTTTTTTATAATCTCGTGTTTTCCTTATGAAACATGCTCAAATTAATAAAAAATTGATATTGGATTTTTAGTTAGTCAGAGCGTTTTGCGTTTTAAGCAACGATATATGTTACAAATACTACTTAACTTAATCGAAAATATAAAATTGTATTATTAACATTATTATTCTAAAAGCGCCTTAACTTCGTCGCTTATATCACTATGCTTTTTTTTTAATAAACGAAGGAGTCAAATTTGAGATCATGGAATCTGACGTTACCATCATTCGATGCATGATATCTTCGTTAGTGACAATTCGACTGCATTTTCTGGTGTCTGAGACGATATTTTTTATAGTCTTTGTTTCGACTTTCTTGAGCCTCTTCGGACAGTAAGCCTACAGGAAAAATATACTTTTCAACTATATCTTTTCCATGAATAAGAATTTTGTGGAGTGTGGGTGGCATATTGTACCACTCGTACAATGCAACAAACTTTTTCGCCGTTTCTAGACAAAAATCACCAAACTCTTTTGGATGTACAATTGTTATAGCTTCGAGAATTATTGAAAACCTCTTGATTATGTCTTCATCTAGACCCGTGATTTCGGAAATCAGAGCAGGATCAGCAAAGAATCTTCGTGACGTATTTCCTGAATTTGTTATACCAGTGCCTTGCTTAACAGTATCAACCTGTATACCAATTTTCTCTCTAAGTTCACGCCTTATCAAATTTTCTCTCTAAGTTCACGCCTTATCAAATTTTCGGGCTTCTTTGTTCGGACGAGTTTTTAAGTCGACTCTCCCACGTTTAAATTCAATATTATGCATGAAGTGGTGACAACTTTTTCAGACATATTTTTGACAGATTCTAATTTTTTTATCGACAATATTGATTAAATTATTGATAATTTGGTATTTATCTTACTATAGTTCAACTTTTTGAACCTAGTCAATTTTCGTGTTCCGTTATATTTGCACTGTTCGCAAAAATCTGAGCAATGAAAGGTAGACTTAGTGTCACCTCGCAATTTGTTTCATTTATAATACAACGCTATTAAAATAGCGTTGTATTATAAATGAAACAAATTGCGAGGTGGCACCTGGTGGCACTTGAATTTGATTGAAAGTGTAAAAACAGATATTACGTAATATATTAGTAAAGGCTTCCAATTGGAAATAAGTGGAGTTTAAATTGCAGGTCCAAATGTTTGTAGAAAACAGGGTTTTTTGTTCTATGTTCATAAAAATAAACAACAACAAAAAGACGAAAGTCTCTGCAGAGTTAATTTTTTCAATTTTAGTATATTGAAATATTCTATTTTAAATAAAAAATAAAAACAAAAACGTCAGCTCAAGCAATAAAGTAATATTCATCTTGAAATTCTCAGGTTTATATTAGGTCAATTCGGTAAAACATAGAAGTACTCTGACTGAAACGGCTACAAAAAAAAAACTAGCAGTCAGATCATAGTAATTCTTTTTGATTTGATTGTAGCATTTAGTCCTAAATTTAAAAATACCATTGTATATTGCATGAAGAGTATGTTGACAATTGGACTTTTTTCCGCGAAATCCCCAATGTGCGGCGTTTTAATTGATCTAGTCCATAGTTATCCCCATTTATATGACAAAAAGCCATTTTAGAACCTATCTGATTGGCACTCCAGCTGCTCACGCGCATGCGCACTTATTAAGGCAATGTAAACGACTTCATAAATTTTGTGTTAATTTGAATGTACGTTAAGTAAGCTTTAAGTTAAGTTAAGTGGATGTGAACGAGGCTTAAATCATTGTAGTTGGAGTGAGATGACCCATATTTACTTTGTTGAAATTTATTGATAAATATTTGCTCCCCTTATTCACAAATACATTCAATCTAGTTACATATATGTATGTTTGACTCTCGAGTTGTGGTGCAGTATAACTTTTTTTTCCCTCTTTTATACCTTTCCAGCAATAACATGCTCAAAATTTGATATATTTCTTTTTTTTTATCATCTCCTTAATACAGGGAATTTTAAAAGGTTTTGTTTTTTATAAATTTAAGAACAGCTAACAATTCTTCTGTTGCTTTAGAACAATTATTTATGTAATTTAACCGAATCTGTCTTCTTTATTATTCTAAAGATCTTCTAATGGACTGTCTAAAATTAGGTTTTGACAACGTAAAATGTCGATATAATTCATATGATAAAGCTACAAATAATAGTAATTATTGGAATTAATTACAGGTCAGTATTTCTAACTATACCTTTTTCTTATTTTCTAGTGTCTTCTGCTGATATAAAGAAAATAAAAAACACACTAGATAACTTGTATTTAGAGAAACAAAAAATAGAAAAGGGTGACAAAACGAAAAAGAATAAAGGCAAAGGTAAAGCGAAATTGAAACTCGACAACGAAAACGTGAGTATACTTCATGTTTATTATGTTAAAATAGGTACTAACTTTTGTTTTAGTAATGTACTTCAACGATAAGAATTATAATTTAATAAGTATTATTATATGTTCAAATCATTCCATCTTTTATATATGAAAAAAATTTCTGAAATATTTTAGTCCTAGTTTATTTTAGATATTGTATTAAAATATAATTTATATATCGTACTGCATCATAAAGTTATAGAAAATGCATGAATTTTATTGACGCCATATCATAAATTGCAATTGTATGATATACATTTCATATAAAAATAACATTAATTTAAGATTTATTCACTTTCGCATGCGTTCAAACTAATTCTCGAAACATTTATTTTTTCTACTCTGACTTTAGTACAGCTTCTTGAGGTGATGAATGTCGTTGTCTACGCATTTTCTTGACATTCTAGAAATAAGTCGTTAGGAAATAAATCAGGCGAATACAGGCAATAGTATATTAATTCGATTTTTTTTCCTTCAAATATTATTATGTATATTGTTTAACGCGATGTATAAGAGCTGGCATGAATGACGTGACGTTTTCGGTTGTTTTTTTTTTGTCGATGACTTCTGGTAAACATATTGTTATACCATTCAGAAAACTTTTGTGAGATTCGGTTCATCTTGGGAACTCCCAAGCAGTGCGTTTTTACTTTTAGTTTGTGGGTCATGTGATTATATCCAGGTTTCATCTTATTAACGATGCTGTATACGGATTTTGCAATTCCTAGATCGAATTTTGTGATCATTTCCTTTCACCAATTAACACGAGCCTTTTTTCTTGGGTCAAATTATCCAGAAACCATCCGGAACAGATCCTTTACGCACAAAGTATTCGTGTAAATTCGTATTACTGCAGTCTTTGATATGTCTAAGGATGCCATTATCTCACTCTAAATCGCATGCCGATCTTGTTCAATCACATTTTTTACTGCATTGATGATTTGTGGAATAACAACCGATTTTAATTTTAATTTTACAAAAAAATGAAATTCTGCAAAATAATTGTAAACGGTTTTTTCGTATGGTACTTCATCACTAAAAGTTGTCCTATGAATTGTTGTTGACTTAGGCCTTTAGTAAAATCGTAAAAAATCCAACAAAATCCTTCACCTGAATTTTCCATTCTTTTCGCCAAATTACTTTATTTAAACGCTCGTTATAAAGAAGCTCCTCAGAAAATTTCTAAGTTGTCACTGTTATAACAATAACAGATGTCAAATTTTACGAAAATAGTAATGACACGGTTTAATAACGCCGCCTAGGGATCGTTTGTCATAATTAAAAACGCGCCCCCTGTATATGTTATGAATTCTTTTCAGTAATAAAAACGTTCAGTATTTTAATAATTATTCAATTTTCAATCCATTTTTAATTATGTAAACGGATACGTTTGATTGTCATTAATAAGATTTTATAGGTTTATAATGTGTCAAATTTTAACGATAACAATACTTTAAGAGAAATAGTAGGTCGTGTAATTACTCACGGTGACGTGTCTCAATATAGCAGCTGACCGCCTGATATAGTGAGTGACTCAATGTATCATACAATTTTTGTAAATGTCAATATTTTACTATGACAGCTTCCAACTCTGGCTGACTAAATATTTGGTAGGTTGAAATGTCTCGTGATTCAAATTCAAGTTCTTATTGAGACGGCCTTTATAATTCTGGAATCAATGGGAATTGAACCGATACGTTCTGGATGTATGTATAGCCGTGACACAAAGTTTTGACGGGTCGTCGAACTTTCGATATGGTAGAGTAAGTTGCAGGGGCCAGCAAACCACTCAGTCCTAAATTCAAATTTTATCGGTGGCGAAATTTTTATAATTCAATTTTGCTAATTAACAGTATCGGCGTTGATTGGGAAGAATATAATATTCAATAATTCAAAATATCCGTTTATTGAGAATTTAAATATGTTTACATTTTATTAAAAAGCAGTCACTGCTATTATTGTAACACAAAATTGTTTTTGTCATATTTTAGTTTTCTATAAAACATTGCTTATATTGCAATTAAAAAGCTTCAACATTTAAAGTTAAATACAAATCACTGCTAGAAATAATAAATAACAAGTGATTAAGTATAATACAAATATTTGAAATATATTTGCTTGTGTATGCCATATATATTGTTTTTGCACAAACCACTATAATGTATACTCAAACATTTGTATAAGAAGTATACAGTATATCTTTGTTTCGTGTTAAAACATAGTTGACACTGCACAAAATAAGCTTGGCATTATTACAAGGTGACCTTCCTTATTGCTGGTCTTAAGATCCGTCAGCATTTTCTACTGCGATTATACATACAGCATGTGTCAATTTTTATTAGCCATAGGCGATTAATCCATACAGTAAGTGGCAACATAGTACCCCTTCTTTCCTTTCCAATGCCAGCACGATGCATGCTCGTAAATACAAGTTAGCGTGGTTAGCAGTAGCTATTCGACCACCAGCTTGGGTGTTTGTAATGCATTCAGAAATAATATTTACGAGTTGCAAGGATTTGTTTTTCTTTTTCCTTTCAGTAAATGCAGAGAATTATTAAGCTGCGTTCACGCTGCATGACACAAACAAAAGCGTAATTCTAATAAAATTAAAAATAAGGTAAATAAAAAAGGATTCTGAAAATAATAATAAACTACTAGATCAGGAGATCGCGGCGGCCATTTGATGTTTCCCGTTCCAGTAATAAGACGGCTTTTATTGCAGACTAGATCGCAACGTGTTCGCAGCTAAACATTGAATGTAAAATCTGGTGGAGAAAAGTGGGAAGATCGGAGAAAATCGTTGTGGTGTCGATTGTTGCCGGGATTGGTGACGGACAGTAGGGGTGCCACGTTGCCACGTATTAATTGTATACGTATAAATCGCACGTAAACATTGAATCCCTATACCTAATGAAAATTGACACATACGGTATACAGTGTGATTTTTAATGTCTGAAGACAGTTTGAATTTAGCGCCAACAATTATTTTTCAAAAGTTGGTCACACTTATTGTCACTTTAAAATTTGCTTGTATCATTTTTTTTCAGTGGCGTCTGATATTAACGGGTTCATTATTAAGAAAAAAATTTTGTTGTTCGTTTCAAATATTGCAATTACTACTACATTCATATAAAATTAATATTCCCGCTATTAAGAATGAATGCATTACGTTATTCAAACTAATAGATGTATATGTTGGACATTAATAATTAAAGTAAAAATATTAGGAAAAAAGACACAATTTATAATATAAATTTTATTAAGTTCATCCCAAAGAATTCTAGAATTAATAGATACATTATTATTTGTATTCACATAAATAAATTTTAGGGTTAAGGGTTCACCATAAAAAACCATAAATAACACTATAACAAATGTTCAAAATGTCCACCATTGGCATCTAGGCATAGATTTACTCTCTTCTTGACATTTGAAAATATACGGTGGAGTCCTTCTTCATTTATATTGTTAACTTCGTTAACTATTGCTTCTTGCAGTTCCTCTATTGAATGAAGTCTATTTCTAAAAATTTTTGTTTTCAAATAACCAAACAAATAAAAATCAGAGGTGTTAGGTCAGGTGACCGTGATGGCCAGCGATCCTTACTAATTAATCTTTCTCCAAAATATTCGTCAAGAAATTCTAAAGTAGCACGAGCAACATGGGGTGGAGCACCATCTTGTTGAAAATACCCTCTTTGTAATTCATCATCATGTAATTGATTTATAAAAGGTTGAAGTATTTGTGTGCGATATCTTTCAGCATTGATAGTGTCATTAAAAAATATTGGACCGACAACTCTTTGTCTTGACATGGCTATCCAAACACATTCTATAATTTTGGCTGTGGATGTATCCAGACAAATGAAACCAAGCCTCATCTGACATAAATGTCACGTTTAAAACATCATCATTGTTTAAATTTTCGTTGAACCACTGACAGTATTGTACTCTTCGTTCATAATCTATATTGAATAATTGTTGTGTAACAGTTACCCTGTAAGGATACATATGCAAATTCTTCACTAAAGCTTTTCTAGTTGTACTATATGACAAACCTTAAATGAAGAAATAAAATTAATAATGAAAATAATGTTAATTAATTAAGTACATTTACCAGTTTGCGCAGCCAATTTTCGAATTGATTTATTTGGGCTTGCTTCAATCCGTTGCCTAACATCGTCGACCACATCATCTGTTAAGATTGTTGGTCGTCCACTAGATTTGCCTTTGCAAATACAATTTTTAGTTTCGAACCGATGTATAATTCTATCTCTATGTTGAGCAAATATCTTATACGAAACAATATGGTCAGGGTAATTTTGCTGAAATTGGGCCATGCAGGACTGCAGTGAATATGACCATTCACCGTCCGCACCAAGAGTCTCGCTCTGATAATGTGCTTTTAAAATAAAAGCATCTTGCTCACCCGAAAAGGGCATGTTCCTATAACACTAAAAATAAATGCAATCATTTTAATTGTATTGATTAAAGGTTTGTGTTAAACTTACCTAAATAACGAATAATATAGAATAATTGTTCTGATAAGAACAGTTTTTTTTAGTAAAGGCAAAAGAAATATTGAATATAAAAGCACGTAAATAACAGAAAAACACAAGAACCAAAGAAATATATTGTAACGAAGCAGACCTCTCGGCGCGATAAAAACAAAATTGTCACACGCAAAAAAAGAGACAGACCGGGTGGCGTATAAAAACGCTCTTGTTTACAAGCCGCAATAAATCACATGTACTGAGAGGAAGCAGAATGTCTATGGAACGTTCTTCGAAACATCGAGAGGAAGATGGTATATACGAGAAAGCTTCCCGATGTTTTGCATGTGTATATATAAGGCGACTGGGTCACCGATGACTAATTGGCGGAGTAATTTCGGGATTAAGAAGTTGCCGACGCGTGTAAATAAATATAAGAAAATAAATATACGGTGTACGGTAAAAATAAATATAGTAGTGCCGTCTTATATAAATAGAAGTGTTACATAAATACGGACAGAGATATTAGTAATAGAACTAAATAAATACAAGTGTTAATTTTAATTGATTAATAGTAGTTTAAGTGTGATAAGTTAGTTTTATATTTTATATTGTTATATAATTTTAAGTATATAAATATACAGACTGTTTTAAATAAATAATTGCACGAGTTGTTTATTGGAACCCGAAAACGTTACAATATTGACGAGTTGACACTGTCATTTTTAACGTGACCTTTATATATTCAACAGGATAACCAACTCCAAAACATGAAATACACTAAAAACTACGGCGGTAAATTTGAACTATCCTCAAACATTAAAAATCACACTGTATACGAATATGTATACATACTTTTTTTGGAATTCTGCACATTCTTTCTGGGTTTGATAACATTGCAAAAGTAGTAACTCGCTTAACAGAAAATGAAGCATTTAGTTGGAATCGCATACGCCAATGTTCTTTTAAGCTAAGGAAACTAATAAGTTTGTTTGGGCACAAATGCCAGCAATGCTGGAATAGGCGGGATTTGATTTTCCAAATATAGCAAAGACGGGAAAAAGTCATTAGATACTTTAGCAAGACTTTCAAAGATGTGTCAAAACTGCCGCGTGACGAGCGTGAACTGCTAGAAATCAAATCAGTATATACGTATGGCGGGCAACTTCTGATCCAGACTGATAATCCACCATGAAATTAGCTCTTGCATCTCAAGAAACATGAGAATCAGGTAGCCAGATGGATTAAGAGGTTGCAAGAGTTACGACATTGAACACAGAACCGACTTTAAAGGTCGAAAAGCTGATGCTCTTTCAAAAAGACCATGTCCAGAAGACTCTAAACATCGCAACAAGTAGAAGATACATCGGCCAACACTTTCAGAACTACCGTGGTTTGTGATAATGACATTCTAACAATTTGTTAGCAGGCCAAGACCTCAGAATCTTGCTGGATTGGAAGAATGCCCAATACATATGTACCACCTCCGAAATGTTGATTCGAAAACGATGAAATACTGCATATATCTATGAGGCGTAATATGTTGTTGGTGTATATTATTGCATTTTTTAAAATTTTCCTTAGATTTAAAGGTTATTTTATGAATATTTGGTTATTTGATATTCTTATATAGGAATCACATTTGCGACACTATCTTTTTGGTCACAAATATTGTATTAAACATATTTGACAGTTTTCTGTGATGGTTTTGAAATGTTTTTTTTTTATTTTTTTCATTGCATTGAACAATAGACATATATTGTTAAACGTTCCTTTAACAACATTGTATCTAGTATATCCCCAATTTGAAGCTAGAAAATCGCATTCAAAAGAGAGTATTAAAAATGTTTCCAGAACTTTGCTAAAACATATGTTATATTGTATACTAACGCCTACCAAATTGCACTGATCTCAGTTTGTACAACTTTTTCGGTTCTTTTTGTCATTCGTTTCTTCCTGAAACATAATAACAAATAACGTCACATAGTCCTGTTTTTAATCCTCCATACTATATGTCAGAATGCATAACGCTTTAGTATTTATAGATAAATGACAAAACTATCCACTAATTTGGCCTATGAACTTCCTTGTTAATGTTAATTTCTTTTTCAGCAATATTCTGCATATGTCGACTATGATGACTTCAATGACTTCATGTAGCAGGCCGAAGATTTTAGTTCCATTTTAATTGAATATATTTATATATATAAAGCGAGGTGATGAAAAATTATTATAATACCTACTACTAATAAAAGTTTACTGAATTTTATTGTGTCAATGCCGTAAAATTTTGTTATAATATTTAAGAGACTAATTTTGAAAAAAGATTGGGCTAGCTTTTTCAAGCTAAAAATAAATATTATACTTAATAATTTTATATTGTATTTTATTTATATCCCAATATTTTAAAGTTCCTTATTATGATTTCAGTCAGTATATGTTTTGACAATATTATAGATTATAGAAGTTGACTTTTAATTTTACATATAACAAAATTATATTTTTTTGTCAAATAAACCTCTAATAGCTGAAAACAATTTCTCTTATTTTACAATTAAAGTCAATCGAATTAGTAAAGTATTTCAAAATCTAAGACATTTCTTGAATGCTAACACCAAAATTTAAATATTGTTTCTTATCAATTATTTCCTTTCAGTCATACTTATACAATATAAATGCAATGCTATATATCTATGGAAAAGGTTCTTCATACATGCAAATAAAAAGCATGATAAGCATAAAGGTGCCTACAGACATGCAACAAAACATCGCAACACAACACCGTCGCGTATCAAGTATCGACGCAACAGCGTAACATCGCAACATAACGGCGTCCCGTCAGTTATCGGTTTTTCGCATCAAAGAAATGTCACGCGTCCATGTTGCCCCACATGTTCGCATATCTGGACGGGCCTGGCTGATTATGGGAGGGCATTCTGTTCGCGTTGATGTTACGTGACGATGATCTCTTGCGTCTCAAAAGTCCATCACATCGTACCTAACAAGGAAGGAATGTTACGTGGCGAAGTTGCGGTACGATGTTCAGTTGCATGTGTGTAGACACCTTAAAAAATTCCAGATTTCCATTCCTAAAAAGTGATTAATTAAAGGTAGTGCTGTGTGCTATTTATAGTGCTTATCGGTATTTACTAGTGGCGTAAATACATGTGGTTGGAAAACAAAATGTATAATTACATATCAGACAAGAATTTGTGCATGTTTATGTTATAATAAATAAAGTATAGAACAAGATACGAGGACGACCTGAAATGTTTCCAGAATCGACAAGAGATGACGCACGATGGTTGAAGTGGATTCATTGGTCGTCAATAGTTGTTATTTAAGAGTGTGTTTTGTGTAGCAAGTGAGGCAGTTTCGCAAAAATGGATAAAACCGAATTTCGTGCAGTGATAAAACACTTCTGGATGTATGGGAAAACGGCCACAGAAATTCGAAATATGTTGCTAGAGGTTCATGGCGGATCTACTCCGTCATTTTCGACCATCAGCTTCTGGGTGAGCGAATTCAAACGTGGACGCACAAGGACAAGTAATGAACCACACAGTGAACGCCCAAAAACCGCTACCAACGATGAAATGGTCAACAAGATTCATGATGTCGTGTTAGCCGATCGCCGATTGAAGCTGAAAGAGATAGCAGACTTGGATCCACCACTACATACTGGAGACCAAGGAACAATCGAAGCAGTGGACCATGGCGACCATTTTTTGGGATTCCCAGGGGGTGATCCTCATACTTGAAGAGACTGGAGCACCGTTTAAAAAAGTGTATTGATCTTCGAGGAGACTACATCGAAAAATAAAAATAAAAAACCACACCCCAATACCGTGTTTTTCTTGTCGATTCCGGAAACATTTCAGGTCGCCCTCGTATAATACAAATTGTAAATATAATTATTAAGAATATGTATACAATGATGGGACGAAGCTGTGGAACGACATAAATAGGTATCTTTTAAATTAAAGATATTGAAATAAAATTTTAGATAAGACAATTACCAATCATGTGAAGGAATCGGCAGTCACGGGTACATTGCAAGATTGAACTTAAATGAATAATGTTATTCGAAATTTGGAACAGTAATAATGATTCTTCAATATCACTTTCGAATTACGTTATTCAAGCCCAGTCCTATAATGTACCCCTGACTCTCGATCCCTAATAATAAGCTACCACCATTTAACGTCAATTTTAAATATACAGTGTATTCTAAACCAATGTGGCATACTTAAGTTATACTTTTTTGAATGGTATTAATTTTTGACTATTTGAGATTCTCGTCGACAACACAATGTCATCAAACTATAACACCTGGGGTCGAAGGTATTTGATTTATTAATTGATAAGAAAAACAAAATAAACTGGTCATATAAGAAAATTAAACTTAATTTATAAGATTCTCAAAATATGAAAATTCCATACACTGCTACATGTTTTTCTTCTGTAAAGTTTTTGTAACAAGAGAATGCAGTGGCGGCTCGGGGTGGCTCGCATAGGGAGTGCATAATTTCAAAAATTAAAAAGTATAATATACAAGAACGCTTTCCCAATCTTTATAAGTTTCACCGACATACTGTTCCAGACAGGTACTGTTCATTGTACAGTTTGTTTTGAGGGAATAGTAAATATAACACTACAGTTTGATTACATCTGACTATAAACGAAGTCTATTTTGCGTGTCTTTGACTTGCAGAACAGTTCACTTTTTCATTAAAATTTGGGAAATCATTTATAAATTCTTTTTCACAAGATAACATAGTAAGGGCATTTAATCTGTCTTCTTTCATTGTATTTCTCAGGAAAGTTTTTATTCTCTTCAGCCGTGAAAACGCGTTCCGCTTCAGATGTTGTCATTGGGATTGTAATGACAATTTTTAAAAGCTTAACAACTTCATTAAAGATGTCGCTTAATCCATCCAGCAGAAGGCCTAGCAGACCTACAGCACTGACTTCTATAGTTTGCCTAAATTCTTCTCTAGAATATAGAACACTTAATTCAGTTCGTAGTCTGCTTTCATTGAGGCATGGATAAAATTTTACTGCCTCTTTAAGGCAATCTTCTGGAATTTTTTTTTGAAAAGAGGAGAACTGTTTAAAAGAAATTAAGTTTGCTAATATTAAGTGCCCTGTATACCGAAATCTAGTTTTTATTTCAAGCAAAATAATATCGCACACTTCAATAGTTTCCCTCCGTCTTTGGCTACCATCAGTTACTCTTCGTCGCGTTGACGGTCAGGGAGTCAGTTCTGAGTCATTTTGTTTAACCAACTGATTATCTGTGTCGGCGATTTCGGTTCGAATTTTTCCAATAGCGCGTTCAAAATTATCTAAATTATTCTTGATTTTTAATGCATCTGTATTGATATTTTGTAATTGATTAAACAATATGTCCACATGTGGCATAATTTTATGAAAACAAGTTAACCAATAGATAAAATTTTCCTCCTCTAAAATTCGCAAATTGGCACCAGCTTGATGAACGGTAGTTTGTAAACTAGCTTCTCCCCCGATTTGTTCTAGAGCTTCAATTATTTCTTCTCGGTGCTCATATATTGTATTCACTGTCCTAGAATTGAAGTTCCATCTTATTTTTGAAGAACGAGGTAAGCTTTTTCTCTGAAGGAATTCTTCCAATCTTGCAGGTCGTTGTGGTGAAGTGGAGAAAAAAATACATAATCCCGTCAGATTGACAAAAGAAATTCTCCAATTCCTACTGCTCGATGTAGCATGTGACATAATAAGATTTGTCTGATGTGCGTAACAATGTACAAAATTGGCCCTTGGATACTGGTCTTGGACATGTCTTTGCACGCCGTTAATAGCACCACTCATGACTGCTGCCCCATCATAGCTCTGTGCAATCAGTTTTTCTGGGTCATCAACAAGCAAACTAATTTCGTTAAGGATGGAGGCAGATAAAGAACTAGCATCATGTCCACTAGGCAGAAGAAATTTCCAAAATCTTTCGACCGGTCTCGCGTTCACAATATATCTTAAAACAACCACCAACTGAAACTGATTGGACACATCTGTGGTTTCATCAGCTATCACAGATATGAAGTCGGTTGCTTTAATTTCACTGGAAACTTGTTCATGATACACGTTCAACATTGCATCAAGCAGCTCATTCTGTATCATTTTTGATAATCCCTTAAAAACCGGTGCTGCTTCGATGTGATCTCTGAGCGATTTATCCAATTCTGCCGTAAAATTTATCAATTCCCGAAAAATGCCCTTGGTATTAGACGTTTGCCGTTCATCATGACTCCGAAGTGCCAGTTCAAACGCGCCGCAAAATCTAATGCAATTTATTATTAAATTTAACACATGCCTATTTCTTGTTACCTGTTCATTGTGTTGTTGAACTGCTTTTCTATATGATGAATCTAAAACATTCTGAATGTTATTTTTTCCTAACATTCTTAGACTAAATATTTTTTTCAAATGCCCTTCGAAATTTTCATGTTTCGTAATCTTAGCACTAAGATGAATTAAGTCTTATTCCGGTCTTTGACCAAGACGGTTCACCACCAAACAAAAGACACGGAAAACAAAACAAAGTGTTTTTAATTTCACACCCACAAATCCAGTCATTTTTCTAATAAATATTCATTTTGAATTTTCTTATAACGCCTTTACCTTTAACAGATTGTTTATTTTCTAAACATAATTGAGGCATCGGCCGTTTAAGATTTTTTATTGCGATTTTTTCATCATACATTAACCGCAAAAACGTGTTATTCTGTAACGCAAAGACGAAATTCATCTTACAACAGCGGTGAGCAGACTGAGGATCTTGCTCACACGCTATGTATTATACGATATGGAAGTAGAACAAAATTCAGTTCTCCCCACCTTCAATGTAATGTTAATGGTTTAAGGGAGCAACGGTTGGGCTTTGCTCATGGGTATGTTTCTCTGGGTGGAAGGGATAAACATTCGAATAGTTTCTCGTCTTTACATCCGTGCGCTGTTAGTCGTCATTACATCTGTGACGACTATCGGTGCATGTAGGTTGTTACGCGAGCCGCACACGCCACGTTTCTGTTCAATAACTATGAATACGTAATAAATAAATACTTTCACAGTTAGTCGCCGCTTGGTTTGTTTTGTTTCAAAATTCCAGGGGGTGCAATTGCTCACTTGCTCTCATTAAAGAGCTGCCACTGAGAGAATGTGAAATTGGAAATTATTGTATTGAAAAGATAAACTTCTTGACGAGTGCTTGTCCTATCACGTAAATCCGATCGTTAATATTTATATTCTTTATTTTACATTTAATTTAACCATGATCAACATGCAGCAATTATTTAATGACACTTTTAGTAAATACGACAAACTGTGATAAAATATTTACTTTCAATTTTTGTTTGATAAAAAAGACTTTGTTTTTATTATCGACAAGAAAGAAGAAATAAAAGACATTTTCGTATGTAACATTTCAACATAACATGTTTTAGATTTAGGAGTTTCATTTGTATGGAAATCTCAAACTAAATACTGCAGACTTAAGCGTTATTGTTTGATGAAATCATGTTAACGGAAAGAAACTTAACATCCAAGAAAATACATGTGTTCTATTTAAAAAAGATTTATTTTATTGGTATACCTTTATATTTAAAAGTGACTTCAAATGATTGCATTGCTAATTTTCATGCCTACAATTTTATTTCAATATCTTAATTAACTTGCCTATTTACATGGTTTCACATTTGCTCATCGCTATATAATAACATCCCCTAACAGTCTTTGAAGACTCATGGAATGTAACTGTAGAAGCGTGACTGTTATTGGAAATTTTTATTCGCGACGTGGGGGTTCTATATTTGTGCAGTAGGTGTATACATCGGCAAGACAAAGCATCAATCTGCACTCGTGTTTCCGAGCAGGAACGTTGTACCACTCGTGGTCTAGCCTGAGATTTGAAACCGGTCACCAGATCCAGAACATAATTTGGAACTTTTGTACAAGAAAAATTACGATATTCGGACTGGAAGTAGCAGTTTTGGAAATATTTCGCAAGTTATGCATTTTTATAATTTTAGTCTTATAGAAAAGCAGAGTTTTCTGTAAATTTTCATTCCAGCATGATTTCCAAATTCGGACATGAGCGCGTAGCGCGAGTGACCGAAGAAACGAATACTGGTATGGCCTATTTCCTGTGATATTTACATTATTTATTTATAGAAAAATTGTTAAAAATATACATTAAGGGACATTTTGATAACGTGGCGTAGTCGCTTGGTAGCACTGATTTATATTTGACAGTTGACTTTTGCAAGATTGCTTTCATTCAGCAGGCGGATCGGGAACCGTTCCCGCTCCAACCGTTCATTTCACAACATTTGAGTGCTCGCTGGACAGAACCGCTCACCTTTATGTGATCGTCTGTCATCTGGTACTTTTCATTGCTGCCATTTGTTAAAATTATACAAATTAAACCGAAAAACAATAATAATAAATTGTGTTTCTGCATTAAGTTTTGGCGTAGTTTTTAGTGTAAGGGCTAGTTTTTCTAACCCCGAACTCCAATATTATAATACATTTATTTCTGCACAATACCTTTAATTTGCTGTATCTTACTTTTCTAGTAACTTTCTTCAAAATTATGTATTAGGTTGGTCTTGGAATGAATGCATCAATGGCGCATGCGTACAAAATACGCTCAGTAAGTGAGCGTAGAATTTTCTGCTCACAAAAATGGCGGCCGCTCCTGAACATGTTCAGAGTGAGCAGTCGTCTACTGGACATGATCACTGAACAGTTGCGCAACTGTTGTGTCTGCTGAATGCGTTCTCGCTCCAACTATTCACGTCACAACAGTTGAGTGTTTGCTGGACAGGACCGCTCACCTTTATGTGATCGTCTGTCATCTGGTACTTTTCATTGCTGTCATATGTTAAAAGTATACAAATTAAACCGAATAAACAATAATAATAAATTGTTTTTCTGCATTAAGTTTTGGAGTAGTTTTTAGTGTAAGGGCTGGTTTTTCCAACCCCGAATAAAATACTGGGTTAACTCCAATATTATAATACCTTAATTTCTGCACAATATCTTTAATTTACTGTATCTTACTTTTCTAGTAACTTTCTTCAAAATTATGTATTACGTTGGTGTTGGAATGCGTCAGCGTACAGAATACGCTCACTAAGTGAGGGTAGAATTTTTCCTCTCACATAAATGGCGGCCGCTCCTCAACATGTTCAGTGTGAGCGGACGTTTACTGGACATGATCATTGAACAGTTGCACGACTGTTGGGTCTGCTGAATGCAAGCAATTATTTGAATTGAAAAGTTTGCTTAAATCAGAAAAAAACTCATATTATCTGTGGGCGGAATGTTAGACGAAGAGCTTCAATCTACGCCACCAGAATTGTGGAACGTGGCCTCCAACGTCATAAATAATTTACCACCAGGTAAATCGGCAAGCAAGCAATTTATGGCGTGGCCCCAACCTACTTTTACTAAAATAGAAAGATACCAAAAATCGACATTTCCTTAATAAAGTAGTCAAAATGGAAATGTCATTTATCAAACACAATAATTGAATGATCTGATGAAGAAGATAGAATGATCTGATGAAGGATAGAATGATCTGATGAAGGATAGAATGATCTGATGAAGGTTAGAATGATCTGATGAAGGATAGAATGATCTGATGAAGGTCGAAATGTATACAAGTGCGCACATATAACGATTCAGTATCGGCCGATAATAAAGTTTGGTAGGCTGCACGATTGCCTTCTAACTAAACTGTCGGCGAACTATCTGCGGTCTTTCCACTCGCGCACTCCTACCGATTGTTTAGTCGGCCGACAGGCGCAATCGGCTCAATCTTCTCCGAGCTTTGGCGCCGGACGGTTGGATGTATGTTTCGTAATGGTGCTGCTTGTCGAAACGACTATCGTAAATTTGATAGAATCAATTGAAAAAAGACCCGCGCTTTATAAAAAAAAACCTTGAAAGAGTACGCTGATGCGAATCTTAAGGGGGCGTTTGAACCATAGAATACAATATAAATTTACAATTATGCAAATGTCGGTTATAAAATCATTAATTGTTTATTTTATTGTATGTAATAAGTCATAATATCCTCCTACGTATGGTATAGGGGTTTAATTTACACAAATTCTTTTTATAAAAAAATTATTTCAATTTTATCAAAAGAACCTCTTAACCCTATGACGCGTGTTTTGTAGAAGAGAAATATAACAGAAATTTTGACAATGATGTATTAGTTTGATTTATTTGCATATTTTAAATAATTGGTAAAGAACGGCCATATTTGTATTTTGTACCTTGCATGATTCCCTAAGAGAGGGCGCGGATTCAAAAATACTGTACTGTGACTGGTTATTTCAGGAAATTAACAGATAATCATAAATATCTAAGTTATTTAAAATGATTTAATAGTGATCGTATACCTATTTGTTATTTCAAACAAATTCTGCCAATTCAATTATTTGTATATTTGAGATGATGAGTTCTGATACAGAGCACGACATCTTTAGGACTAAAATGTTGTTATTTTTTGACAGTAACGAAATTACTTATGTTGTCTATGATTCAAACGCCCCCTTAAGAAAAAACTATGGAAGTCTGTGAAGCAGTTTCCCCTGATAGGAATCAGCTTAGTGCCGAGGATAAAACAAAACACGGTACGTATAAGTTATCCATGGGACAATTTTAGAGAATATCTGTGAATTTCACTCCATCTTTGATGCGTACATAATTAGGACACAGCTAGCTTAAATAATACGAACACAAAAATTGATATTTACATCAATTGGTCGATGAAAAATACGCCATTTGTTTGCGAGGATGTCGCAAGTACATGCATCAGCTATGCGTCGAGCGCTTGTATGTCTATAGGTAAAAATTCGCTTGGTACAGTTTAAATTTCTTTTTGCATAAGGGCGTAATATGTGATTTCCAAGTCCAAACTCCTCATCACCTACGACAGAGACTGGAATAATATTTCAATCATCATGGGCAAGTGCTTTCCGGGGGAATATTAAGCTGTCTGTTAGCAAGTCATTTAACCATTTCAGATGTTTTAAATGTTTCTGAATCACTAACTTTTCCATAAGCACCAATATCTATGTATACAAAATCTATAATCTGCATCTGTTCAAGCCATCAAAACACAAGAGAAGAACTTTTTGTTAAAGTATGATGAACCAGAATGTTTTGGTTGTACCATCCGTATATGCTTACCATCTATTGCTCCAATGACGTAAATTTGTGTGATTATAGAATTCATCAGCAGTTTTAATCCAGTCTTCTTGTTTGGTTGCCATATACTACGGATGAAGTATGTTCATATTTGCTTACATGTAGTTTTAGTAACACCTCATATTGTAGAAGCTCCGATCAGATAATCAAAAGATAACGTATTGAAGCTAGCACCGGTAGCCAGATACCTGTAAAGAATTGATTTTATTATTTATTATATTCTATTTTTTATATTTTGTTTTTATTTCAGGTGTTGATGTGCAAAAAATGGGCCAATTTACGGACCTCCTTTCGTAGGGGATTGAACGCACAAAGAACACAAAATCGGGTTAAACTGCGACCAAGAGGCGTAAATATATCTACTTTGAGGAATTATTATTTTTACTTCCATGCATGTAAAACCGGCGAACAGAAGGTAACCTGGAACCGGGTAATTCTCACGAAGATGTTGACAACGATGAATCTGGTTCTTCTACTTCCACACCCATTCCTCGGCGGAAGAAAATGACAAATATACCGAAGCAAACGAATTTTGATGAAGCATTGAATGAGACTAATACTTTTGACGAAGATAAGAACTTTGCTTTATCTTTCGTCCCTTCACACCAGAATTTTACCATAGAAGCAAAGCTTGATGCTGTGATTTGTATTACTAACATTTTTAAACAAACAAGACTAGACAGGCGTGTTCAGACTACTTCTCAATGTACACGTAGCTACAACACAATGCAAATGTCCTTTTTTCCTGTATATCTTCGAGGGACTAACATCTTGCCACAATCATTGCAGCCTTCTAATTATATACCCAGTTCTACTCCATCGCCCATTCTGCCTGTAGTTCAGAAAATTCGGAACACTCCATCATCAGGAAATTCCAGCGATGCAGTCCAGTCTTATTATTCTAATTTTTCGAATGATTCGCAATTTGTAAAGAATTTAATTTGTCGACAGAAAACTAATTTATAATTTTAATTCTAATAGTGAAATATAATAAATAGTATTATTTTGTGGTTTATCTTACCGTATCGTAACGCTCAATTTCTCCTCCACAGGTGTAGAAAGTCTTAAATTTGTATCATCCTCGCTATCGCTGGTCCAATTAATTTAACAAGTTTATTGAAACTGGTTATGCTCAGTCTATAAAATGCGAAAATATTTTTTGCGAAATTTAGTAATTTAGAATGGAACGTGTAAAACTTTCCCTACCATAATCCACTGTAGAGGGAATGCACCCAATACTCGCGGTTTCACTTCTTGATCTTTCTCCTCCGTTGTATAAGAGCAATAGTAACAGTTCTGAACAACATTTTATTAACTATCAGTTCGCACTGCTCTCGTCTAGAGCAGCTTGCCAAATAGCAAATTGTTTGAGAGCAATCGGCCGACCGACTGTTGGCTGGTCTCCGCACTCACTACTAACTAAGACTGTTTAGTTGGCTCAGTGCGCGTGCTAGCCGCCCAACCCGACTGAACTATCGGACGATAGAAAGTCTGTAGCCTGTGGGGGCCCTAACAATTACTATCTTTTTTCGATGTCAAAAAACTGTCCATTCTTCTCAGTTGTTGATTTAAAGCGTGTAGAAAGTATACACAATGCCAAGCATTGAAATCAAATAACTTCCACACGTAATAGAAATGATCTTTGTAGTATTGATTCGGGGATTCCCTACGCATACCCCTCTTAATACATCTTCAATATAGATATCTATTTAATACGTATTAGGTCACAAACTCGGTAGGTGCTTTTAACAGATAGCGTTGGTTTTAAACATGAATATTGTAGCGCGCGATATATTAACCTTTAAGGTATTGCATATTTATGCGACGTCATTCGGCGATATTTGTAACTATTTTGAACAGTGGCAGCTCGTGATTTTTTGGGACGGAAGGACACCGCGGGGTCTGAGTGTTTAATATCAAAAATTCAGTACAGACAAAAAATAAACTCAATATGCTATTTAATTAACTTGTTTGAAAATGAAATCTATCTGCCGTTCCTTACGATCAGCAAAATGATTAATAACTAATTCATTGAAGTTTGGTATTGATGTCAGTAATTGTTTTTCAATGGAACACATTGCTAAGGCACATAGTCTGCTTTACCGCATGGTATTTCTAGAAAATGTTTTTATTCTCTTCAAAGTAGAAAAACACCGTTCACTTTCAGCTGTTGTCATCGGTATGGTGCAAATTATTTTCAATAGCTTCACAGATTCGGCATAGGTAGTTGTTAAATTATTTTCATAGAAACATTACAGTAATGTAGAGCAGATGAAGCAGTTCCAAAATCTGGTCTATTATACAAAATTACCAATTCGCATCGAACTATAAAAGCTAAGTGGGAAAATGTAGCCGAATCTGTCTTCTCGTCTGCTTGTATAGCGATATAATGGGCTTTGTTAATTTCGGCTAGAATCAAAGTGCGAGAAACTTCGTAGATACTGTCAAGCAATTCATTTTGAATGGTTTTTCACAAACCCATAAAAACTCTATTATTAGACTTGTGGGTGCTGTCAATTCCTACCAATAAATTAATCAATCCACGAAAGATCCCCGGATTCGCACTGTGTTTCGTCATGGCCCATTAAAGCGATTTCAAACATGACACAAAACTTAATGCAGTCTATAATTTTCCAAGAGTATGTCTGTTTTTACTGACGTTTTCATTGTGCTGAATTATATTTAATCTATCTACATGCAGTGTTCACCTGGCACATTATAGGTATTTACTTTTCCCAAAACTGAATATTCTATCCTGTTACTAAGATGTTTTTCACTTACTTTATGTCTTTTTACTTTGTCACCAAAGTGTTTTAAATCTCTACTACCGTTAGAAGTCCAGACAGGGTCGCTTTGTGGAGAATTCCTAATTAAGCACACATAACAAAAAATAGTATATTAAACTACAAGTTTCATAACACACGATTTTTGCGTACGCGTTTAAGTTAAGAACAAGAACAAGTGTGTAAAATGTGTTATGAAACGTGTATTTTATACTGTTTTTTCTATTTTTGTTCGATCTAGAATTAACAAATTAAATAAAAAACATGTTTCCATTTGAAAAAAAAAATTGATGGTCGTAACTTATTTTTGGACCACCTTTTGTACATCAATGTACCATCAAAAAAAACCGCAGCTAAAAATTAAAATCGACCTATCCGAGCGTTTTTCCATAAAACAAAACCAAAAATTTTAAATGAATTTATTCCAACCCGCGCGTCCTCACTGTATATTACATACTGGACAGCCACGCGGCACCATAGATGAGTGCCCCACCGCTGACGTATATCTGCGCGCTACCCGCGCCAGTTTCATCGCTCGATTTCCAATACAGACGGGGCCTCACGGGGCAGTCGCGCGAGATGCCCCGGAGCGTACGTCAGATTGCGATTTTTAAACGCGCTGAAAAGACGGACTGTTACTTCCGAAAACATATTATTTGTTATCAAACAAATCAGAAAAAATACATACAAATTAGGTATTTATAATTAAGTTAGCTGTTAAAAGAAATTTGTTACGGGGCAATTTGTCACGGGGGGGGGGCAGTGCCCCGTTGCCCTCCCTGCAGCAGCCGCCACTGATAGGTAGGTACCTACATATAATTTTATTTATAAAAATTCAGACTGTAATTCTTGTAATTAAAAATAATAATGAACACGGTACGTAGGTAATTGTTTATTCCGTCCTTTCTGTCTTCTTTTTTGTCTTTTGATTCCTATGACCGTAGTATCAATATTTTTCGGCCTGCCTCTGGCCTTTCGTATTAGTGGCAATTTTACATTTTCAATGCATGGTATCAACTGTACTTGAAGCTGTTGCAGTTGTTGCTGTTGCAGCCTTTGATGTTCTTGTTGGATTTCCAGCTCTTGTTCTGGTTGATCTTGTAGTTGTTCAAGTTGATCCTGTATGTGTTCATAATTTTCTACTATAATAGTGGTATTATCTACTGGACAGGTTTCGTTACTAAAAATATTCATTTCACACTCTTCAACTTCTGATTCCATGATGTTATTACCTTGTTGTTGTTCATCATGTTCTGCTATAATTGTATTCTCTACTGCACGGGTTTCATTGCCACAAATATCCAGTTCACATTCTTCAACTTCCAATTCCACCACGTTATTAACTTGTTATTCGTCATGTTCTGCTATAATTGTATTCTCTACTGCACAGGTTTCATTGCCACAAATATCCATTTCACATTCTTCAACTTCTAATTCCACCATGTTATTAACTCGTGATGTCTAGCAATAGACCATTTTTTATGACTATTTGTTAACTGAATTAAGATAACTGTTCCATTGAATGTAGAAATTCACTTGTGCCCTATTCAGTAAGAATTGCTGTCAGCTTACTACAGACTTTTTCTGCCTTCTTAAATTTTTGTTGATAAGTTCCGCATGTTTTATACCCAGAGCCATTTCCTATTTCTGTTATATTAACAGCTGAATTTTTCTTATTTTGACTTTTCCTTTAAGAATACTTTTACCTGTGACTTTTACAATAGTGTTCCTTAGTGTATCTTCTATTAGCCAATTTCTCATCATAAAGTGGTATTCTCTTCAAAGCTCTGTATGCTAGAATATGCTTGCAGGGTAATTGCCTGTCTATAAAATAAAGACATTCACATTGATTTTCATTTACTTGTAAGTCTTCCCCGTATGAAGAAAAAATGCAGAAAGATTCTGTTTCAATTGAAAACTTTATACTTCGGTATGATTGAAATGTTTTCTCAATTTCCTTAAAAGCATATGGAGTTAAAAGTCTGGAATATAATTCACCAGGCGAGTTTTTTGGAAAATGTGGTACTGGTAGGTGAGTACATATTTTCCGAGCTTTATAATCCTTTCTGAACGCTGAACCTTAATTTCGGTCAAGAGATCATCATAGAAAGAATTTATATTGCCATATCTTCTGCAAACTTGCTTTATTTTATGATTTATGTTTTCTAAGTGGTTCGTTGTACTTGTGTTAAAAGTTACAATTTTTTTCTTAAAACCCTGAACCCATTCTGTTCTTATTGGATGCCAATTTTCATTAAAATACATGGCAACGTTCGGAAGGTTTAAATTTAACTTTTTTTTATAATTAGATTCATATAGTGTGTGGGACATTGAATAAGTAATGTCTTGAAAAATTTGTCTAGCTTTTTCTTGTTCATCAGAAGTGATCCCCAATGATTTAGTGAGTGCAGTTCTGAAAGGTTTGAGCGTATGAAATAAACAAAGTGTTAAATTTGCTTGAGGAAACTGCTCTGCAAAAACCTTCCGCTCAGTGAAGTCTTTATCCGTAATTATAATTTTTGTTTGATCCCAACAGCTGTTAGTTCCTTTTAAAATGCTAATCATTTGACTAATTGATTCCTCAGTTTCATTTTCTAGTAGAAATGATGCTACTATTTCACAATTATTGTTACCATCAATAACAGCAATTATGTACAATGGCATTCTTAAGTTATTAAGTTTATATGTTGCATCACATAGCATTACTTCAGGATATGAAGAATAAAAGTGCTTCATGTCACCATCTTGGTAATATATGCCCATTATCTCATTTTCATCATTTACTACAACAGTTACTATTGAATTTTTATTCCTTCCTAGTTTCTCCACCACCATTTTCAAATCATCTTTAGCAATATTTTGTGACGTTTGTTTAATGTTGGAAATATCCTTAAGTACAACACATTTTCCTGTTTTCGCCGCAATGTATCTCTGAACCAGCTTATGGTTACATCTTAAAGATACCAACTCTTCAACGATTTTTCTATCATTTTCATCGAGTTTTCTTTGTTTGGAAGTTCGGAAAGTTTCTTCATCTAAGGGATGCTTGTGTTCCAGATGTGCTTTTGAAATCACTAAACCTTGTCCATCGTGGCTTAAAGATGCATTGGACAATCATCTTTCATTGTGCTGAAAACAAATAAACAAATATTGGAATACAAATTATATCATTCTGTTTAAATAGACTGTTAAGAAAAAAAAACGAGTTCATAGCAAAATTATAGTATTCCGAGTTTAGAGCGTTGTAGAGGAGACACTGTGGGACAAGAAAAAAATGGTAAAAAATTCTTCGCAGTATCGATCAAAAGTTACAGGGTGTTTAAGTTTGAAATTTTTAACCAAAAATGTTCTAAATATATTTTTTTCTCTTTTTATACATATACAGGTGAGCCAAAAGTGTCGCACCATCCGTTAACTATGAATTCCCCATGACAATCTACGACGATTTGTTCTTTGTAAAAATTGCCCATCTCTGATAGTTTTCGAGTTAGAAGCATTTTAAAGTGACCAACCACAGCGGATGATTTAGCTTTCTGATGAAAAGTGATAGTTTTTTCCTAGCAACTAACGTTAATTTTCATTAAAAAACCGAATAAGACGCTGTGGCTGATCACTTTAAAATGCTTCTAACTCGAAAGCTATCAGAGATGCGCAATTTTTGCAAAGGACAATTCGTCTCAGATTTTCATAAGGAATTCATAGTTAACTGATGGTGCGAAAGATTTGGATCACTCTGTATTTTAGGCCGTTCGTCGTTTAGTTAATTTCAATAATATCTACAAATTAAATTATTTTTCTTTCACTCTTATTGGTGTTTTTTGACAAGAGAATTTAATAATTTATTAACAAATTTGCGATGAAATTTTAGTCAATTAATAATGTGCTTACAGCTATCAACAAAAAAAAATGAAAAAACAAAAAAGCATCGGAAGAATTTTCCGAAAATTTTTTTCTTGTCCCAGAGTGTTTCCTCTACAACGCTCTGAACTCGGAATACCATAATTTTGCGACACCCTGTATTATTGGCCAAATCTGTAAATGCATAATCAGGAAGGAGTAATGCACATTTTGTGCCCAAAAATACGAACACTTGTGGGCCGTAGGTAGCAAGGCAGTCCAAAATAAACTTCCCCTTATCATGTTGATATAGGTACTTTAAAATCTTTTTCTAAATCAAAGTTATCTCAAATAAAGGAATTTTTGCAGAATATGGGTGCAACCGATTTTTGACAAAAAGAGCTAGTGTACCTTATAGAGGACTTCTAATTGAACAACTTTTACTTATAAATTAATCGGCGCCAACGTACAGGAACGGAGATAATTAATAATTAAGGTGCTCACCGAGTGAATTTTTCGTCACATTTTTGTCGTATTTGTTATATACACTGTTGAAATTATGAAAATCGTAAAAAATTATGTTTATTTAACTTCACACAACAATTACATTATATTTTTATGTTTTTTAATAACTTTTCTGCGATTTTAAAATTCTAACATAACCCAATCAAACCAACAAACCTAACCTTAAACCACCTAGTGAAAAAAGCCCATTCCAAGTTTCATTCGGATTCGGACCAACGACTGTCATCCATAGAGTTATACAGTAGATAGATAGTCGAACAAACCTCTTGTATTTTTCAATATTTATTAGAAAATTATATGCAAATCAGTAACAAAAGACGTTATAAAGTGTATATTATTTATAAATTTGTAGTTTATTTCATTGATTTCTTAACATGCTTTTTAAAATTATATAATATCCTGTAAATTAGTACGGAACATACGGAATGATATAGAGAATGTTTATAAGTGTTTTCTTTAATTTTTTCAAACATTCATAATTCTCTTTTTGCACATTTACATGATTTATACTGCAAGCATTGCAATGATTGTTAATTTATAGATTTTTTTACTTTACCATCTCCCTTCCCCGCACCTCTAATTCCGTTAATTTATTTTGCACTTTTCGTGTTTGCCGCCCCTTTTCCCCAGCCCCGTGCATTTGTCCTTTTCGTGTTTTCCGCCCCTTCGCCCCCATCCCCGCGCATTTGTACTTTTCGTGTTTGCCCCCCTTTTTCCACCACAAACGAATCTAGTTCTCACAACCCCCACGGTTTTTTACTTTTTTACCATCTGCCTTCCCCCGATGCAAATTCCGTTCTGTTGTTGCCGCCCCCTTCACATAAGGGGGCGGCAGAATATACATATTTTTATCTATGCAGCTCACAGACTGAGACCTGGCCGATGAAATGCCCCTCCCACAAGGTGCGCAGTGAATCCTTATAATGTGCCTTATAAATATTAGGATAAGTGCGAGCAGTCTGGAAAAATTGTCAAGCGCTACACATATATATGTATCTCTTTTCAGTATATTACAATTTCTTATCTGCATTTACTCGTTCGTCCGGCTAATGTATGCGATGATGAACAAATGTTATCATTTCTTTTTTCCGAATACTTTCTCTGTCACGCACTAACCTATGAATCTGCGCGACTTATAGATCGAGGCTCCTCCCATCGGCCAAGACTCAGTCTGTGTACTGTACATGTTTAATGTAGTCGAATCGCTCTCGCAATTGACATACGCCACTAAATTAAAATGGCGTCAAGTTTGAGCTGTTACAAAATTTTACCTGTCAAGTAATATAACCTACAAAAGCCATTTTAGGACTGACGTATAGAGGAGACGCGTTATATTCAATTGCACGTCATTGATGACATTTACATGTCATAACTGTGTATTAGTGAAACTAAAAAAGTTATTTTGTGAAATTATATTTGAGGGCTTTGACTTCATTAGTTTAGATAGAAAATGTATACATTGATTGTAATATATGCATTCATGGCAAATAAACACTTAATTTCCGTTTCAATATTAAATTTCTCTCTTACATATTTTTAATAGACTAATAGTTCAATTCAGTGTTGTCAGATAAATCATATCTGTCAAAAAGGGGTGTATTGTGTATATTTTACCTGTCAAATTTGCGTGTTTATTTTTGCTTTGATATAAATTGTATTATTGTTTATTATCTATTTGCGTTCTTTGAATATAATGCCGAAAGTTTTCTGTAAACAGACGAAGCTTTTTACAAACTTTTCTATAATCATCTGATTAACGAGAATAGCGTAAGTATTGTTTATTTTAAATTTTATTATGAATACGTTATGAAACATTTAAGGTTTTTCGACAATATAATAAATAAGTTGAGAAAGGCTGAAGTCTTAGAGCATTTCAGTTACTATATACATTTCGTTATAATTATTGTATTGTAAATAATTTTTTTCTTCGTTATACCAAATGTCACTGACAGAAATAAAAATAGATCCAGCAACATAAACAAGACGAGACGTCATGGATCTAGTATGACGTAATGTAACGCGTTTCCACCATAAATAGTAATATTCATACACCTTTTGACATTTGTCATAATTATCTGTTGACGTTTGTTATAATTGTCATCTAAACATTTTAAATTTGTCAACAATGCTTGCCACCTAAACAGTATATATGTGTTATATAAAATATAGGTGTAGAAAAAATAATATTTAATAGCTTTATTAATAATATTTAATTTGTAACTGGCTTTCATGCAATAGTATTTTCCCACTTGGCAAAATCACATGCTCACTTCTTCTATAGTTTGGTTCGAAAATTGTAGAAATGACTCATTCATAGTATCCCTCGCTACTGTCCAAGTCGTTCGCAATGAGTCATTTCTACAATTTTCGAACCAAACTATATATTAGCAAATACGTATTTTCATCCTTCTCTAAAATTGTGATTTTGCCAAGTGGGATACTGTATATGGGAAGGTATATATCTTGAAATATTAAATAATTAGTTTAATTGATTATATTGAAATTGTTCCGGCCGTTCAAAGTTTGTAGTGGTATTGAATTGTCGTCTTTAGTTCGTACTATTGCCGTGTCGGTTGCCAAAACGACTCGACTATAGTGGTGCCAGGTCTACCGACTTTTCGGTACATCTATCAATTTTTAGCGGTCTACCACACGGTCAACCGATTTCAGTTCTGGACACATGAGACAACTCGACTTTTTGGTAGATTAAGAACTCAAAGTGGTAAATCACTAAAAATTGGTAGATCTACGGAAAAATCAATAGACCTGGCACCACTGCATAGATATTTGTTTTGACATTAACCTCAATTCGGTTGTTGTATTTGGAATGTACTTGAAATTTATATCCAGAATAGTATAATGTTCATATTTCTTTTTAAGGAATTGTTAATTGTGTCTACGTTGTTGCCTTATTTAACATGAGTGAAACGGTATTTGTAGCTTTAGAAATTAATATTAATATATATGTATTATTTGTACTGTTACAGAATTCTTCTGGTAGTACTGAAAGCTGGTCTAAATATGCTAAGATTTATGATCCATTAAAAATAGGTTCCATTGATGGAACAGACTTAGAACCTCATGATAAGGCTATTGTGCGAGCAATAAATTCGGATTATATACCTAATAAACATGTTAAAGGTAGACCAGAATGCACAATATTTGTTAGTAGATTAAATTCAAAAACAACAAAAGAGACAGTTAAAGAGGTATTTTCAAAATTTGGAAAATTAAAACGATTTCGATTAGTTAAAGATATTGTTACTGGATTGCCTAAAGGTTATGCATTTATTGAATATGAGTCTGAAGCATCTGCTGAAGAAGCTTATAGACGTGCCTACAAATTGAATATTGATGGTAATGTTATATTTGTTGATTTTGAATGCGAAAGATTGTTAAAAGGTTGGAAACCAAGAAGATTAGGTGGCGGATTTGGGGGTAATAAGGAATCTGGCCAGCTAAGGTTTGGTGGAAGAGATAGACCTTTTAAAAGACCTATTAGTTTGGAAATTATGGAGAGGGACAAAAGAGAAAGGCGAGAAGAGTTTAATAAACGAAGTAACTATGATAAATACTATAAAAGAAAAACTAGACCTCGAACTCCAGAATCTGAGGATGAGCCTGTAAAGTCAAGACATAAATATAACAAAGAAAAATATGCAAGAAGAAGTAAAAGTATAGAATCTAGATATACTTCAGACTGAATTTGTAGTGTATTTCATATCTATTTATGTATCAAGAAAATTAAAAAATTATATATACATATATTGATAATACTAATAATATTAATCACATTCTTGATTTATATTAAAGTTTATGTAAATTTTTCTTAAAATAGCTAAGAATGAATGTTCAAACCTTATGTATGGACCATACTATAAATTCTATTTTAAACGCAGTTGTAGCATTTAAAACGATTTTGTTGAATTATAGTTTCTGTATATATAAAAGATTATTAATGTTATATCAACATATTGTTTACAATATGGAGGAAAAACTATGTACATATTACTAAATACTGCGTATGTTTTATGTGAAGTATGTATCATCGATGAAAACTTTCACTAACGAGCTGTACAAATGTTTCTTGTGTATATTTATCTATGCTGTTACTAGAATTTATGATATATATAAGCAATGTAATTAAACTAGTCTATCATCATGTCAAAGGGGCTATATTGAGTAAAAATAGTAATATTTTTTATATTGAATTTAATTGCGACATATACATCTTATTTTTGAAATAAAATCTAGAGTATTTACGATATTAAAGATATTTTTAACTGAGGCAAACACAATGCAAAGGACTATGTTTTGCCCAACAATATGTAAACAATGACCATAACTTTTAGGAAAACATTGTTTTTTCGGACGAAAAGACATTTCAGTCTGGCGAAAGGTATACAGAACAATTATTGGCAAACGCAATGAAGAAAGACTCGTACGTAGCAGAATATTCTTGAACAATACATGCCGTTAGTAATTCCTGTTTTTGGCAACAATTTTATTTTTCAATGTAAGTGCAGAATTAATACGGCGCATGCTGTTAGAAATTTTTTAGAAGCTAATGGTTTGCAGACACCTTGGCGAGCGAGGAGCCCGTGTCTAAATCCCATAGAGTACATTTGGGGGATCAAGGGTAAAAAAATCGACAAAATTTATCCTCAAAATCGGAAAGAATTGATTCAAGCATTTCAAATATCTGGCATGACATCTTGTTAGAATGTGTGCTAAGTACAATATCGTCAATGCCAAGACGCCTCCAAAGCGTTATAGATTCCCGTGGTGCTACAATAAAATACTAACCTCTGTTAAATTAACAGATAGTTCTTTTAATACTATAAGTATAGTTTTGTATTATGATATTTTAAATAGAGCAGGACACTGCAGTTCTATTAATCGTTTTTTAAATTTACTATTTTTGCAATACATTTTGTATTTTACACCCATGATTGGTTTGGGTAATGTTTCATAAAGTTTATACTGTTAACGTTTTTGTAAAGTGTCTTGAGTTTTCAATGGCCGTAACTGTATCTACCTGGTGCGCAGTCAGGTCCTATATTTGGAAGATCTGGCAAGTCTCAAGCACATGGTACAAATATATAAGATGTGCCATAACATTGATTCAATTTCGTATATTTCGCGCTGCACACACCTACGTCATAAAACAAGCGTTCTCTTGTGCCCTCCATTGTATATGTTTGTGGTTAATACAATGGTGTGACGTATAGTGTGCGATTACGTCATAAACAAGCTGCGCCAGAACATACCTTATATAGTTGTACCATGTCTCAAACAGTTAAAAATCAATACTTGGAGGATAATTGTTAATCTGGGAAATATTAATAATTTTTTTCATGAAATTTTGTATTTGCATTATTTGTGAATATATGTACATAAGTATGTATATTTAATTCAGTGCTCTTATGATCAAGTTTAGAATAATCAATAAATATTAACTGATACCTACGAAATGCAGCCTCAAAATTGAATGTGTGAGCAGGTATGGTTCGTAACAATATTAAAGTGTCAATTTTACTTTCTTATTCGTAGTATAAGGAAGTATTGTGATGAAAACTTTCGACGTCGAGATTTTTGCAAATGTCCACGTTTTGAAGTCTCCTGATACCGAAAAACTGGTTTTTAAAAAATGTGTGTATGTGACCACGATAGCGGTCAAAATGTGTGAGCAGGTATGGTTCGTAACAATATTAGGTTTGTTCGGGTTTAATTTTGAACGGTTCCAGAACAGTTCCCGTCAGGCGCGTTTGCAAAATCGTTTTAGATTTCGTAAATGCGCATGACGGGAACATAAACGCGCATGACTAGAACCGTTCAAAATGAAACCCGAACAAGCCTATTATAGTGCCATTTTTACTTTCTTATACGTAGTATAAGGAAGTATTGTGATGAAAACTTTCGACCACGAGATTTTTGCAGATGTCCACGTTTTGAAGTCTCCTGATACCGTAAAACTGGTTTTTAAAAAAATGTGTGTGTGTGACCACGATAGCACTCAAACCACTACAGCTATCAATCCCAAATTTTGTATTTACGAGTATAATCTCTCTCTTGACATCTGAGAGATTTTCAGTAAAATCAGCAGACCGGAAGTAGTAGTATACTTCAGTGAAAAAATTGAATTTTGCCAATATTTCGTCAACTACTAAGTTTAAACAAATTTATAAAGAATCGAGTGCTAAGTATTCAGAATTAAATTTGAGAATTTTATTATGGAAGTTTTTCGAAATTCCTACCGGAAGTAGGTCTTTTACACTTATCGAAAATCAGTATATAGTCAGGCATGTTTTTTAGACAGGTACGTTCCCAGTATAAAAGTATTTAGAACTTAACTTTCAATACCTTTTGTATAAAAAAATGGGAGTCCGTCAGTTCGACCACGCTAATGACCTGACGTTAATCCGACTCTATAGTTCGACCACGACCTTGCGAGGAAAGGATTAACCGTAGATTAACTAAACTTTCAAATGATAATGTAACTCTAGATAACGGATCCGACAATTTTGAAACACATATTGGAAAATAAAAATCAGTCTTTTAAAATATAAAATTTTATTTTACAAAGGAATCACAGGAAAAATCACATTTTGTTCGTCAATATAAGTATATAGTATAAATGTATAATTACAGAAGTATCAAAATATATACACAAATTTTATAATGGAGGCACAGGAAAAAAATCACATTTCATAGCTGCTCAATATAAGTATATAGTATAAATGTATAATTCCATATGTATCAAAATATGTACAAAAATTAATTTAAGGTATGTAAATAATGCAACGACAAACTTTTTACAAATTCTAATTTGCTTAACCTACCTAACATATATTTTTCTATCATCATTTTGATGAAAACTTGTTTTTTTCTAATATGACACCTATGTTTTTTAATATTATGTTTTGCAGAATTTATTTTAATATGTTTCTGCCTGAAAATTGAGCAAAATATCTACAAAGGAGAAAATATTCGGATGTGCTGAATAGAAATTATTGTTAAATTTATTATGGAAAGATTCGCATGAATTTGTTGTTCGATGCATACTGTCAGTGGTAGAAGCCCACATATTGTCTACAATGTAGTCACAGAATTTTATAACTCTGTCATCCATAAGAATCGCAGAGTATATTTCCTCCGAAAAGAAATCACCTACTTCTGCAGGTTCTAAAAAATGTATTCCAAAGAACAATCGCAGAAATGCACCAATATCGGAATTTTTGTCGTTGTACTCTGTGGTTAAACCTAAATTTTGTACTTTTCTATACCAGGCCAGACAAAGATGAAATCTACAACCAGTAATTTTTGCTTCTGGCCAGATCACTGAACATGCACTGTGAATTGCTTTTTCGAAATCAATTACGATGTTTTGAGGTCTAAACTGCAAATCCCTCAAATTCACATTTTTTTACAATATTTTTACATAATTTTACATATGTTTTAGCTGTTTTATCAGGTAACAAACAAAAAACTACCGGTATGTAATATCCATTTTTAAAAGCTTGAATGGTAACCACCTGGCAGAAAAACTTTGTGCAGAACTGAAAAGTTCCATCCATGTAAATGGTGTCTGTTGAACACAGAAAATGCAAGTTTGTGTAACATGAAAATGTTACTATACCACTTTCAGTATCCAAACTATTCAAAAATTCTTCATCTCTATTAGTTTTTGGTTGGAGTTCCTGCACAGCTTCGAGCACTTCTTTTTGGTTTGTCGGCAGAGTTGGAAGAAATTTCTTTCGAGCAACATATATGTTCCTGCGGATGCAGTCCAGATCTTTACATTCTATTTGTTAAGTTAACTCGTTGTTCTGTGGATAAAATAATACACTTTATTACCACTATCTATTATTTTATTATTTTGCATAATACATGTGTGTATGTTTGATAATAGTATTCTTACCCTTAGTTCTTTATGAAGCAGTTTCGACGGTCTCTCAGATAAATCTTCGACAGCCTTCCTTTTGAGCCCGTTACTGACAATCTCCCTATTTAACGTATTACTTGCTTCGTGATTGTGATGAATACTTGATTCAACGATGGTTTTTTCGTCACTATTTGTATAAATTTTAGAGTTGCAAGTTACGCCACACTTAGACACATGTGCTTTAGAAAATTTATAACTCTCCACAATTAACAACTTGCCCTTTTCACTTAACATACTTTGCACTTCCATTTTCACAGACACTCTTCAGATATATATACCGCAATGCAAACGGAATGTAAATAATAAACATAATTATGATTACAGATATATACAGCACGTGTCAATTTTCATTAGCCATAGGCGATTAATTCATGCAATACGTGACAACATCGCATCGCACCCCACCTTTCCTCTTCAATGCGAGCGCGAGACCGATACAAGCTCAAGTTAGCAGTAGCTGTTGGACTATTGACTAGGGTGTTTGTACTGCGCGCAGAAATAATATTTACGCATTGCAAGGATATTTCTGTAAATGCAGAGAATTATTAAGCTGCGTTCACGCTGCATGTCACAAACAAAAGCGTAATTCTAATAAAATTAAAAATAAGGTAAATAAAAAAGGATTCTGAAAATAATAAACTACTAGATCGCGGCGGTCATTTGATGATGACGGCTTTTATTGCAGACTAGATCGCAACGTCTTCACAGCTAAACATTTAAAACGTTTTTAAACGTTGTGATGTCGATTGTTGTCGGGATTGGTGACGGATAGTAGGGGTGACACACGTTGCCACATATTATTTGTATACGTATAAATCGCATGTAAACATTGAATCCATATACCTAATGAAAATTGACACATACGGTATATATATACCCCTTCAATGACCATCCCTTACGTGGTCGAACTGAAGGGTGGGATTAACTCAACCATTTTTGAGTGAAAGATTATCCAGGTACCCGTGGTCGAACTGACCGGCGTCCAAAAAAATTCAAAATTTGAACCGCAAGCAACACTTTTACTTTTAGCGAGTAGCACTTTCTACAGATTAGAAGTACTTAGTATAATGATGGCTTATTTCAAGAAAAATATATTACAAATTCTTAATCTGTTTAGAACAAATCAAACTACAATATTTTTCTTGAAATGTGGAGATATAACATAACTAACGTTTTTAAATTCATGATGACGTCGAAAGCTTTACATAAGCAAGCATAATAAGATAAAAAAACTATTTAATATATGTATAAAATATGTTTATTTTTCATGCAATATTTATTATTGAAAACATCACATTTGTTATCATATAAAATTGTTGATTACAAAATAAGAATTGTTTGAATAAGATATATCATTTATATACATATTATAATCAAATTACAGGTTATGTATGAACATTAAATTTTTACATTAAGGAGTTCCTACGTTATTCTGAGTTTCTGTCATCTGTTCGGTATTTGCAATGTTACTAGAATTTTCCTGAAATAGAAATATGAGATTACGTTTTAACAATATTTATCTATACCTTTTCTATTGGTTCATCTTTGCTTTCACTTTTATTTAATTTTTCGGCATCCCTTTTCTTTTCATAACAATCGAAAAATGCCTGTCTGGAATCTAAAAATAATTATTTTGAAATAGGAATGCAGATAATACATATTAGAATATATACTTGGCTCGGCACAAAGATCGAATAATTCCTTTTCATTTATGTCTTTAGTTTCTTCATCAAACTTCTCTACCTCTTGGTGGAAAACTTCCCAGAAAGAAGTACTATCCGAGACTTGGAATAAAGTCTACAACAAAGGTACATGTGTAGTACTACATATTTTTACTTTCTTGCACATAAAATAAGGAAGTATTGTGATGAAGTCCCCTAATATCAAAACAGTGGTTTTTGTAAACATTTTTCTCTTTGTACTGTGACCCTGATAGTAGCCAAACAGTTAAAATTTTATACTCAAGATTTGATTAAATTGTTAGAGAAATTGTTAAACCGGAAGTAGTTGTTTATTTTATTGATAAAATCAAATTTTACCAATATATAGTAAATTTAGACAAATTTTGAATGAATAGGAAAGTACTCAAAGTGAATTTGAGAACAATTCAATAAAAAGCTTTTCGAAATCGTTACCGCACTCATATCCAGAAATTGATTTTTGCGAATATTTCACAAATTTATGCCTTCTAGACAGTAATATTGAGACTATAAAAGTACTTAAAGTTTGATTTCAAACAATTCCTGTATAAAAAAATAATTCTAACCGTCAGTAACACTTTTATGGAAAAAGTTTCTTTTTCATATATCTAGCAAATTAACATTCAATAGGGATTTACTAAGAGTAGGAAAGTATTTAGAGTTCAATTTGGAACAATTTTGTATAAGAAATTTCATAAATACTTAAAGAAATTCGTCCAGTGCGAACACCTCATTTTTAATATTACGAATACCTAATTATATTAATACTATCTGGTATTTAGCATAGATACAATTAGAGGAACGTATTCGACTTTTCTTCTTTTAAATGAAACATACAACACAATATTAACATTAGCTAATTAGCAAAATTCACTGAAGAATCAGAAGCCACCTTAAAAGATTAAGAACAAGATGATCCAATAGGGTGGGTCTAAACGATATCTGCAGTGAACATTGTTTTTTCGAGATCATTAAACGTTTGTCGTTTGAAATAATTCATCCCAATAAAGACGAAAGTGATTTAGCAGAAATTATTAAACGAAAATTCTGAATTTCGACTTTCTTCTGCGAATTTATACACCATGTAATGAACGATATCCACACAGAAATAAATTAAAATATAAAGTATACTCAGCCATATTTAAATCGCATTGATTATTAAAGAAAATGGATCCTCACATACAATAGTAAAACGTTTCCATTTCCTATAATAACTGAAATGTACCTAATTATACGCGTGAGCGTATTTGTGATATTAGTAGCTAATGATAACTATCATAAAAATGGTTTTGAAAAAGTAATGTGGGGGAAGAAGATTGTGTTATTACAACAGATTTTTAGGCCCATAATTGTCTCAATTTCACTGGATTTTATTGCAACTGATGTCATTATTTTCCAAGCATGTGCCAAAAATAGATGTGAGGCAACCTGTGTATATTTAACAATTTTTTAGCACCGTTTCAGACTTTCTAAAAAAATTTTAAATTTGTTGGCTTTTACGAAATTTATCTTTATTTACTCTCAAATTAATTAAGATTAATCAATATACACCACTGCACGTGCAATCGATGTCTGCGTCTTGAAAAGCAGTGGGTGGTGATCTATAAAATACAAAATATATTATTATTTGTTCATTTTGTAGTTCATGTCGAGTAAACTTTCCGTACTTTATTTATCTTACGAAATATAAGGAAATACAATAAATTTTGAAAACTCCTCACGCTTCTATCTACGCCGATGAAGAAAAAAATTTAACAGTAAAATCGACTTTTTTGCTGCCCGTTTTATCGATGAAAACAGATGTTGCAGTTCACCATATGAATAGTGCTATTCGGCAACTGCGTGATGCTATACACTATTTCTTTTGTCTGTCGTATTTTGGGCCTGATACGTCCGGTCCTTAATAATAACCAAAGAACCAATACAATGCAAATTAGCGTAATAGACACACCAGTGGTGATGATTAGCGATCAGCAGTCAAAGGTACAGCCACGTGCAGTAAAAAGTAAACAAGTACTGAAGCAGTTTTGCGATATTTTCGATAGATTGTAACGGATTTCATAAAAATACGGAGTGTGGATGCTATCCCTGTATAGTAGTGCAATAGAGAGAGGCCTCCATATTTTTATGAAATCCGTAACAATCTATCGAAAATATCGCAGGACTGCTTCATTACTCGTTTACTTTTTACTGCACGTGGCTGTACATTGCACAATTTGACTTAAATGAATAATGTAATTTGTAACTTGGCACAGTAACAGTCATATCACTATTACGGTACCAAATTTCGAATTACTTTATTCATTTAAGTCCAGTTCTGCCTGACTGCCGATCCCTAATGATGACATTAAATTATCTTGGTGTCGAAATATTCTGTTATCAAGATAGAATTAATAAAGCATTGAGAATTGCCGGCTACTTAACCGATGTGACATAGCCAAAGAAATTCACATGTATAGAAGACAAATCAACAATATACAAGATATAGGATAAATATATCCGATGTAGCCAGGTGGATGAATTGACCAGAATGATGAATAATAGAATAGCAACAACCAGAAACCCAAAGACCACTGGACAGATTTACAAGATAGGACATGGACCTCGATTTTGAAAATAATTAACATTTTGGGGAAAAAAGGTCAATGACGTACTGCAAGAAGAAGTTAAATTTATTAATCATAATACATTATGTTTAGAAATAGGGTCTTGTATAAATTCAATCTAATTAACCAAATACGCATAAAGTTCATATACACAGCCTAGTCATCTCCGCGGGTAAGGCCGATTGTGCGTTTACGAGTAAAGATATTTAAAAGCGGGTTTTTTCTTGTGATAGCTGCTCATTAGGAGTACATTTTAAAAATATATTGTATTATACAGAGTGTTCCATAACTTGGTGGTTGGCCACAGTTATAGTTTTTTAAAAGTAACACCCTATATATTATTACATTTTTGTATTCCCCGTATAATTTTTAGTCCAAAAGTAATAAGATAGTATAGGCCTAAGTCTAAAGTTTTCGACTTATCCCCATTTTTCTGAAAAATTCAATGTTTGTATAAAATTACATTTCACGAAAACGACGTATTAGACGAACACATTTTTTGTAGTATTGTTCATAATAAGAGGTCTTAGTAGAAGCATATTTTATTTTTTTTAGTTACTAATTGCATGTGCAGAAAACTGGATTAAAATTACATGACACGTTTGTGTATAAAAGTCAATTTTTTCATACGGAACACACTGTATATCAGCTTGCTTTTTAATTGCATACTAAATTTCGCACCAAAAACATGTAATACGTTAATACTTTAAAAGTGACTATTACTTTTGTACTTATTGTCGTTTTTTGATATAATTTTGCCAACTTCATGTTTCTTATTTGAATACGATATAGTGAGCCATTATATTTGTGGCAACACTGATAATTGCATCCATTCAATTATCATTGTTGCCACAAATATCAAAAAATGACAATAGCTCTGTAATATTCACTTTTAAAGTATTAACGTCTTACATGTTTTTGATATGAAGTTAAATAAGCAATTCAAAATTAAACTGATATACAAGTGGTCCATTTGAAAAGATTGACTTTTAAACAAGAACGTGTCATGTAATTTTAAACCAGTTTTCTGCAAATGCAATTAGTAACTGAAAAAAATTAAATATGCTTCTATTAAGACCTCTTATTATGAACAATACTACAAAAAAATTTGTCCATCTAATTCGTCGTTTTCAAATAATTTTATAAAGACTTTGAATTTTTCAGAAAAATGGGAATAAGTCAAAACCTTTTTTTTAGGCCTATATCATCTTATTACTTTTTGCCTAAAAATTATACGTGAAATACAAAAATTAAATAGTATATAGAGTGTTCCATTAAAGAAAAGCTATAATTATGGGCAGCCACCAAGTTATGAAACACTCTGTATAATACAAAATATTTTTAAAATGTGCATCTAATGAGTAGCTACTACAAGAAAAAAACCGCTTCGAAATATCTTTACTCGTAAAGGCACAATTGGCCTTACCCACGGAGATGACACCCTATATAACTTAGAGTAGCTAGTTTTACATTAAGAGGGGCGTTTACTACCAAATAGAACCTCATGCAAGTTATATTACTCGCGGGACGGGTAGACGCAAGAGGGTGTGAGTAGGTGGAGGTAGACGATATTCGGTTCTGTCACAGCGCTTCGGTTTTATTCACAGATTCTGTCATAGATAAAGGAATACTATAGATGGGAAACATAATGTATAAAGAATGAGTACTTACGGACTGTTGATGTTTTATAATAAGCCAATTTTCGATTTTCGCTTGCCCATAACTTATATTATTAAACACTCGAATATTATAGGTATATATGACATTTCTTTTTAATTACAAACTGTCACTCTGACTTAAGTCTGGAATAGCCGACCGATTCCGATAGATTTTCGTCTTCGCTAGGACCAGTAGAGATACCGTAAAGTGGGGATAGACGATGCAATAGCTTGGAAAAACCTCGTGTGAAATGTGTGTGACAATGTTTACTATTTAATGTTTTTTATCTTCAAAAATAATTACAGAGTTTCTTTTATATCGTTCATCAAATGTGCAGCTGGCGCGTGGAGGTTGTTTTTTTCTTTTGTGTATCAGCCTTAGTTAGTAGACATTAATTAAATTCATGCATTTTTGTCGTTATTTCTAACACATAATTTTTTTAAGAAAATAAATTAGTACAAAAACTGACCTTGACATTATAAATTGATACCTTTTGCATCACAAACCCAAATTTGAGATTCTAAAATTTCAAAATAAATTCAAAAAACGCGTAACGGCGATGCCTTAGTTTTCGATAGGAAAACGCTCCTCATAAACTGTTTACATAAAATAGCGTAATAGTGTAATAACAAAGAAGTTACATTTTCGACGTGTAAATATTGATGCAAACTTGTCTCTGCACATTATGCACAATGACTCGTCTGTTCATCACATATAAAACATAAGTAGCAACATGAGTGTATAAGTTGGTTTTCTTGCAACTACTACGTTACTTCAGTTTTATGTCAGTTAGTAATGGCTGAAAGCATGACGTATCAAACGACGTAGCTTCGCGAGCTGTTGGGAGGTTGAAAGCTGAGCAAACGCAACAAGTCGTTGCTCAAGCGCTTAGGTTGTCCCAACGCGTCATTTCCTGCATACATAATTCTTTTTTGTAAATAGGAAATGTTCATGGAACGCATAGGCATGGACATCTGCAAGTATAGGTCTATAGAAATCGACACACGAATGCATGTCAGTCATGAAATCAGTTTGCTAAAGCTATTCGACATCATGTATCGACTCAAACCATAAGAAAAGCTCATCGACCAATGGTCTGTATTCATTTAACTAATGAGCATATATGAGAACGTAGATTGTGTGCAGAATTGGTTGTTAGCTCTAGCTTGGCCCTCCAGTTATCTTTTACAATGAGTCCAGATTCAAATAATTCTACGTTGTTCGGGAACAGTCAATGCAAGAAGGTGGTGGCAGTATTATGGAATCGGTGCTTGTGGTTATACTGTTCTTGTTGTAGTTGGAAATGGAGCTTTTATTGCAGTTAGGGATGAAATTATCAATCGGCCGACGATAATGCTCGCCCTCACCGTGCTAATACTGTTATATATTGATACTTAAACTAATGGGTGTCTATAATTGACCTATGCACTGGGAATTATAAATTTTCATGTTACTAAATCGGCAACTTGAAAATGTCTTCTTGCATTTATTCTACGGTCAGTGTTCTGCCTAAATATGTTGAATTCAAGCAGGGACAGAAATTATAAAACGTAAAATTCCCTAAAATTTCAGAAACATTTTATGTTTAAATATTTCCATGCATAAAAACTGAAATTACTTGAAGCTGTACCAACGAAAGCGAAATATTCCCTAATTGTTTTAAGCAGTGTAGTGTCGATTTTTTTCAATCCTACTTATTTTACTAACCTACTTACCATAAATTTCACAAATACTTCTTCAGCTTTTTGTCTTATTTTTTCTGCATCAGCCTCAAATCTTTCCAATAAATCTCCCGCTAACTTCCATTCTTTGACATTGCCTATGTATCTTCGCAATCTTTTCATTACATCTACAATAAGAGGATGTTTTTTAAGCATTAGAGGGGTAATATCTAGCTCCATCATTAAGGCCATATATTCATACGCTTTCTTAGGATCTGCTTTATCCAAACCTAAACAGCTTTTAATATTGACATCAGAATCTACCAGACTCGCTTCTGTTTTCAAATACTTCAGCTTCGCTTTTTTTCGTTCTAAAGATTTTGATTCAATTTTTTCTTGTACTTCTTCTTCATTTAGTTTAATATTCAATAAAAGTTTATCCTTTTGACTTTCTCCTGTAACACTTCCATTTTCTAATTTGTCTTTTATCGATATAACGCGTTTGGCTTCTTGACTTTCGGAAAGAGCTGTTTCGTATTCGTTATCACCACTTAACGCATTTCTATTATATTTTATACCAATTAATTTATTTGACGGTAATTTAGCTATAACTACTTCATTTTCTTGTATGTCCCGATGTTCGCTTGCCTTTTCTGTAATATTACGTAAATTAACAACATTATTTTGAAACGACATTTTTTCATCAATATTTTATCAATAAATCAACATTATAATATAATAATAGCATGCAGAAAGGCAAAAAACGTGCGTTAATTGTTATATATAATTTAAACAATAAGTATAGTAGAATTACTTTAGCAACCAACATGCGTCAGCAAATTAAAATAACGTCAAATCTGAGGTGTTGTAAAATGTTACTTGTCAAGAAATATAACATATGAAAGCAATTTGAGTACTGTCATAGTAGTAACTTTCATACACCTTTTGACGTTTGTTATAACTGTCATCCAATCACACCAAATTTTGCAACAGCGCTTACTACACAGAACAGCCAAGTATAAGTAAGATATAGGTATAGAAAATTAATATTGCATAAATTTACTTATAATATACCGTGCCTTCAAATAATTTCCTCATTAGAGTAGGCTATTTTTTAAGTTTTTCAAGTAATCAATGTTGGTATTGTGCAATAAACTAGCGTACACTTAATATACGATTATGTAAATATGACTTTTGTTTTCAATTTGTCATATAGCGTTAATCCAATTTGAAATACTTAACTGGCAGATACAGATATTCAATATGCCCGCATATTTAGATTTGATAAGTAAGGCTCGTATTATGGCGAAAATCAAAGATAACTGGTCAATTAGAGCAGTAGCACAGCAATTTGGCATAAATAAATCTACTGTGCTAAAAATTAAGAAACGCTGAGAGGAGGAAAGAACATTATATAGAAGAGGTGGTTCTGCTCGTCCCCGAATATTTGCGCGAAGAAGATGCGCTGCTTTTACAATATTTAAGTGAAAACACTTTTGATACCGTTAGAAATGCTAAAATTGCAGTAAATTTTCCTGGTTCACGATTCACAGCTTGTCGAAGAATCCATGAATCGGATTTGAAAAGTTCTATGCCGGCTAGAAAATTACAATTAACAGAGGAACACAAACAAGCTCGATTACTATTTTCTTCGAATTACGTTTAGAGAGAATTGCCTTTTTGTGTGGCAGTGTTTCAGTCTACGCACAAAGGTCGTATACGTGTGTATAGACCGCCGAATTCACGATTTAATGCACAATCTGGTACGAAAGAGAGGACGTTTCAGCATAAATGTATGGGTTTGGTGCAGCTATGAAGGGCTAGGAGTTTGCTTCAAAATAGACGAGCGGTTAAATGCTGAAAACTATATCCATATTTTGTTCGTCAAATATATCCCAAAAATTTTATTTATCAACATGACAATTGTACTATGCACACAGCTAATATTATGTTAGAATATGCCTTGGTAATAATAGCATCGAAACTTTGCCGTGGCCTGATACCAGCCCAGATCTGAACCTTATTGAGGATATATGGAGTTTATTAACTAAGAAAATGTATACCCAAATTTCTAAATGTGAAATATATTTGGGATACTATAGAAAATCCATGGGAAGAATTAGCGGCGTATGAAAAGTACGTGCGGCAATTAATTAATTCAATGCTCCATCGTTTAAATAAAGTCTTTAAAGGAAATGGCAGTAGGACTAAATATTTACGTTTTTTTGTTTTGTTTTTATATTTATTTTTATTTGTATTATAATTTTTCGGGTTGAATATTAAAGAATTATATAATACAATAAATTCTATTTAATGTTAAGATAATATCTTTACAAACGATAATTTTAAATAAAATAACCATCAAAGTAAAAGTTACTTAGAACCAATCATTTTGACAACCATTGTCAATAATGAAGGCATTATTTAACTTTTTCAATACAGGAAAAAAATAAGCCATTTTCACACTGGCAAAATAATGTCAAAATAAGCAATAAGACGTGTACGCCACTTTATTGCACAGAACGGTACATGCTATAATTGTTTCACATTTTGTGGTGGCTTTGATTAATTGCTTGTAGTTTGGCCGTGTCGATTGCTAAAATAATTCTACTATACTTGAAAGTAAATTTTCGCTGCGAGAAAAAAATATTTTAGTGGAATACATAACAACGTCATATGTTTCTCCATGATATATAAACACATGACCTAGTAAAGAGCAGCTTACGTGCATGAAGCATATATATTGTAACGAAAACAAGTCCACAAAAAATAGAAGAGTAAACATTGGCGCGACGCACCATAAATCATCCACATATATGTAATATGTAAGCGACAGAAAGTCTGTCGTATGTTCTACAAACATCGAGAGAAATAAATAATTTTCGCGTATATTTCCAAAGTCTTATATGCCGATAAAAAGCGGCCGGTGCCCAGAAAGAATTCATTCATTCAGTAGTATTTGCACAGTGCAAATAAACATAAATAAGTGAGCGGTGCAGTTTTTATTACAGTGCAATAAATACATAAATATTACAGTTATAAATAGTAGTTAGTGATAGAAATAAATACGTGTGTTAATTTATTCGTAGTAGTTTTAAGTGCGTTACAGTTATTTTATATTTTTATATTGTGATTAGTTTTAAGAGTGAAAATATACAGACAGTTTTAAAACATTTGCACGAGTTGTTTATATCGAACCCGAAAACGCAACAATATTTAGTGTTCTGTTTACTTAATATTACTGATTTTTGAATGCAAATATATCCAAAGAAAGAGAGCTAATTGAATAGTCAATATTACCGTAAATTATATAGACAATACACTTATTCAGTTATAATCGTTATTTGCTTTTAAAACCCTTGATAATTTATTAGATAGTGGTCTAGTCACCCGAAAGTAGCGAAAGAAAATACTACTATTATATTTTGTGAGCCATTACATTTCATTTAGCAAATTTATATTTTCTAGAATCGGCCCGATATATTATCCTTATAACAGGATTAAGTTCATTACAAAATTCATAGACACTTGGAATTAAAATAAATGTAGCTGCAGTTTTCATTGCTCACACACCACAAGCATAACATTACCTAACATTACCATGTGGCATTTGACATCACACAGTTTTGCGAGAATTTTAAGTCAGGGGTGGGTAGTCTGGGGGAGATAATCCGCCATACATTATATTTATTACAATTTGCTCTTGCAGTATGTTTTAAGAAAGTAGAGTCTGATGGCAATGAATTAGCGAACATTTTCTCCGTTTCCTGCCTTGTATAATAAATATGTAATCATTGTTTGATTTACAAATTGATATTTAGAAATCATTACATGCACCGTTTACCTACACATTCTGTCTACGAGGGAAGATCGAAAAGTTTCTTGAATGAGACACACAACACCACTTTTCGAGATAAAATTATATTTATTTTTCTACATAGTCTCCTTTTAACTCAATACATTTAGTCCAACGTTTTTCAAGAACTTCCATTCTGTCAGAAAAGTAAGTGCTATCAAAATCTTCCAAATGTTCATTTACAACTTCGATAATTTCATTATTCGATGAATTTCTTTCTAGCCAACCATTCCTTGAGGTTCGGAAATAGAAGACAGTCCGAAGGAGCCAAATCTGGCGAGTACGGTGGATGTTCAATTAATTGGAATCGTAATTCGTGCAGTTTCGCCATCGCAATTGCCGACTTGTGGGATGAGGCATTGTCTTGGTGGAACAAGACTATTTTCATTGCCAAATGAGACTTTTGACTTTGATTTCTTAGTTCAATCTACGCCTAATACACGCCTGTTATTGTCCTCCCATATTGCAAGTAGTCGATAATAATTATTCCTGGGGAATCCCAAAAGATGGTAGCCATTTCCTTTCCAGCTGACGATATCGTCTTGGCCTTCTCTGAAGTTGGTTTACCGCGTACTGTCCACTGCTTTGATTGTGCTTTAGTCTCTGGAGTGAAGTGGTGTATTCACGTTTCATCTACGGTTACACAACGTCTAAAAAAATGTACAGAATTACGCTTGAACATGTCTAGGCATCGCTGAGAAATGGTAATACGAGTTTGCTTTTGATCGACTGATAGAAAACGCGACACCGCGACATCCATCTTACACTGAGCTTTCTCATGTTCAAATGTTGATGTAAAATGTGCGCGGTCAGATGATATGTTTACTGCCTCTCCTATCTCATTCAACTTTAATCGGCGATCATTCAACACGTTTCATGAACTTTTCTAATGGTTTTTTCATCAGTCAATGTTCTTGGTTTCCCAGAACGCGGTGCATCTTCTATGCTTGTTCGAACACGTTTAAATTCACCAATCCAGTTGGCAACGGTGACATACGACGGCGAAGACTCGCCATGAATTTCGGCTAGTTCTGTTTCCTGTATCTTTAGCATTTACACCTTTCAAAAAGAAAATGTTTAATGATTGCAAGGAATTCGGTTTTATTCATGATTAAGAAAATTCGCGCACTGTTTACTTTATACCGGCTTTATTATATGCACCACCTGTCTAAAAATTTGACAGTAGTTATATATTAGATGGGACACTCAAAAGCACATGACCCGTACGCGCGCACAGCCATATTTTGGTTTGTTCTAAAAATATTCCGACCTTCCCTCGTATAATGCATATATATGCAATTGTAGCATCATCCTTCATTTGTTTTGCCGTCAGAGTAAAGCGTGGAGTACAATGAGCGCGAAAGTAAGGCGCTTTAGACGCTGAATAACTATCAAAAATACAGTGATCAATAGAAAGTGGTTACAATATACGCATAGCCGGCGCGTATACGTCCATTGTAGACTCTTCATCATAACCTTAAAATCCTATTACATAATTTTTGAAAATAAGTGAGTGATGTCTGAATTTGAGGTTTTTTTATATTTTTATTTACTCAGCTTACCTGCTAGTTTGTGATTTAAATTTACAATATTCACCACGACGACGTTGGTGGGTGAGACCAGCAAACCGTTCAAGGGACAAGGATGGCTATTTTATAAACAACTACTTAAAAATAAAAGCAATAGACCCAGAAGATTTTTTCAAACATAAAAGAATGTCACGTCATTTATATGATAGGTTGTTAAATTTATTACAAGAGGAATTAAGTAAACATTCTATAAGGAAGCCTACCTACAATCCTCAGCTGCAAATGATTCGTTAGAGTTGAAGTATAGGCAAAACCACCCTTTCATATTACCTGTTAGAAGCAGTTTTCTTGCAATTTCTTCCCATACTAATGTTTTTTGACAGTATTTTTATAATCCCGCTCTTTTTTATTAAAAAGAAAAGGGTATTTTTTCACTTCCTCAATTAACTTTTCATTTAACGTTAAATCTGTCACAGACATTGTTTTAAAAGGCAAGACGAGACCATAAAAATGGAATAACACAACCTGATGTTGCAATCTTGGATTTCAATTATATTTAAACACACCGATGTGAAGTTAGGCGACTTTACGTCCAGCGCGTAAAAGTTAAAAGTTGACCAACTTAAGGTGATTTGCGAAACACTACCCAAAGAAAGCGTTGATTGTACGCAGCGTCATTATCTGACCACGGGTTTTAATTACGTTCGCGTCTAGAGCGACTCATTGTACTCCACGCTTAATGGCTAAATATTTAATGTACAAAATAAACATCATTTTATAATCGTATGATAAATACTAACATGCAACTATTACATTGCCAATGTGATGATGAATGACCTGTAATTTTAAATTCATATTCTGTTAAATTTATTGATTAGTTTATGTTGAATTCAAGTTGGGGGAAATATTGTAAAATGTCAAATTCGCTAAAATATGGCGGTTAATAAATCAATTACTAAACCCATAGATTGTTAGATATTTAGCAGATAATAGACAGAGAGTGAACGGGTCCGCAATTACTGCTACAATAAAAGTTGTGCAAGAGAGAAGCAAAAAATCATAACACATGAAGGAAATATTTTAAATAGAACTAAGTCACGATTAATTAAACATGATCTAAAACTGGGTGCTTATCGAAAGATGACTGACGAGTACCGGTTTACAGACGAGCTTTAAGAGATAAGAAAAACAATAACGCAAAGGTTACTTTGAAAACACGCAAAAAATTGTTCTTCCGAGAAGCGGGTGGTAGATAAGAGAGGTGTGACGCAACTTCAGTTTTGTGATCAGGGTGTCACAACCTCGGCAAAAACATATCAAAGTGACATTCTTGAACTTGTTGTAAAACCTCTGAATGAGACATTGTTCCATGAAAAGTGGTGGGTCTTTCAACAAACCTGAGCGTATCCTCACAAAGCAAAAACGAGACAACATTAGTTAAGACATGTTCCATGTTCCAGAGTTAATTAAGAGGGGCGTTTACTAACAAATAGATACTTATGCAACTTATATTACTCGCGGGACGGGTAGACGCAAGGGGGTGTGAGTAGGTGGAGCTAGACGATATTCGGTTTCGATCACATCGCTTCGGTTTTATTCACAGATTCTGTCATAGATAAAGAAATACTATAGATGGGAAACATAATGTATAAAAAATGAGTACTTACGGAACTGGATGTTGTTGATGTTTTATAATAAGCCAATTTTCGCTTGCCCATAACTGTTATATTATTATACACTCGAATATTATAGGTATACCAAGTGCTTGCCGTCAAGCTGCGGATACATTTTACTGTGTGATAAAACGACGACACCGAGAGTTTGTATGAGTTAGTACGAGAAAGCAATATACAAACTGTTCTATTGCTCGAGTGTAGAAGCTGACTGACTCGCGTTTAGGATATAGCAGCTGTACTTGCGCATTTCATTTGAATTTTGTTAACGGTCTGGTAGTTATCTAGCGCCTAGCAAACACATTTTTAAATCGCATTTCGTCCATCTAATTTAGAACAATTACGCGCCAAAATTATTGAATTTTCGAATCATGTTACCCCGGATATATTAACAAATGTCCGTCGAAATTTTTATAATCAGCTGGGTCTCTACTTATAAATTATCCAGATAGTGATTTTCTATTGATTAATATTATTTACATCTTCTCTAAAGCATTACAAAATGACTTTATTCTTGGTTAAAGAATTTGTTATTAACAGTAACAGTAGCAATTTTCACGGACTAACGCAGTAACGATTTCTGCGGTGCGACTTTAACGTAGCTCTAATGTTAGTAACAGAGGCTACTCTCTTATTCTCCCACTTATAGTCGACCAGCTTGTCTAGTATATTCATCCGCAGGTCGCGTGCACACGGTATATGACATTGCTTTGTCACTGATTTAAGTATGGAATAGCCGACCGATTCCGATAGATTTGCGTCTTGCCTAGGACCGGTAGGGTAGAGATACCGTAAAGTGGGGATAGACGACGCAATAGCTTCAAAAACACTCGTGTGAAATGTGTGTGACAATGTTTACTATTCCATGTTTTTTATCTTCAAAAATAATTGCATGAAGATTTTTTTTTATATCGTTCATCAAATGTGCAGCTGGCGCGTAGAGGTTGTTTTGTTTTTGTGTACCAGTCTTAGTTAGTAGACATTAATCAAATTCATGCATTTTTGTGGTTATTTCTAAAGCACATAACTTCTTTAAGAAAATAAATTAGTACAAAAACTGGCATTGACATAAATTTATGCCTTTTGCATCACTAACCCAAATTTGGGATTCAAAAATTACAAAATAAATTTAAAAAACGCTAAACGGCGATGTCTTAGTTTTCGATAGGTAAACGCTCCTTTTAAAGCAATAGATTGACATGGCTTGCACAAAGCCGCATCAAGATGTTGGGAGTCTGAAGAGTGGCTTGGTTAAAACAGTTATCAAAATTTCTCTGGATTGAGTGTGTTTCGCGATAGCCGATTAGCCTGCCTAGGCGATTGAAAGCTTGTGTGGCAGCAAATGGAAGATATTTTAAATAGTATATGTAAATTGTTATTATACAGTTATAAAATAAATGTATATTAAATTCTTGTCGATATTATTATTTTCATTTTATTGACATTGATAATTGACAAACTCCGCCTGTGGTGCTCGGGGGTGGATTAAGCAGCTCCCCGATGCCACTGCCAGTCCCAAGCCCGAATAAAGGAGGAGGGCTGATGAACAAGGTTAGCAACCTACTCACTGGAAAATCTGGATTTGCTCAGAAGGATTTCGGTAAGCCTCGGAATGGGACGGATGAAAGGGTAACACACGCGAGTAAAATGAACAGAAAACGGAATATATTACTGCGACATGGAATATTCTATACTAGACGAACAGAGAACAAGAACTAATAACGGAGCTGGAAGAGCGAAACATTGACATCTGCGCAGTCTGCGAGACGAAGAAAAAGGGTGCCGGAACAACCCAGAAAGGGAATTACACTTTCATATATAAAGGAGTAGACAAAGCTGAAAGAGCTCACGCGGGTGTGGGCATGGTAATTCACAAAAAGTTCGCCAACGCCATAACAGACATCAAATACGTGAACGAAAGAATACTAGTGGTATCTCTAGGCTTGGCGAAAACAAGGCTGCATGTAATATCGGTATACGCGCCAGACATCAGTAAAACGAAACTAGAAAGGGAATGCTTCTATAAAAAACTTCAAAAAGTTGTTAATGGAATACCCATGGAAGAAAAAACAATACTAATGGGAGACGGGAATGCGAGAATTGGGAACAAACCTATAGCAAGAATCAAACAAAGATTTAATGAGGAAACACTAAATGAGAGTGGAGAAGATTAATAGAATTCTGCTATATTAACCAATTAAGAATAAACAATACCTTTTACGATCACCGAATTCAACAAAAGTTTACGTGGAGTAACACTAGCAGGCAGGCATCAATGATTGACTTTGTTTTGACGAACAGAGAATTTCATCCAAAGCAAATTCTGGACGTAAGAACTTTAACGTCTGCCAATGTTGGTTCTGATCATGGACTGCTGCTGTGTAAATTGAAACTAGACATGAAAGTCAAAAAAACAAGGCAAGTGAAATATGAAAAAAATCTGTAACGAAAAGATAGACGATCCCACCACCAGACAGTTATAATAACAATAATAATAATAATCTTTATTCCACGCGACTCAAAAGAGTATGGGAAACGTCATAACAATGTAATATAATACATGTATATATATATGAATATAATAAATATGTATAACATAAAATACAAAGCCCACTATTACACACACAAATGAAAGTCAAATACACATGAAAATAAAACACATTATCCATTACAAAAGTGTATCTCCTAAGTATTCATTTACTGAGTAGTAACCCCTTTCAATTAGTAATTCCCTAGTTGCCTTTTTGAATTGATCGTCAGACATTGATTTAAATTTTCTTGGCAATCTATTATATACTTTAATGGCCATATATCTGGGACTTTTTTCGGTAAAACTTAGTCTATGTCGAGGAATCTCGAGCGTGCAACCATTTCGAGTGCAGAAACTGTTCTTATTTAATTTCGGCCACTTGTATAAATTTTCTGCAGCATACAACAGCAGCCGCCAAATATAGACGCACGGCAGCGTCATAATCCTGTGCTCCCTGAACAAATCCCTACAACTAGTCCCTGCAGATACTTTCGACATAATTCTCAATGCTCTCTTCTGCATTCTAAAAACGCGAATCATGTCTGGTGATGATCCCCATGCTATTATGCCGTATACCATCACTGAGTGAAAAGAAGCAAAATAGAATATCCTCAGTACTGTATAGCTCACCACATCCCTCAGTCCACCCAGCGCAAAACATACCGGACCAATCTTACTGCACAAAATTTTTATATGCTCTCTCCAATTGCATGTGGAGTCAACAGTAAAGCCTAAAAATCTAGTGTTGTCCACCTGAGCTATAGCTGCAGTAGGCCCCCTAACGAGATGAGATTGATCTCGATCGCGCGACGCTGCCTTGAATTCAATGAATACAGTTTTATCATTATTTAGCACAAGCTTGTTGTTAAGTAAATAGTTATTTAAGTCACCCAAAGTATTAGACGCATGTCGTCCCAAGTCTTTCGTGTTCTCACGAGACTCTAGCCACGAGGCTAGCACATAGGCTCCAAAATATAAAAGGTAATAAAAATAACTCAATTGACGACGAGCGAAATTAAAAATATGATTTTAAAAACAGCTGAAGAGGCATTGGGGAAAAGAGCAATCACCTCCGGCACTGGGAATAACAGAACTCCTTGGTTTGACGAAAGAATAAAAACACTGGCTCAAGAAAAGAAACATGCATTCCTACAATATAAAAAGAATCTAACAGCGCAAAAATATGAAGAATACAAATTGATAAGAAACGTCAACAACCAAGCTCTCCGAAAAATAAAAGAAAGTAGCAGAACATATACAAATACCAGCTATTAAAACTGAACAATGGCATGAATATTTCAGTCAGCTATATCAAATTCAAAAGGATAGCTTGGAAAATATCGAACATCATAACAAGAACCCGGTATATTTTGCTAGAGAAATAATATAAGAATCCATAAAAAAGCTAAAATCACGAAAACCTCCGGGTCTGGATGGTTTATATAATGAATTACTTAAGTACAGTGGCGATTGCTTGGTAGAGGCTCTGCACGAGCTGCTGTCGCACGTGCTGGCCACTACAAAGGTACCGGAGGAGTGGAAAAATAGTTACACGATTTCGTTACACAAAAAAGGGGAGAAGAAGACACAGGACAATTACCGCGGAATTACTCGGTTGAATACAATCCTTAAATTGTTTACATCCATAATTAGAAAGCTACTGCAAGAAACAATACAAATATCAGAGGAGCAACAGGGGTTCAGAAAGAATCGTAGTACAAGACTTTTGCATCAATTCACCATTAGCGGCAATAAAATATAATATGAACATCTCCAAAGACAAAACTAAGTGCATGGAAATATGTAAGCAGCCAGTTCATTGTAAACTAGAAATAGACGGATCCGTCGTTCAACAGATAATGAGCTTCAGGTATCTTGGTGTCGAGGTAACGAGTCAACGGAGGTTCAACAATAGGCAATGAAGGCGACACAAGTAACCGGGTATCTAAACACAATGGTCTGGGGGCACAGTACGAGTATACAAAGCTTTGGTTCGCCCAGTACTAACATACTCCCCGGAGACAAGAGCAGATACTAAGAAAACTAAACAAAAAATTCGACCGGTAGAAATGAAGATTCTTAGAAAAATACCGAATGTCACGTTACGAGATAGACAGACGAGTAGATCCATAAGAGAAGGATGCGGAGTGCAGGATGTGGTGAAGTGTAGTAAGAATGGAATGACCATGTCGAGAGAATGCAAACCAACCGACTAGCATATACAGCAAGAGCGCGCGAGGTATGATCACCCGATGGTATACGTAAACTCGCATCTAAACGTGGTCCGATAATACATATTACAGTAACGGCACAACATACTAGCATTGCCTGCTCATATTCGAACTCATAGTGATCTGATTATTTTTTTGCAGATTGACAAAAAGAACAAATTAAATTTTCTCTTTAAGTGATGACGATTGCTTAGATAACTAAGTCGATAATAACGCGAAGATTGTAATACTTATAACGTAATTATGATTATCCTAATGAAATTAAATAATAATGTAGTTGTGTACAAAGTTATAGCAGTACAACTGGGTTTTAGAATGAAATAAAAACAACCCGCCTGAAACATCTGCAGAATAAACTAAGATGTCTAGAGAAAAATAAATAAATAGAAATTTCATGGTAAAAAAAAAACTATAAATAAGTATAACAGGAATACCATAAAATAACATAAAAGCGACCCTTGAAATAGAAATTAAAATTAGAGATTCTCTCCAGTAAATATAACGAAATAACAACTCTGGAAAAATAAATCTATATATCTATATCTGGCGAACACAGCTGGCGGAGATCATTTGCCGAATATACGTCCGAAGAATATCGACTAGCATCGGGTGATCATACCCCGCGCGCTCAAGCTGTATATGTAAACATGAGACCAAAAGAAAAGAGACAACAAGGACGACCACCCAAGAGATGGGGACAAAGTTGGTTTTTCTCATCCGCTGAATAGAAACAGGGGATGTCCCTAGCTAAAAGGAGAAGAAGAAGAAGAAGAAGAAGAAGAAGAAGAAGAAGAAGAAGATAATTCACAATATTTCTGGAAAGACTAAGTATAAGATACACATGAGATAAAAAGGATAATTTCTATCTGATTGATGGCTAAGTGAAACAAATAAGTTTACTAATTATACGACGCCTGACAATTATGTAATGAGACTGATTTTATTTCCGCGGTTGTGGTAACACTGCAGCTATTAAATTTTTTACTTATTATTTTGTCATTCCTGCCCTATCGATTGATGTGTTTACCAGCCCGGTACGACCATATTTGCCAAGATCGTGGTTTAACTGTTCGAATTTTGGCTGATTTTCGGATGAAAAAGCTCTGCGCGAAGATGGTTCCGAAGAACCTTTCGGAAGAGCAAAAACTCCTTCGAATGTCAGTCGCTGAAGATTGTTTGCAACAGGTGGAAAACGATCCTACGCTGCTTGACCAGATTATTACGGGTGATGAGAGCTGGTTCTTCCAATGTGACCCTGAAACGAAGCGCCAAAGCCAACAGTGGCTATCTCCAAATGAACCGAGACCGAAAAAAGCTCGCATGAGCAAGTTCAAGATAAAAATTATGCTCATCTGAGTCTTCGACCACAGTGGGGTGGTCCATAGGGAGTTCGTTCCACCTGGACAGACCGTTAACCAGATCTACTACCGCGAAGTACTCGATAGACTACGAAAAAGGGCCAACAGAGTGCGTCCCGACATCGCACGAACTTGAATTCTTCACCAGGACAACGCGCCCTGTCACCGCGTTCAGTGTGACCCCGTTTTTGACCTCCAAAGGGATCGCGGTGTTACCACAGCCGCCGTACTCGCCAGATTTATCACGCTGCGACTTTTTCTTGTTCCCCAAAGTCAAGCAGGTGATAAAAGTAACGCATTTTAAGTCGATTAAAGAGATCCAAGAGGCCGTGACGAGGCTACTGTCGGACATTCCGATCGAAGCTTTCCAGAACTGCTACGATGCATGGAAAATTCGCTGGAATCGCTGTGTTGGTGCCCAAAGGAACTATTTCGAAGGGGATCATGCGGTTGTTGAATAATTTTTAAATATATAGTTTTTATACACTCAGTCTCATTACTTAATTGTCAGACCTCGTATTATGCAACTATTGCATGACCATATCAACATATACGCGCACAATAAATCAGTATAAGATAAAAAAGGCCGATAGTTCCGTCTTAAATCAAAGCAATGCATAAATACAAAATGGTATATGCGCTCTGATCTTATGATTGTTAAAATGGTAGTAGTAGTTTTTAATTAGATCTAATCATAGCCAAGTCGAAGTTACAAAGTTATTAGAGGCGTGTTTTTTTAAATATATACGGTTTTGATATACCTTATTTTTACATGTAACCGTAAACCTTTCTACTTATCAACATAATTTCCATCTGTATTAAATCACTTATCGTATCGTTCGACCAACTTCTGAATTCCATCTTCACAGAGATCTGTTGCCTGATTTGATAACCACTATAGCACGGCCGTTCGTCATCATCGTCGTAGCGCTGACCTACAAAGGTCCTTCATCACGTGCAAGGAGTGAGAACTATACGGATAGGGATCAAGTAGTTTTTATCCGTGTGAACGAGTACTGTCTTGATGCAAACCGATCTCTTTGTTTTGGGCTTCATGGCGCAATTTATTTAGGGTCTCACAATATGTATCACCACTGTTCGCACAAGCCAAAAATGTACAAGCGAAACAGGCTGCCTAATCCGAAACACAGACCACATGATTTTTCGAGTTGCTTGAATTTCACTTTCTTGAGCGACGAATTCCTCCATTTTATTGACTGTTATTTTAATTTTCATTGGTTGACTTCGCAGATATTTCTTGGTGAAACATTTTGTAATAACTTAATTAATTATTCGAAAATAAATGCTTGGCTCAGTTTCACAACTTCTTTATTAGATACACTAACAATTGTTTCGGCTATGAGGCCATTATCAAAGAGTTATCTAGAACTAAACTTATTCTACTTAAGGGTTAACTTATATACCTGTGTTCATTATGGGTGGGAGAATATGGGTAATTGATATTTAAAATTACATCGATATAGGGGGTATTTACAAATTCTAATTGTGTGTTTGTAATAACTCGATTTTGTTTTTGGGCTTTTTTAATTTCAAAAATCTTTAATATATTTAACTTTTTACTACATTATGAATGAGGTTACAGCTATTTACATCTGGTACGTGGTTGTTCTCTATACCATGTTCTGCAAATCCAGTGTGTTTAACACTATATTTTATATCTCTAATATGTTCTGTTACACGTGTATTAATACATCTGCCACTTTGTCCAATGTAAATAGCTTCACAATCCTGGCATTTTATGGAATATACTCCTGATTTATCTAAGTTATAATAAAAGATGTAGATAAACCTAGGTGGCATGTAATCACTTATATCCCTCCCATAACACAGAAAATAAACAAATTACTAAAGAAACTAAATATTAACATAGTGTGGATAAATAAAGTAAATCTAGGTACCGGGTGTTTTTTTATCTTTGATATCATTTTGATCAACTGCAACTTTCTTGTTTTTAAAAATATCAGAATGAAGCAAAAATCATTTTGCATAGGTATCTATGAAGTTTTTTACGTTTTAAAAAATAAAACAAAACACTAACGTTTTTCCAAGATATTAACCTAACTTATATTTTTTTAAATGGAAAGCCCTAAATATTTTCGGATATTTTGATTTTACATGAAATTTCAAGTATATTTTATAAAGCATACCCCATACCTATCTTCAACGGTTTGCGAGAAAACGGCGTTAAACATGCCATTTTTAGAATAATTTAATTTTGTAAAATTGTTTTTTTTAATAATTTGTTACTTTGTTAATCGTTAATCTTTTGTTTTATTAAAAATAAACTTTCTAAATAATTATGAAAAATGATTTCTGTTTGATTTCGACATCTTTAAGAACAGGGTTACAAAACTAAATTTTTCTTTGTTGCATGTTTAAACGCCGTTTTCTCGCAAACCGTTGAAGATAGGTATGGGGTATGCTTTATAAAATATACTTGAAATTTCATGTAAAATCGAAATATCCGAAAATATTTAGGGCTTTCCATTTAAAAAAATATAAGTTAGGTTAATATCTTGGAAAAACGTTAGTGTTTTGTTTTATTTTTTAAAACGTAAAAAACTTCATAGATACCTATGCAAAATGATTTTTGCTTCATTCTGATATTTTTAAAAATAAAAAAGTTGCAGGTAATCAAAATGATATCAAAGATAAAAAAACACCCGGTACATTGTTGAATAATGCTAAAGATAAAATGGATAACTTAGATAAATCAGGAGTATATTCCATAAAATGCCAGGATTGTGAAGCTATTTACATTGGACAAAGTGGCAGATGTATTAATACACGTGTAACAGAACATATTAGAGATATAAAATATAGTGTTAAACACACTCGATTTGCAGAACATTGTATAGAGAGCAACCACGTACCAGATGTAAATAGCTGTAACCTCATTCATAATGTAGTAAAAAGTAAAAAGTTAAATATATTAGAGATTTTTGAAATTAAAAAAGCCCAAAAACAAAATCGATTTATCACAAACACACAATTAGAATTTGTAAATACCCCCTATATCGATGTAATTTTAAATATCAATTACCCATATTCTCGCACCCATAATGAACACAGGTATACAGCACGTGTCAATTTTCATTAGCCATAGGCGATTAATCCATACAGTATGTGGCAACATAGTATACCCCTTCTTTCCTTTCCAATGTCAGCGCGACCGATGCATGCTCGTAAGTAAATACAAGTTAGCGTGGTTAGCAGTCAGTAACTCTTCGACCAGCGGGTTGGATGTTTGTAATGCGTTCTGAAATATTTACGAGTTACAAGGATTTGTTTTTTTTTTCCTTTTAGTAAATGCAGAGAATTATTAAGCTGCGTTCACGCTGCATGACACAAACAAAAGCGTAATTCTAATAAAATTGAAAATAATGTAAATAAAAAAGGATTCTGAAAATAATAATAAATTACTAGATCAGGAGATCGCGGCGGCCATTTGATGTTTCCCGTTCCAGTAATAAGACGGCATTGCAGATTAGATCGCAACGTATTCGCAGCTAACATTGAATATAAAATCTGGTCGGGAGAAGTGGGAAGATCGGAGAAAGTCGTTTTGATGTCGATTGTTCCCGGGATTGGTGACGGACGCTGTGGGGTGGCACGTTGCCACATATTACTTGTATATGTATAAATCGCATGTAAAATTGAATCCCTATACCTAATGAAAATTGACACATACGGTATAAGTTAACCCTTAAGTAGAATAAGTTTAGTTCTAGATAACTCTTTGATAATGGCCTCATAGCCGAAACAATTGTTAGTGTATCTATTAAAGAAGTTGTGAAACTGAGCCAAGAGTTTATTTTCGAATAATTAATTATGTTATTTTAATTTGAACGTGAGCAACCTATGCTTTGTCACTAATGAGAATTTGGGGTAAAAACATATTTCATTTGAGGCAGTACATCTCGAAGAAAACCAAGCACTGGCTTAACAATGGTTTTGTGTAGCGTGAGCAAACTTTCTATACTGTAAGCGCTTTGTCACAATTTCGTAGAGAACACATCTTGAAACTTGAGCAAACTAATTAAATAATGAAGAAGTGGTACTATCCTACATCCACCGTTAATGACAGATGGCCGCCCACTTAATTCCTTCTTACCATTCCAGCGGTCTTAACGGTTTCGCCATACATTTCACCAATCTGCCGATGTATTTCGCTAGCTTTTATATTCTCTTGCATTTCTTAAGAAACCAATGACAGAGCGTATTTCACAACAGGCGCGATTTTGAATGACTTTAGTCATTTTAAACACGCATAGACAAACGTCAACACAAGAAAATGCTTCCAGAATAGTACTTAGCGCGTTGGTGACCGCAGAGAGCCTATATGAAGTTGTACTGCCTTCAAAAACCCCCTTCGAATATAGCCAAATACTCTTAATATATAAACAAAATAAATTTCATATTGACGTAAGTTGGTTTATATCTTGTTGTTGGTTCATTAAAACTTCCAACCCTTAACTTCTGAAAATCTGGAAATCTATGAAAAAATCCCTGAAACACATAAGAAATAAATCTTAAATGGAAAGGGGTATCGAGTAATACCTCATTTTAAAGGTCTTTTGAGACAGTACATTTTGGCTTTACTTTATTAAAAATTGATCAATTCGTTTTGATGATTTTTAAAAAAATCTTTTTGTTTGTTTTGTTTTGTATGTCTAGCTAGTCAATCTTTTTTAGGAGCATGAGATTAAAAACTTTCATAAATTTCTCAAAAACATGGAAAGTAAATAATCTTATGGTTCTTTAACATTTTAGTTATGTTTAATGCAGAATACTTTTGCTTCTTTTTGTAGTTACTTATTGAACAAAAATGCATATTTTGGAAACGGTTTTATACCGATTTTGCGTTCATTGATTCAATTTTTGTAACAGCACAATAAAATAATCTTTTAAACAAAAAACACGCAATAACATAAAAAGCGGATCTATCATTCTTTTGTTCCGGTGCACCTCATTTGGAAATATATTGTATGTTCCTTTAGTATAAATTGTTATTTAGTGTTATCAACCCAAAGTTATTTAAATAAAACAACAATAATGGTTTACAGTTTGCAAGAAAGTGTTGAAATTGTATTAATTTATGGAGCCGAAAATCAATGTGCTCGACGAACTGCCACAACATTTAACGAAAGGCACCCGGATAATATCACATCTCATAGATATGTCTTAAATCTTATTGACAAATTTACTCAGACTATATCTGTTAAAATGTAAAACATAATCAGACGAGATTTTTAAATAAAGGCCTTCAATTCGAAGTGTTGGTTCATTTCGGCAATAATCCTAATACCCTGTTACGTCAGATTTCTGCGGCAACTCGAATTTCCTTGGGTTCGGTTCATAAAAATATAAAGCTTCATAAATTTCATCCTTATAAATTGAAAATTTGTCAAGAGCTAACTGAAGACGATTATAACAGAAGAGTAGAGTTTTGTGAGCAAATTACCACTATAATTAATAATAGCCTTGCACTTGTGAAAAATATCTGCTTTAGTGATGAATGTACTTTCATTTACATAGATTTGTAAGTAAACAATAAACTGCAGATATTGGAGTAACGAACACCTTTATCTGTCTGTAGAAGGACAAAAAATTAATTATGGGCAGACATCTTGGGAGACTAAGTGATATGTCCGTTATTATTCAATGGAAATCTAAATCGCGAAGCATATTTGGATATGTTGGAAAATACTATCAATCAACTGGATAGAGATGAAAATACCCTACTTGATGAGGACGAATTATATTTTCAACAAGATAGAGCTCCTCATCACTCATGTTCTTCCAGTACGGCAATGTATTTCCAAATAAATAGATAGGACGAAGAGGACCTATAGAATGGCCAGTCAGATCGCCTGATTAGACACGACTAGACTTTTTTCTATGGGATTATTTAAAGTCTGTTGTATTTTTACTCGTCCACCTCAAAACTTAGAACTTCGTCAGAGGATTAATGCAACCCGCCGTGGAATTCAAAGAGATGTTTTAGAAAATATACGGCGCAGTTTTGACCAACGGTTATACCATTGTTTAGCGATCAACGGAAAACATTCTGAACAATTATTGGATTGAATTTTTCTGCAAAAAAATATTCTTAAATAACTTAACAAAAAATTAAACTAAAAGATTTTTTTTTTAATCTTCAAAACGAATCGATCAATTTTAAAAAAGTAAACGCTCAAATGTACTGTTTCAAAAGACCTTTAAAATGAGGTATTACCCGATATCCCCTTCCATTTAAGATTTTTAACGAGATAGCTTCCGGGGGCTAGTGGGTGAATCAATTTTTGCATCAAGAAATGGCCCCCACGATAATATTTCTAACGTGTTTCAGGGAATCTTTCGTAGATTTCCAGATTTTCAGAAATTTAGGGTTGAAAGTTTTGAAATGAACACCCTGGTTTAATAAATATTAGCACATGTTTGTATCAAGTGGGAACTTAAGAAAAATATCTGATAATACATACAAATTCTGGAGATGTGGATACTTGTTGGACACACATGGTAATGTATGTTGAAACTGGTAGAAATGTTTTGACTTTTCATTGATATATTGCAACGTGCAAACTAAAAGCGGCAGATTTGTTATTTCCTTATTAAACTTTCTGCAATAACGATTTATTCCGACATCATCATTATAGGTAAGATCGAGAATCCGCCTTTGGCTGATTATGTAATTAGTTTTCTAATCGGCATTTGCATTTTAACAAATTTTGTTTTATAACTTCTGCTAAATAAATAATATAATATCAAAAAATACTTACTTTTGTAGACATCTGCTTTGGATTTAACATGATCACCCTGTAATATCATAAATTATAATATACAAATCCAACATAAAACCTTGTACCTGTACATACATAGGCAATAACAGTCTCTAAATAATCAATAGGTATTACATTTACATCCGTAATGCATTGTTCTTCATTTTCTGGTACAATGTTTTCTATGCCATCAACTTCCCCGATATTCGAATTTGATGAATTTTTTTCCTCTACTTCATCTTTAATACTACATTGATCTTGGCTTATGCTTTCTCCGACTTCTTGCTTACTGTTTTCCTTGATGGATGTATTTCCTTGAACTTGCACGGTACTATTAAAATTATTTTCTTGTTCGGCGATTTCTTTTTCCGCTGATATTGATTTTCTATTTTTTGTGCTTGTTTTAGTAATTTCTTCATCTTCGTCATCTGAAAACCTAAGATCAATAAATTTTAAGAAACGCTCTATTTGACTATCATTTACTTCTTTAATTTCACAATCCGACCACTGCGAGTTACGGACTGTGAGGAATTCTTACTATCGCTTTCATGCGTAGTTACATTTTCCTCCGATTTTTCTTGTTCTGAAACCAAAAATTTATAAATTATGTGCAACTGTTGCAAAAGGGTATAGTGTTCGTGCTCTTATAAACACTATGACAAATTTTGTTTTATCTGGCAGTACATTATATAAGAACAATAATACAATAAATACACGTTTGAAAACTTATAGTTAATTATATTTAAACAAAATTCGAAAATTTCAATACTTGTAAGTACTCAATTTTATTGGACTTAAAATAATGACAACATTTTTACTGATGTCATTATGGGTGTCTTGTAATGCTCTTTTCTTTTCAAGTACACTTGCTAGAGTAAAAACAGAGTTGAATTATTTTGAAGGCGTTCTCCCTCATACACGTAAGTCAGTTTTTACTGATTAATTAAGACAACTGCCACAAGTATTAAATAAAATGTGCTCATGTTTGCATACCGCACAAGCGCCTCTAAGATGATGTTTGTAAATATAAGTTGTTGGATGACAAAATCTTATGGCGTTTCACCAATATTTCCAGGTTATATTTTTGCAATTACTCTAACATACTATCGCAAAGTGCATAACATATTATTTCAACAACTTGTTTGAGCAATTTTACAACGCGTCAGTTAAAGGTTCAATTAAAGTGCTCGAATCAGCGTTCGGACAAACTGAAACCACAACGTATATCAATATGTTTACTAAAAAAAAAATATTAAATGTAGGTTTTAAAAATAGATTATGGTGGCCGAATTCGCAAAAAACGAATGTTATACTGCATTTGAAATAAGTGGTGTTAAAATAATGCAATCAGATTAATTTGTAGTGTTTAATGTATTTATATAAAGGACACATTACTGTTATATCTTAACTTATGTTTTTACGTCAAGCAAAGTAGGTACACTATCAAATTTTTGTTCGCCACCGTATATATTTGTGATGACATCGTCGGCATTTTTTTTAAGTTTCACTAAGTATTTCGTCTTATTATTGAATATTTGAATAATTGAGCTCCTGAATTCTGGAATCTGATAAGCGGTATCATGTCTGGCGAGTAATATGAGAAAAGATGTAAACAACAAAGTGGGTTGTCATTTTTTCAACCAGTCGGCTTGTTAGCCCAGTAATATCAAGGACACCTTAGTGAAAATCCAGCTAGAAAAAAAAAGAGGAATGCATGGCTCTGAGAAAAACAAGAACGACAAAAATTACAGAATATTGTACAATTATAAAAGCAAATGGAACTGATACAACAAACAGGGTCCGGTCTTGTAGGTGTTGGGATGTCTGTCCGATGTATACGCCATCACAGTTGTTGCAAGGTATTTTGTACACGATGTGGGTCTTTTTAAAAAAAAACCGAAAATACCAAGAATTTTAATAAAGTGCCTGAACTGTTAAACATCAAGACTTAATGCGACGGCTCAAAAGAACAAAAGCTATTGACTTTGCATAATATTTATATGAAGAACAGAGCACAATGCAATGTAGACAGGTTTAAAAAAACATTTTTTTTTACATACAGTGGTAGGCAGTATTATACAGTGCCAGTGTATAGTAAGGAATATATTTCGTTAAGTTTTTATCCTTACTTGTTGGCAATTTTCCTTGGACACGTCAATTTTAATTTTTAAAGCCCCATCTTTTGGCATAAATTATACCTTTCTGTCCCAACCAGTGACGGTGTAACGGTGGGTAACTCAAAAAATTTTAATGGCAAAGGGGGTAAAATGTTATATTTTCAGATAAATCGTTTCATTCTCTGTCTAGCATTCAAAAATTTTTTTAAATCGGTCAATTAAAACAAGAAAAATGAGTTTCAATGTCACAACACTATATTTCGTTTGAGTGTTGTAATTATTAATCAACACAAAAAATAGCTCTCTGAAAACATACACAAACAACCGAAATAAGGAACCTTATCGGATAAGTTGCTCAAACTGAGCTCAACCAACGTCCTGACAGATAGCCAAACGGTTTTCAAATTTGTTTCGAACATTGCGAATCATCTCTGATGTAATTTGCAGAACATTGTTTCAAATTCTTGCCTTTAACGGTGCGGTCTTCGATGCCTAACCCTAACGGGGGTCCATAGATGGAGCTGTGATTGCATATGGATCTTTTGCAGTTTTTATTATAACCCTTGATCAATAGAGAAACAAACAGAGAAATATTTATAATAAAGATAGTAATACAACAAAAATTAATACAGAAAGTGTTCCTAAATTCGAATTAAAACACCCATCTAATGGATTTTTTCGGTACGATTTTAGGCGAAACCAAAAATCAAAATTCATTTTTTTTCCGGATTCGACATCAGCTGCCTTTTATAAATTGAGTTAATTTCGTTCTGTTTCTTCCAAATTTACTAATTTTATGATTTTTTTTGAAAAAACTAAGGGCACTAGGATTTTCAAAATAGCTCAACCTGATGAGTGTGTTTTAACATTTACTGTGTGAAAATTTCATTGTTCTTGATTTACAACTTTTCGTTAAAATGGTACCGATATTCCTTATGGACATATAACACGGGCGAACCCCAGCCTTAAGTCGTCAATGTTATCTAGTTTCGTTTCGTATACTGTACTTTTTAGATATTCCCATAAAATAATCGCAGGGCGTTAAGTCCGGTGAACGCGCGGGCCATTCCTGTCTCTTCTTCCAATCCAATAATTCGCAAAAATTGCCTCCAAAAAGTTGTTGCTAAACAGTGATTTGGATTGCACATTTCCATTATTGTTTCGCAGAACTCTAAGCGGTGGTATGCGTAAGCTTATATACATAGATACCTTTTTTCAATTTTTAAATATTTCATGACTGATCTCTGATGTTCGAAGGATCAAGGTCAAGGAGGATCTTCGGGCGTCCAGTCCTGGGCCGACCCATAATATTCTCTTCTTCCTAGAACTCAGTTTCTATTTTGCTGATTGGGCACTATATACTTCTACTTTGAAAATGGAGACACGCATTGTTGATGACCCTCAGAAGTTCTGGTCATTTATGCGAGCGCGCGTTCACCAGGCTAACGCCCTGCGATTATTTTACGGAGATATCAAAAAGTAAAGTATACAAAACATAACTAGGTGGTCTGAAAGGCTTTGAGGATATGTGTGGGAAGGACCCGTTCGCCAGGCGTAATAGTATACAGAGAACACCCCCAAGGGCAAGAACCAACTCTCTACCTGACCTGGAGTTCCAGCTGGGAACGGGATCAGACTTAGAAGCGTCAAGACAACAGACCAATCAGGAGAAAAATATATCAGTTATGAACCAACCGCAAAAAAGGAAAAGGATGGATCAAAGCACATAAAACGAACGTCTAATGGGGGAAGGAGGGGAAGCTCACAAGCGTATGATCAACAACCTCATCAAAGGGATTAACGAGTTGAACTTAGTGGTGAGCGGCATGCACAAGCCGAAGCAAGAAATAAAAAATATCGCCAGTAGGCTAGGCTACTATGCGGAGCAACTGCAAAGCAACGACCAAGATGAGTGGCTTGAGAGGGTAATGAAAGTTGATAAAACACAAGAGTCATATTGTGCATGGAAAGAGGAAAGAATGGCGTTGGAGCAACAGTTAGAGAAACTAAAAATATAATGCGTAGTCACTAACACCAAGTGCGAGGAGTGCAAGAAGAGGAAATGCAGGAAAGAGGGAAAAGTTGCGCTAATACGCGAGCAGAACTACGAGGCCTTCCAGCAAATCCGAGAGGAAGACTGGGCAGAAGAAATACCTGCCAAGATTGAGACCGTGGAGGGATGTATCTGGGATGCCCCAAATGACTTCGAAATTGTCCTTCCATGCGATAAAGACATAAACTCATCAGATAAGCTTGTTGAAACAGCCATAAAATGGTTCGGCGGAAGGCACGGACTAGAAAAGCAAGAGAAAAAACCGGGAGAAGTAGCTTGGTTTCCCTCAGAGGGATGGCAGCCTTGCAAATGCCTCAAAATGGATACATTACCCGATAACAAGCAACAATAGCGCAGATGAGGAAGCAGACGACAAGATCGTCTTCAAAGCTATGCAGAACTTAAAGAGCAGTATACTAGAACGTCTCAAAACGCCAAAATTGGCGGTCCCTGAAATTAAAGGGATAACTGGCGTAATTTGGACTAGAATACTAGAGTATCTATTTGCAGACGGCAATGCAGTGGTGAGAATGTATAGGCCGAATAAAGAAGCATGGCAGAAGTCGCGGCCAACAAATACAAGGGATAAGATGTCCGCAAGCACAAAAAAAACAATAAAGGAAGGACCCAACGGAGGCAGAGTACAGAGGAAACCCAAACACGATGCACTTCTCGTGAAAATGGAAGGAAAGACGTATGCGGACCTACTGAAAACAGTAAGAAAGACAGTCAATCCAAGCAGCATCGGAGTGGAGGTTAAAAATATACACAAGACTAAGAAAGGCGAACTGCTACTTACAGTGACAAATGGCACAGACAAAGCCCAAATTCTACAAAACGAACTCAAGGACAAGCTACCAAATGTATCAGCATCGCTCATGGTGAAAAGAAAAGTGATACACATCAAAGACATGGATCAAGCAGCGACAGCGGAGGAAATCAGAGAGGCAGTCTGTAGGTTAACTACCGCCACGCCGGAAGATTTTGAAGTAAGGACCCTACGACCAGCGTATGGGTACAGGCAAAACGCGACATTGGTAATGCTTGAGGGTGACGCTAACAAAATTATAGAAGCAGGGAAAATAAAAATTGGGTGGACATATTGCAGGGCCATTGAGAGGAAAAGGGAGGTCAAATGTTACAGATGCTGGGGGTACGGACACATCAAAGCAGAATGCAGCGGACCAGATAGAGAGGGGCTGTGCCTTAAGTGCGGCAAGGAAGGACATATGGCTGCTGAATGCACGAACAAGCCATATTGCGTCCATTGTAACCAAGATGGACACCACACGGGAAACTCGCAGTGCGAAATAAGAGTCAAGATAAACAGGGCGACAAGGAATACGGAGGTTCCGCAGGAAGATACGGGTCATAATGCGAATACTCCAAATTAACACAAACAGAAGTAGGCCTGCCCATGATATGGCTGTAGCAACTGCAAGGAACATCGGTGCAAAAATAGTGATTGTGAGTGAACCAAATCGGAACTTCATCAGAGGTAGAAAAGACTGGGTGTACGACGAACGTCTCGATACAGCTGCGAAACTGCTTGACAACAATACAGCAATAAAGAAACAAAGAAGTGGGCCAGGATACAGCTTCATCGCACTGACTGGCTTCACGATATATAGCTGCTACTCCTCTGGGAATGACAACATAGAAGATCTCGAAGAAACACTCTATCAGATCCAAACGCAAATCAGAGCTGACAAGCAGAAAGCCATTGTAGCGGGGGACTTCAACGCGAAGTCCCCACAATGGGGAATGAACTACACGGACAGAAGAGGCCACATAGTCGCTGAGTGGATTGCAGCTAACGACCTAGTCATTGTTAACCAAGGCCAAAAGCCAACGTTCCAGAGGCAGGATTACTCTTCAATCCTTGACCTAACCATAGTGACTGAAAACCTCAAAACCAGCATTAGGCAATGGGAAGTGAGTGAGAAGGAGACACTAAGTGATCATAACTACATTATTTTTGATATAGAAGGAGAAAAGCCGGCGCCTGCGGGGCGACAGAGAATCAAAGTAGGAGGCTGGCAATTAAGTAAACTTGATCGAGAGCGGCTGAGCGTGGCCCTAAGTGGGGTCCAACCCAGCGACGTTACAGTCTCGTCGCGGGGTTTTACCAGCGTCTTGACCAAGATCTGTAATGAAACAATGCCAAAGAAGAAAACTGCCGTGAGAGGAAAACCGGTATTCTGGTGGAACGAAAACATAGCTGAGCTTCGTAAGGAATGCCTGAGAAAGAGAAGAATGTACTCCAGGAACAGAGGAAGAAACGCCCCCCTTGCAAACCTCTTGTGGGACCAGTACAAAGAAAGTAAGAAAAGGCTGCGAAACAGTGTGAAAACAGCGAAAAGAGCGTGCTGGAAGGTCTTATGTGAGAACATAGATGATGACATATGGGGAAATGGCTACAAGATAGTCATGAAACGGATTACCGGTTACCCACCGAGACCTAGATTAACAATGGCCGCAACGAGGGATGTCGTAAAACATTTGTTTCCGACACATAAGCGAGTTGCTTTCGAGTGTGAGAGAGGTGAGCACCCCATAATTTTTAGGAATGAAGAACTACAGGAGGCATACAAAAAACTGAGATGTAACAGGGCTCCGGGACCAGTAGGTATCCCACCGGAAATTATAAGACAAATGGCGGAAGAAAACCCTAAATATACATTGGCAGTATACAACAACCTAGCAGCTGCGGCGATTTTTCCGGAGGAATGGAAGCAAGCAAAACTCGTTTTTTTGAGGAAAGGCGACAAACCATTAGAGGACCCAGCATCATACAGGCCAATATGCCTCTTAGATGGAGAGGGAAAGCTATACGAGAAATTAATCCTCATTAAGCTCAAGCAAGAATTAGAGCGAACAGGGGGCCTATCTGAAAGGCAATTCGGTTTCAGAGAAGGCCACCAAACAGTGGATGCCATTAGAGAGGTAATGAGAATTGCTAGTGAAGCAGCAAACTACACAGCTAAACATAGGAGACTATGTGCAGTAATAACTTTAGACGTTCAAAATGCCTTTAAGAGCGCGTCATGGAAACTAATATTGGAAGAACTCAGAAGGAGGAAAATAGATAACAACCTGCTTTGTATTATAGCATCGTACTTATCGGAAAGAAAGATAATACTCGAGGCAGAGGGGGGTAGAGCAACTGTGGAAATAACGAGCGGTGTTCCGCAGGGATCGGTTCTGGGACCAACGCTGTGGAACGTCCTTTATGACGGGTTGCTCCGAATGGAGCTCATGGGAGAGGTCACGCTCATAGGCTTTGCGGATGACGTGGCTATGGTGGTAACGGCCAAAAATGAGGAAGAGTTAATGAACATGGCAAATGCAGGACTGCTACGCGTGGCTAAGTGGATGGAAAACAAGCAGCTCAAACTGGCACCATGGAAGACAGAAGTGGCATTGTTGGTGAAGAAAAGAAAAATATCTCCAATAGTCTTTAATGTGCAGGGAACCTTAATCACACCGAGCAGCGCCATTAGGTATTTGGGGGTGTGGCTCGACACCAGGTTGACCTTTGCCGCACATGTGGATAGAGTAATCCAGAAGGCAGAAAGAACAGCAACTGCGATATCGAGTATAATGCCAAATGTGGGGGGAGCAAGAGCATCCAAAAGGCGGATCTTGGCCAGCGTGGTACATTCACAGTTGCTGTACGGAGCACCTGCTTGGCATCCTGCAGTAGAAAACAAGAAGCTGGTACAAAAGCTGTCAAGATTGCAACGCAAAATCAACATCCGTGTTTGCAGTGCTTACAGAACTGTATCAACAGAAGGGGTGGCAGTTATAGCTGGAATACCGCCCATCGAACTGCAAGTCATGGAAAGGGTGCAGGTATATAATGGAGAATTAAGGGACAATGCAAGAACAAACCTGATGGGGAAGTGGCAACAAAAGTGGGACTCTGGAACACACGGACGTTGGACGTGGCGTCTGATCCTCAATATACAGAGATGGATAGATAGAAAGCATGGAGAAGTCGATTACTTCCTAACCCAGGCTCTGTCCGGGCATGGCTGCTTCAGGAAGTATCTCTTTCAACGAGAAAGATCGGACTCGAGCAGTTGTATCTACTGTGAAGGAATGGATGATGTGGAACACACCCTCTTCGTATGTAATAGGTGGGAGGAGGCAAGAGCTACTTTTCGGCGAACAGTTGGGAGAATGTTCAGTGCAGAGAACATGATGAATGCCCTCTTAGAGAGCGAAACAGGTTGGAACTATACTTACAAAGTGATCAGACAGATAATAGAAACCAACGAGAAGGAAAACCGGGTATAATTCGGACCATCTCTACACCAAAGTAATGCGTAAGCGGTTCCGGTGTAAAGATACGAGACGATTACAGGGGGGTTTTTAGTCAGTAAGAATCTGACACTACCTGCGTCCGACAACTGAGCAGGTGTCTTATGCAAGATTTTCCCCTCTACAAAAAAAAAAAAAAAAAAAAAAAACATAACTCGTTAACATCGACAACTTAAAGGCAAGATGAGAGACGAAGTTCCGCAAATTACACCAGAGATGATTCTCAATATTTGTAACGAATTTGAAAACCGTTTGGCTATCTGTCAGGAAGTTAGTGGAGCGCAGTTTGAGCATCTATTCCGATAAGGTTATTTATTTCGGTTGTTTGTGTATGTTTCATTTTGTGTGTTAATTAATAATTACAGCACTCAAACGAAATATAGCGTTGTGACATTGAAAGCCATTTTTTCTTGTTTTAATCTACCGATTTAAAAAATTGTTTCGGTGCTACATAGAAAATTAAGCGATCTTTCTGAAAATGCAACATTTATCCCATGTCGACATTAAAATTTGTCGAGTTACCCACCCTTACGCCGTCACTGATTAGAATAGAAAGGTAAAATTTATACGAAAAGATGGGACCTTGAAATAAAAATTGACCTGCCCGAGGAAAATTACCAACAAGTAGGGATAAAAACTTAACGAATTATATTCCTTATATTACACTCACACTGTGTAGTTTTTATAATTTAACTATGATCCTTAATTAAAAATAAAAAAATCTACATCTTCTCATTTGCAGTTTCTGCTAAAAGATCCTCAGTTTATCAAGGACAACAACCAACATCACCACACGGAAGAAAATGTTAATCTATGTGTTAAATTACCCTACCAGCTAGTGATATTTTTTTTATGTTGAGTAAGTCCACATACTTTAATTATAAAGTACAATAAGAGTTCACTATCATTCACTTTATTGAATGCATTAAAATCATTTACATAATAAAGATTATTACAGAGCTCTACAAATTAGTTGCTTTTGTAGTTTTCTATTCAGTAATATTGTCCTCTTTTTCGATAATGTTTTTTTGTTTTGCATGTTTATTCATTTGAATTTCTAAAAATTGGCGTGTATTAAACCAAGTCTATTTAAATAAATGTGCGTGTTATCTTGGAAACACATCTACAGTCAACCTACTAGTATAAGCTAAATGTGCATCATATTAAATTGATGATGCTCAAAATTTAACAAATAAGATGCCATTTTATGCAATAGTGTGTCAACTTACTTATAACCAGGGCGCGGACACGAGCGAGTCATGACTCATCGCCCATCGGCGCACTATTGAAATGTTGTATTTTTAAAGAGGTTTTAATTTTGTTTATATAATTGGCTAACAAGTGGCTGGTGATCTATAAAATACAAAATACCTTATTAATTTGTTCATTTTCTCTTCTGTAAGACTTGTTCTCTTTGAATTAAGTACATCCTTGTAGATAGAAAACGTCCTTTCTACATCGCAACTGGTTATATGTGCGTACTGGAAATATTCTTTTATTTCAGCATATTTAGCATACACAATTGCCGTAATGTTATTAAACCTGGATTTCTATTAAAAACTGCGTCTAACTTTTGCCGAAGGCCACATCCGAAGTCACTTGGAATTATTAATAGCCAAATCTAATGTGGTTAATCCATTTTTTAATTTGAGATTAGATTTTCAAAATATGTGATTAGTTTAGGCAAATTTCCAGTGTTCCTGAAGGAATAACAACTGATTTTTTAAATTTGGGATTTGTGTTAGTTCCTTGCACTCAGAACTACTTCGAGCATCGTCATTTAAACATTTAACGAAATTTTGTAAACTATCGAAATTTTCTGCATAAAAACTATTTCTGTGTATGTTTTAGCAAAGCTAAGTGACGAACGTGCGATATTTTGGCATTCTGTAACGATATTTTACTGACTTTGTAATAAATTTCGGAATCACTGACAATTCATTTTCATATCAGAAAAAGTAATATAAACAACGTTCTAGATCTAAATAAATGATAACTAAAAATGAACGCGTATGTTAGTCAAACTAAATAACAGTAAGTATACAGGGTGTCCAGAAACTCTCCTGACAAACGAAGACCGGAGATTCCTCAGATAATTTTAAGACAATTTAACCCAATTCACCCTAGTCCGAAAATGCTTCCTAAGGTCATAGGCGTCCGTTTTGGGTAGGTAAACGGTTATTTTAACGCATAACTTTTTTGTCTTTAACTTTTAAGCATTTGTGACACTAGATTATTAAATTTTCAGGTATTCTAGTACTAAAAGGTACTCTTACTTTAAGTCGGTAGGATACACCGTTTTCTAGAAAAATCGATTTGAAAATTTTTCGTTTTTTCGTCATTAAAATTCAATTTATTATTTTTTGCATTAGTTCGCTCTGAACTGCCAACAGAAATAAAACCTACGTTTTTAATTGTCAAATTGTTGTCAGTTCGCGAAGTTGAAATGACGAAAGATGAAATGACGAAAAAACGAAAAATTTTCAAGTCGATTTTTCTAGAAAACGGTGTATCCTACCGACTTAAAGTAAAAGTACCTTTGAGTACTAGAATACCTGAAAAATTAATAATCTAGTGTCACAATTGCTTAAAAGTTAAAGACACAAAAGTTATGCGTTAAAATAACCGTTTACCTACCCAAAACGGACGCCTATGACCGGTACTAGAAATTCGCAATTGATGGAATCGATTCATCTCTGGAGGATAAATAAGCATACCAGTTTTTGTTTTTCTAAATAGAAGCGTTCGGGAGATATTAAAAAAAACTAATTACAAGGCGCCATCTTCAAAGAGCTCCCTTAGGAAGCATTTTCGGACTAGGGTGAATTGGGTTAAATTGTCTTAAAATTATCTGAGGAATCTCCGGTCTTCGTTTGTCAGGAGAGTTTCTGGACACCTGTATACATATTTACATTATTTCTCTTGCGAAATATAAGGTAAATATAATAAATTTTAAAAACCCCTCAGGCTATCTACGCCGATGTAGAAAGAATTTTACTCATAAATTCCTTATTTTATGGCCATTTTTTGCTCTCATTCTCGGGCTCTTCTCGAGCGTAAACAGATGTTGCAGTTCAGCATATGAAGTCGTGCTATTCAGTAAGCGTGTGTTGTTTGCATTATTTATTTGATCCGTTGTATCTTCGTCATAGTTTAACTCGGTCATGTCCGCCCCCTACTTATAACTGAATAATTTGTATATTGTTTTACTGCAGTAGAAATTACTAGAAATATAAATGCAAATTTTTAAGATGTTGACAATTTTGAATGTTGGATTGCAAGAATTTAGGCTGCACACATTTGCATTCATTGCTGAATCATTATTATCATTTGAATGCATTACTGAATCATTGTACATTTTTCAATTAGGATGGTGCAATATCAATAATTAAAAATCAATGATTCAGGACAATTTCCAATGAACATTGAGGAAAAGAGTGTATAATACTCTAAACTAGTCTAAACAAAGACAAAATACACAAAAATGAAAATATGAAGAATAAATAAGGGTAAGAATTATTAGAGTCAGTGAGGATTATATTATGCTATGCAAGAAATACGATTTAAAAGTTCTAGTATTAGAGCTCAACAGAATATATGTACATCTTGATTTTACATATTGGGTAAAATTTCTCCTGAATCTACTATGTAATTGGCATTATCTATGCTCAAATTACAATAAAATATAACAGAATGTAATGAAGAAATAAATAAATCACTATTAACTATTTATAGTATTTTTCATAACAATTCCTTAGACAAGAGCTTTAAGTAACTATGTATTATTTAGATACAGCTTGTTAAATATATCTTTTCTGATCAAAGTGTGTAGTTGTTTAAAGATTTGATACAGTGTTCCTGTTTCCTGGTTTACACAGATGCTCTCTCAAGCTATATTTGACAAGCTGTACTTATAAATTACCATGTGATTCACTAAAATCTCCTGAAGAAATACGATTGTTTAATCTTTTAACTTGTTGTTCATCATTCATTGATTCCCTGCTTCGTTTTCTACCTCTTTTTTCAATTATTTCACCAACTGTCTGAAATATAAACAGAAATAAAAATAATTATAAAAAGTATATTACAAAAAATATTACTGATGTATCTAGGTCTTCTTCATTATTGCCATCTGTTCCAGTTTCTTTAATTTCTGCTTCAATTTGCTCAAATGCTTCCAAATAATCTTTTCTCTTAATGTTTCGATAAAACTGATGTTTATGTTTTAAATAATAAAACAAATCTTCCACTTTAATAGAACCACTAGAATATTTCCATGAACAATAATATTATTATATAGTAGACACATAAACAGTAATAGTTTAAAAACTAAAAAATCATTACAGAATTTAAAAATGTAAGACAGCATCGCACAAGTTTTAAAAGCTTAAAATAACTTGTCGGCTAATGTCATTTTATATAGGGCATAATAATTTAAGAATTAGTTGCAACTTTACACTAGTTCTTTAAAATGCCCATTTTATATAGTACATAGATTACCTTTCCATAGTTCCGTAGAATGTAACTTCATATTTCTTTCCATTTGCTCCTACAATCTACAATAATAAAAGAGGGAAATAAACTTAATATATATTTGCAAAACTTAATACTACCTTTGCTGGCCAAGCAGGATACCCTTTTACTTTAGCAAAAACCTTATCTCCTATGTTAAAAGACTTAACTTTCTTCATCATAATAAATAAACGAATTGAAACCAACAGATTACAACGAAAGGTACAAATCCTTTAATATAAAAAAAATGTGAAAGAGTTAATTTACTATTATCAATACATCCTTCAATAATACATCGAAATTGCTAAACGTTTTAAAATAGTCATATAATCGTGGAATATAAAAATGGCGCTAGATTCCTATTTGACAGATAAATAGCGTTAGAATTTTTTTGACATGGATCAGTACTACCATCTCTCAATCAACTATACTACTATTTTAAAACAAAATCATAACTTCGTCTATTTTTCTAACATACATACTATTATGTATATTGTTGCATATAATAAGCAAATAACATATTAACTCAACATGAAAGGCTTCAATTAGAATTCAACAGAATCTGAACATGATACCATTTAAAAGTTTACAAGCATTTTTTTTTTTTACTTCGTTGTATATACCCAGAGTGTACCTATATGGACGCGAGAAAATGTGGAATATATATAATATCACATAAATAATTTATCTTGTTGTATTGGTACAAGGAAACAATGAAACAAGGTATGTTCTTGCGCATCTCTGGATGACGCGCATTCGACCTCTAGTACTACCAGTTCAATAGAGTTGTGAATTCACAGGACACTATTTCAATAAAGTCCTTTTTAAGAGAAATGGAAATATTGTAATGTAAAAAATAATGATATAGGAATAATCATAAAAGTAAGAAATATGTAGAGAGCATAATGTTAGTTTGTTGACAAATAAATTGATGGCTAGTGGGGTGTAGGGATGGTAATAAAATTGCTTATAAATTATATAAATTTGTATATTAATTTTTTAAATAAAACTTACCTCCCTCTTAATTATGCTTTAGAAAAATAAATTTATTTAAAAATAAATGCGTTAAATTTTATAGTAGCCAAAAAGTATTATGCCCGATCTCACCGACATATCTTAAACTGTGAAAAATTTAAGTACTGCTTAAATATAAGTGTTACTTATTTTCCTATTTAGTTGCACCGTTTGATTTAAGTCACGACTTAAACTTATAGGCACTGAAAACATGCATATCGAGCGGCAAAAGATTTTTACAATAGAAGGTAGCAATGACAATAGTGTATTCAGTCTCCGCTCTATAGAAAACGTATAGTAGTAAAAGTTGGGTTACTATACACGTTTGCTGCACATGTTTGTCAAATATGTATACAAATTCTACAAGTTCAACTACAATTAAAATTAGAGGAATTGAAGAAAATAAACCTAAATTGGGTGGACAATTTTGTTAACTCTAATAAAATGCAATTTTCAAAAATATGTGTACGTATTTAAATATGTATATTTAATTATGTAAATAAATAAATGTAGAATTTTTTTTTCGTTTGAATTTGCATTGAAACTTATTTTAAATAAAAAGACATGATAATAATTTATTAAAACTGCTAATGCATATTATATTTTCTATTTATAGCTGACAAATATAATTTATCAATACTAATCTAACTTGAAAACCGTTGTTATTATTATTAAATGCATTAATGCCTAAAGGATATTGCCATTTTGTATGAGTTGCTCTAACATTTCATTATTGTCATAATTTGGATTTGTATGTATTCTAATCGGGGAAATAAATCTAGTACGGTTTCTTTTCGCAGACGAAAATAATTAAAAAATTGTAAGTCAGGCATACTATTAAAATGATCATTTCTAATATTAATTTGCCGTGGAATTCCATTAACCACTATCTAACACAATTATATCTATAATATCATTATTCATTTGCATTAAATTGAAATATTCCCGTTCCATCTTCTTAATGAAAATATAACCACAATAATGTTCTTGTGTAGAAACGTTGTAAACAAAAACTTATAGGTTAAGTAAGCTTTAAGCTCTGGATATCGCCGACTTAAATTTAAGATTCCATTTTATATTTAAGTACTCCTTAAACGTACCGTGCAACAGAATAAGTAGAATTTAGTATTTTAAGTGTTGCTTAAAATTTAAGATAGGTCGGTGAGATCGGGCATTAATGCCCGATCTCACCGACATATCTTAAACTGTGAAAAATTTAAGTACTGCTTAAATATAAGTGTTACTTATTTTCCTATTTAGTTGCACCGTTTGATTTAAGTCACGACAACTTATACGTACTGGAAACATGCATATCGAGCGGCAAAAGATTTTTGCAATAGAAGGTAGCAATGACAATAGTGTATTCAGTCTCCGCTCTATAGAATACGAATAGTAGTAAAAGTTGGGTTACTATACACGTTTGCTGCACATGTTTGTCAAATATACAAATTCTACAAGTTGAACTACAATTAAAATTAGAGGAATTGAAGAAAATAAATCTAAATTGGGTGGACAATTTTGTTAACTCTAATAAAATGTAATTTTGAAAAATATGTGTACGTATTTAAATATATATATTTAATTATGTAAATAAATATATGTAAAATTTTTTTTCGTTTGAATTTGCATTGAAGCTTATTTTAAATAAAAAGACAGGATAATAATTTATTAAAACTGCTAATGCATATTATATTTTCTATTTACAGCTGAGAAATATAATTTATCAATACTAATCTAACTTGAAAACCGTTGTTATTATTATTAAAAGCATTAATGCCTAAAGGATATTGCCATTTTGTATGAGTTGCTCTAACATTTCATTATTGTCATCATTTGGATTTGTATGTATTCTAATCGGGGTAATAAATCTTCGCAGACGAAAATAATTAAAAAATTGTAAGTCAGGCAGACTATTAAAATGATCGTTTCTAATATTAATTTGCTGTGGAATTCCATTAACCACTAAATCTAACACAATTATATCTATATCATTATTCATTTGCATTAAATTAAAATATTCCCGTTCCATCTTTTTAATGAAAATATAACCACAATAATGTTATCAGCGTTGCCAACTATCTTGGAACCGATTATAGTACAGGGTGCTAAAAATTATAGTACATTAAAAAAAATATAGTACATACAAGAAATAAGAAATAAAAATTGTTTAATTTTTATTTTACTTATTACAACTAAACGTAACGAACTAAACAAGACAAGATGCAATACAATTCAAATTTTCTGTATAAAAAATAAAAGTAAATTTAGGCATGTACATGAGTTATTTCTCTTTGCTGTTTTAATCATGTTTACTTTCCTGAATATTCTTTCACCCCGGGCATTAGAGTGAGGTTTACACAAGAGGTTTAACACAAATTTGGCTAAATTTTGAAATTCAAAAACTTCGAGAACATTTTTATATTGTAACAAGCGCCACCAAAAATAACTATTTGTTCTCCATTTCTTATTTTCTGTTGTGAAATTGAGGGTAACTTTCTCCATTCGTTATCAATTAGTTATTCTATATCAACTGTATTATAGGGAAGAAATCTTTTAGCATTTTGAATTATTGGAAAGAAACATGGATTTTTATTTCTAAAACTATTCGAATGCGAATTTCATGGAATAAAGTACATAGTCTAAATTTTTTAGAAGTGGATCATTAAAACTAAATCTGCTCTTAATTTGTTGACATGCGGAAATCATAAATGATCGACGAGTCAGAAAATGTGTAATTAAATGGGGATCTTTTTTACTTTTTCGTTCTGAAGGTCCATGACATGTATGCCGAAATTAATATTTTTAATGTTTAAAAATGTTGTTTCATTTCGTAAATCCCCGTTACTAATATATTCTAAATATCTGGCGTTTCATGACTTTCACGGTTCCTGTCCAAAGTGCGGCTTTATTTATGTATATTGTAAGAAATATGAAATTATAGTATAATGTGCGTACTATATTCACTTTGAAATTTTATAGTACATCGAGCTGAAATTATAGTGCAAATACTATAATTATAGTACGGTTGGCAACACTGGCTGGGATTCTTATGTAGACACGTTGTAAACAAAAACTTATAGGTTAAGTAAGCTTTAAGCTCTGGATATCGCCGGCTTAAATTTAAGATTCCATTTTATATTTAAGTACTCCTTAAACGTGCCGTGCAACAGAATAAGTAGAACTTAGTACTTTAAGTGTTGCTTAAAATTTAAGATAGGTCGGTGAGATCGGCCATAAATACTTTAACTATTAATCTTTAACTAGAGGACTTGATTATTTTTATTTTCAATATATAATACAATTCAAATAAAAACTAATTTTACTTGGAGCTTGGAGTGTGTAAATTCTTCAACAAAACGATTTTCGCAGTAATTACAGTTTACGTAAAAAACAAATATAATAGGTAGAAATATTTATATTGTAATGAAACAAGCCCACAAAAAAGAGAAGCAGACATCCGGGCGACGACAAAAAACGTACCGGTAAATAAGTCGTAAATCAACTGCACTCATATACTACGTCAGCAACTCTGGAATATGGTAGAAGAGAGCCAGAATTTACTAGACCTTTTGTCTGCACATATAAATGCCGTCGGTGGGATAAGGGATTCTTCATTCAGTAGTCATCGTGCGGTATTTACAGAACAGATTAAAATAAATATAAGTGGTGCAGTTTTCATTACAGTGCAATAAATACATAAATATTACAGATATAAATAGTAGTAATAAAAATAAATACGTGTGTTAATTTATTCGTAGTAGTTTTAGGTGCCTTACATTTATTTTATATTTTTATATTGTGATTAGTTTTAAGTGTGTAAATATACAGACAGTTTTAAAAGATTTGCACGAGTTGTTTATTGCGAACCCGAAAACGCAACAATTTGGTGTTAGGTGTTTACGGTGAACAAGTGCAAAAAAATGGCTACCAAACGTTTGGAAGAATTATTGAAGGTCCCCGAGTTAAAGGCAGAATTAGAAGAAAGGGACGCAGATACGTCTGGAAGAAAAATAATTCTCCAGGACCGGCTTCGTGACATTCTAATAAATGAAGGTAAGGATCCCGAGAAATATTTGTTTCAACTACAGGCTGATCCAAGCTTAATAACGAAGACTCTAAAAGATGAAATTGCAAATAAGTAATTCAAAAGCCTTAAAAGATAAAATTGCAAATAATTCAAAACAATTCGAGACTACTATGGAGACTCTAAAAGATGAGATGTTAAATAAAATTGCAAATAATTCAAAACAACTCGAGACTATTAAGGAAGACATTCAAAAGAATTCATCGAATATGAGACAGGAATTTTCTGAGGCCATCGAAGCCGTAGAACAGAAATTTGAGGAACGCATGTCCAGAATGAGGGACGAATTTAAAGTTCAGTTTCAATTGCCAGCGATGAACGACTGCAGTCCGCATGACACCTCAAGCGAAAGCTTGGAGATCTGCCGAACAGCAAAGGCAAAGGTAAAACATCCCACCTTCGATGGAAAGACGTCATGGATGACGTACCTGAAACAATTCGAAGCCGCTGCAGGAGCAAATGGATGGACGTCCTCGGAGAAAGCTACTGATTGTGTCATTAAGAGGAGAGGCCAGTGACGTTCTACAGACCTTACTTACGGAAGAGCGTTAAGACTACCCTCAATTAATCAAGCGTCTTGAGATGAGATATGGGCATGCACACCTGGAGCAGGTTTATCATATACAATTGAAGAATCGTCTGCAGAAAAAGGGTGAAAGCCTTCAAGAATTCGAAGCGGATATCGCCCGTTTGGTTCGTCTGGCATATCCAACGGCTAGCTTCTCGGAACAGTTGGCTGTGCAGACATTCATAGATGGTCTTCGAGATGGCGATACACAGCAAGCACTGAGACTGGCAAGACCAAAAACCCTAATCGATGCTTTGGCACGTGGTCTGGAGTTCGAAACCGCAAAGCTGTTCTCTCGAAACCCTGCAAGAGTGTGTTCTGTCAGAAATCTACCAGAAGCCGAAGAATCCTTCGAACAGGTAGTCCGACGATTAATGAATCAGGTGCAACCTAAGAGAAGAACGCTCCGATGCTGGAATTGTGGTGAAATGGGCCATGTTCATAGTAAATGCGAGAAGGAACCCAACCCAAGAAACCCATAGCGGAGCAGCAGGAAAAACTAAAGAGAAGAGAGCGGAGGCAATCGTCGACCCAGTATCGAAGAGCCTCAAAAGCAATAGCGCGAATTGCATCTCTCAAACACCAAAACGCTGATACTCTTTCAAGGAGACCATGTCTAGAAGACCGGGTAGAAGAAAAATCGGCCAACATACTCAGAACTACCGTGGTTGACGATCAGTGGCATCCTGACAATTTGAGGATCGATCAGGAAGCTGATGAAGACCTTGGTTCCTTGATGGTTTGGAAAGGTACTGGTCGTAGACCGGCTTGGCAAGAAGTAGTTCCTCGTTCACAGGGACTGGAATCCTACTGGGCTCAATGGGATTCTGAAGGTAGAGAATGGCCTACTTAAGCGTGTTGTGGAGAACCCAGATGGAGAAGGGCAAAGGATACAGGTGGTCATCCCTAAGAAAAGGATACCTGATGTACTGCAACAGATCCACGATGACAGCTCCGGAGGACACTTCGGCGTACATAAGACACTCGAGAAAGTGCGCCAACGATTTTATTGGGTGAATTGCACACGAGACATAAAGGAATGGTGCCGAAAATGTGCAAATTGTGCCGCCAGCAATGGACCCCAAAGACGTCGACGTGCCCCCATGAAGCAGTACAATGTAGGAAGCCCATTTGAAAGGAGTAGTTTTAAGTGCCTTACATTTATTTTATATTTTTATATTGTGATTAGTTTTAAGTGTGTAAATATACAGACAGCTTTAAAAGATTTGCACGAGTTGTTTATTGCGAACCCGAAAACGCAACAATATGTAAATAGTAACTGAGAATGTTTTATTTTTATAAGTTCTTCATATTGTTGCGTTTTCGGGGTCGAAATGAACAACTCTTGCAATTGTTTTAAAACTGTCTGTATATTTTCACACTTAAAACTAATCACAATATAAAAATATAAAATAAATGTAACGCACTTAAAACTACTACAAATAAATTAACACACGTATTTATTTCTATCACTACTATTTATTTCAGTAATATTTATGTATTTCGTGAACTATAATAAAACCACTACTCACAATATTTATGTTTAGTTTAACTGTTCAGTAAATACCGCGCGCGACTACTATTGAATGAAATCCATTGAAGGAATGAATCCCTTATCCTAGCGGCGGCATTTATATCGGCAGACAAAGGGTCTAGAGAAATACCAGCAAATTCTGGCTCTCTTCTACCACATTCCAGACTTCCTGTCGCTGAGTGCATGATTTACGACTTGTTCACCGGCAGTTGATTTCCGACTTGATTACCGGTACGTTTTTGTCGTCGCCCGGATGTCTGCTTCTTTCCTTACAATATCATTTACAATATAATCATAATATATGAAAATGTTTCCTTATGCTTATACTTAGGTTTGAATCATTTTATCTGTAGGGTAAATAAACAAACAGTAAAATTATTTGGGAAATAAGCGTGAGTTCAGAAGGACCAAAAAAAGGGTTTTTTACTAGCTTAAAAAATGTTTTATTTTTCTTGTTTTCATTTTCAAACGTGTTAAACTTAATTTTTCATTAATGGTTTTCAAGATAATATACGTTATGGTTCGAACAAAAGCTAAAGTCACTTCTTTCGAAATGTACTAAAAAAACTTAATAAATACGAACTAAAACAATGTCATACACTAAAATAAAAACCTTCGACTATAAATATAACAAGAAAAATGACTGTGCTTAAAACCACACGGCAGAACTGAAAACTTCATCAAGGCTCTCCCATGTAACGGCCGCCGAAAGAATCGCCAAATTGAAGACGTAATAAGCGACCACAAACACTCCCGTATCCAAAATTTTACAAACATTCATCAATTTTCAAAAAACTCTTCCGCCATTTTGTTTTTTTTGTTATTTTAACTTTGGATTCGTGATCAGCGACCTCAACCACCCCCGTATCTAAAATTTCACATTCATACGTCAATTCTCAAAAAACTCGTCCGCCATTTTGTTTTTGTTTTTGACATTTTGAGTTTAGATTCGTGATCGGCGACCTAAGACACCCCCGTATCTAAAATTTCACATTCATACGTCAATTTTCAAAAAAATCTTCCGCCATTTTGTTTTTTTGACATTTTAACTTTGGAATTGTGATCGGCGACCCCCAAAACACCCATATCTAAAATTTCACATCCATAAGTCAATTTTCAAAAGACTCGTCCGCCATTTTTTTTTGACATTTTGAATTTGGAATCGTGATCGGCGACCCCCAAAACCCCCGTATCTAAAATTTCACATCCATACGTCAATTTTCAGAAAACTCGTCCGCCATTTCGTTTTTTTTTGACATTTTGACTATGGATTGGTGATCGGCGACCTAAGACACCCCCGTATCTAAAATTTCACTTTCATACGTCAATTTTCAAAAAATCCTTCGGCCATTTTGTTCTATTTCGACATTTGAATTAGTGATGGCCGACCGTAAAAACTCCCAAGTGCCTAATTTTAATCAGAAGAGAGAGAAATTGATTTCAGCCGGTTCCGCCCACTGTGCACGTTTGCGTAATCGTTTAAATAAAATTATTTCGTAGTAGGGGCACATAAATCTCGAAAGCAATCCTCCTTTTCCTCTTTACGGAAATACACACGCTTTGGAATTATCGTATTTTAATTCAAATCATTATTAAAATATTAATCGACCCCTGTATAGATAAAAATATCAAGTCATGTGGGAGACCGTTATGTATTGTGTGGAGATGCAATTCGCCGGACTGTAATACATTGATCGCCAGTGCACATGAGAATCTGATATTTATTTTTCGCCCGTCCGGAATACATTGATATCAGCGCACATTTAAACGGCCATTTTTCTTACCAAATCCTTCTGCAAACGACCTTTAAATTGCCGGTACCTTCGATTGCGTGCGACTGCCGACTCGAAATAAGCATACAAAAGGTCCCAAAAAGCCGGTTCCTTAAGATCCCGAGTCTTGATGAGCCCTCGCAACCTTCAAAATTTCGTATTTCACGCTTAAAAGTGAATCTGTGGTGCAACTCAGTTCGCCTGTCAGTTTGACGTTTCTCGGGATTTTTTGATTGTCACGTGAATCGTCATGGCGTAAGCCATTTTGCTGTTAAAACATCGAGTGCACGCTCTTCTTTAAAAGCCCATATCTTTACAACCGCTCCACTTAGGAAGAAAATCTCTCCGTCGACCGGAAATTCAAAGTCGCCCGTACACCAATGCCAAAGAGCAGCCTTCAATTTCGCGTATCCAGAGAGGAGTTCTTTGCACAGTTTTGCCGATTTTTATCGAATTTACGGTTCGTTTGGTAACCATGGCGACTCGAGCGTTACATAGCCGAGCGTGGCGGCTCAATCTCGTTCAGTAGGTACCCACAATCAACGCACCCATAGAAGTTTACACTTCAATAATAATGTCTGTATTAAATAATAAAAAAGCATATATTAATCAGGACAAATCACAAAATAACCTTACGCACAACGTAAAGTATACATGGGCGAGATAGGGGAATACGATTCAGTTACACTCAGACTAGACCGACTCGTGTTTTGTCGCCTCTCGGGGAAACCGGTAGGTAATACGGTGCCCGAGAGCCGACAAAACACGAGTTGATCTACTCTAAATGAAGCAGAACCGTATTCCATATCTCGCCCATGTATAACGTAAACACAAACATAAACATAAATGACGCCTCTATCAACTATGACGCGCATTCGACTTGCGCGGCGTGGACGAGTTTTGGTTTTGGGAAGAGCGTACCTTGTTTCCTTGTACCATGGTTGTATAAGTAATTATACATGGGCGAGATAGGGGAAGTGGAACTGATTTCACCCGGACTAGACCGACTCGTGTTTTGCCGGCTCTCGGGTACCGTATTACCTACCGGTTTCCCCGAGAGCCGACAAAACACGAGTAATAGGTAATTCACAGAATTTATCTAGTAGAAAAACACTTGTACACTACTTATCCAATAGCAGTTTATTGCAAATATGTATATCCCAAATTATAGATTATATACAGATTTATTGAGGGTATAGAAGTATACAATTTGGAAGTTTTGTATACAACAATTTTCAAAATTCGGATAGGAAGTGACATTCACTCATGTCGAAAAGCAGTTTTATTGCAAATATCTCTTAAATGAATCAATCCGTAGAGATGTGAGGATAAAAATATTTAACTTAATTTAAACCAAAACTTTTGTATAAATAATTCGGACATAGTTTTTACTCCCTTGTACCTGTGCTTATACAGGTGTTTGTTCAGTTTTAAGATTTTTTCTAACATAAGATAGTATTCGGAAAATAAAAGCGTTGTACAAAAAATGGCATGTATAGATATTGTAATAACCGAGATATACACATCGACCCGCCTATTGAGAACCACAGTATTTTAACCTACCTTATAATAAATGTTCGAAGTTTCCCCCGCCAACTTGAACACACAATGGACAACATATCCACTAATTCATTATGTTGATATACCCGCGACATTTTACAGTTAAAATTAAAATTTTAGCGAATAATATTTCGATGTGTATTTGGACAAGTGTTTTTACGTGTAAATTACCTATACAATATTAAACGAGGCTTTCGTTCATTCATTGATGAATAAACGAATGATAAATACGTAAACAGATGTGAATACGTATTTATCAATAGCAATAGCGTCTTTTAAAAACCAGATGTTTACATTTGCTTTATAATATGTATGCAATATGTACACGTAAATGTACAATGCTTTTATTTTGAGAATACTATCCTATTTAAAAAAAAAACTGACCCGTACAGAGTGCTGTAAGGTCATTCACCGTACAAAATTTTTTTCGTTTTTAAAATAAATACGTAAATAGAAGAACATCGAACGAAAACCTTAGTACGTTTAATATTGTGTAGGCAATTGACACGTAAAACACTTGCCGAAATACATACAATTAAATTTTAATTTTAATTTTAAAATGGCGCAGGTTTATGAAAATAATGACGTAGTGGATATGTTGCTTACTTATGGCGAAGTTCGTCAAAATGCAACAGCTGCTTCTCGCCTTTATGCAGAACGATTTCCAAATAGAGTGCATCCTATTCCAACAACATTTGTTCGAACCGTTCAGCGATTGCGAGATACCGGCGAACTGAAACAAAAGCGCGGTGGTGAAGGTGGTGGACGAAGTGCACGTATTCTTCATACAGAAGAAGAGGTATTGGCATTAGTAGATGAGGATCCTTCGCTAAGTACTCGTGCTATTGCAAGGCAGGTGGGTGCGTCTCCTTTTACCGTTTGGCGAACATTGCGGGAAGCGCAGTTATATCCTTACCACATACAAAGGGTCCAGGCACTACTTCCAGAAGATTTCGATGCACGTTTAGTCTTTTGCCAGTGGCTCCTGAATCAACATGGTATGAACGAAAATTTTGTATCAAATATCCTTGCAACTGACGAATCGCTGTTTACTCGGAACGGAATGCAAAATTTTAAAAATACCCACATTTGGAAATTTGAAAATCCTCACGCTGTCCGTCGGACCAACTTCCAATACAGATTTTCGGTAAATCTGTGGGGGGGCATCGTCAACGGCATATTAATTGGCCCATTCATATTACCGCCGAGAATGCATGCGGTGAATTATTTATTATTTTTGCAAAATAATTTGCCGGATTTACTTGAAGATGTGCCTTTAAATATTATTCAAAGAATGTGGTTTCTCCATGACGGAGCACCCGCGCATTTCGGTCATCATGTACGTGAACATTTAGACAATGAGTTTCCCCATCGATGGATAGGTAGAGGTAGTACTGTTCCCGTTCCCTGGCCTCCTCGGTCCCCCGATTTAAATCCCATGGATTTTTATTTCTGGGGACACATGAAACAATTAGTTTACGCAAATGAAATAAATAGTGTGGAGGAACTCACTCTCCGTATACAAGAAGCTGGTGACTGTATTAGACACGAGAATATGCGTGCGTTGTACGATTCGTGGGTACGGCGAGCTCGATTGTGTGTTCAAGTTGGCGGGGGAAACTTCGAATATTTATTATAAGGTAGGTAAAAATACTGTGGTTCTCAATAGGAGGGTCGATGTGTATATCTCGGTTATTACACTATCTATACATGCCATTTTTTGTACAACGCTTTTAATTTCCGAATACTATCTTATGTTAGAAAAAATCTTAAAACTGAACAAACACCCTGTATATACGTAGTATAGAAAAGTAGGGGTGTTGTAATATAAAAATCGCCTTGGCGTTTTCTGTCCTTGGTTGTAATGTACATGGTGGTTTATCACTTAAATTCGACAAGATGAGACAGGAAACATAAAAGGTGATTATATATATATATATATATATATAATCGATAAACCAAATTACCCGAAGGTGTAGGTTATTACTTTGTCTATTTACTATTTTCATATATAAACTTTGCCCACTGTTTTTTATCACTTGTCAACTTCAGCGCTTCTTTCCACGTTTTGCCCCTTTTCTCTAGTATTGCTGCTACCTCCCCGTTCCACGTTTTCTTAGGTCTGCCCCTGCTCCTCCTGCCGGTTATCCTCGCATCCCATACATTTTTCGCTTGTCTGCTGTTGCTCATCCTGTTTAGATGTCCAAACCATCTTAGTTGCTGGTTTTCAATATTGCCCAATATTGGTTCTACTTCCAGTTCTTCTCTTATAATTTCATTTCTTATCCGATCTTTGCGTGTGACCCCTTTTACTTTCCTTAGGTATTTCATGTCCATTGCCTGTATTCTGCTCTTCATTCTGACTGTCGTCACCCAGCTCTCGCTGCCGTATGTTAATACTGGTCTGAACACTGCTCTATATATTGCCATCTTTGTTTTGCGACTGATCTCCTTGTTGCTCAGAAACCACCCAGAAAGTGAGAAGTACACTCCTGCCGCGCTGGATATTCTTTCATTTACTTCCTGTTCCATGTTACCATGCCTTTCTATTTGGACTCCCAAGTATTTGAATCTATTCACTTGTTCTATTTTTTGTTCTTGAATTTGTATATTAATTTCTTCGTTATCCTTGCCGATGACTAGTATTTTTGTTTTATTTGTGTTTATTTTCATGTTCCTTTTGGATAACTCCTCATGCCATACTGTGATGTTCTTCTTGAGGTCTTTTCCGCTTGGTGCACATAGCGTTATATCGTCGGCAAAAGCGCAGTTCGAAATTGTAACTGGACTCAGTCGTTTGTATCCTACGGTTACTTTCTTAGTTTTGTCATTTGTGGCTTTAATTACGTCGTCCATCACTGTTATGAATAGCAGAGGGCTAAGGACACCACCCTGTCTTAAGCCATCTTGGATCTCGAACTCCTCGGACTCCATGTTATTCTTCCTGACGTAGCTGGTGTTTTTATCATACAGGCTTTTTAATGCTGTTCTTAAATGCTCCTGGATGCCTCTTTCTTTTAAACTGTTCCAGACTATGCTTTTCGGTATTCAGTCGAAGGCCTTCTCAATATCTATGAATGCCATGTATATTGGTTCGTTTTTTTCCCTAGCTTTCTCTATTAATTGTTTAATTGTAAAGATGTGATCTTGTACACTTCTGCCCTTCCTGAACCCACTCTGGGTTTCTTCCAACTGCCTTTCTATTTCTGGTCTTAGTTTTTTCTCCAGGGCACTTTCGTATATTTTAGATACTACACTTAGCAAGGTTATTCCCCGGTAGTTCGCGCAAACTTTCGTATCTCCTTTCTTATGTATAGGGACGATTGCACCAGTTTTCCAGTCCTGTGGCACTTGTGTTGTTTTCCATACTTGATTAAGAAATTTAACTAGCATTTCTTTGCCTTGTGGGCCCAGGTGTTTTAACATTTCCGGGGTTATCTTATCATGCCCAGCTGACTTTCCTCTTTTGATATTACTAATTATTTCCTGTATGTCGTCTACATTTATTAGTTCTCCATCTCCTGTTTCTCTCCTTTCTTTTGCTTCTCCTTCCTTCCCTTTGTTTTCTTGTCCATTTCCCGTATTTAATAGTTCGTCGAAGTATTCCTTCCATCTTTTCATTATTTCTTTTCCATCGGTTACTACTTCACCGTTTTTCTTTTTTACATGGTTTAAATTATATTTCTTTTCTTTTCGGGCATTCTTCATTACTTTGTAGAACAATTTTTGGTTTCCTTTACTGTCTTTATCCAGTTTTTTCCCGAATTCTTCCCACGTTTTATGTTTAGATTGCTTTCTCATGTAGGTATTTCTTCCACATTGACTTCTTGTGCTTTACTTGGTCTTTAATCTCTTGTGTCCACCATCTCGTCCCATAAATGTCCAATACCCTATAGCAGCGGTTTCCAAACTTTTTTCACCGCGGCAACTTTGTCGGTCTAAAAAAAAAAGTAGTGACGCAGCTACCCTAAAAGTTTGAATACTTAGGAAAAGAAGAAAAACAGTGCAAATTTAATGTTAAGGCCGTTCTACACAACGCGAAATTATGGGCATAATTATGTAACATAGTTATCTATGTTGCAACACAGAAATGTGCTGCCAGTGAACTTTTATGTACACTTCAGTGCAATAAAGTGGCGTACCCGTCGTATTACTCATTTTGACATTATTTTGCCAGTGTGAAAATGGCTTAACTTTTCCTGTATTTAAAAGGTTAAATAATACCTTCGTTATTGACATTGGTTGTCAAAATGATTGGTTCTGAGTAGAGAGCGGAATCGAGCGAGCTAAACTACGACGAAGTTACAACGGAGCAAAGAAATAATGTAAACAACTGCGTGTTGTTTACATTATATCTGAATAGCACTAATTCATAGGGCGAACTGCATCTGTTTACGCTCGACAAGAGTCAGAAAAAACTGCCATAAAATAAGGAATTTTATGAATAAAATCCTTTCTTCATCGGCGTAGGTACAAGGGTGACGAGTTTTTAAAATTTATTATATTTACCTTATATTTCGCAATATAATATGTATGTTTCAATAACATACGCGTACATTTTTAGTTATCATTTATTTAGATCTAGAACGTTGTTTATGTTACTTTTTCTGAGATAAAAATTAATTGTCAGTGATTCCGAAATTTATTGCAAAGTCTGTAAAATATCGTCACTTAGCTTTGCTAAAACATACACAGAAATAGTTTTCATGCAGAGAATTTCGATAGTTTACAAAATTTCGTTACATGTTTAAATGACGATGCTCGAAGTATTTCTGAGTGCAAGGAACTAACACAAATCCCAAATTTAAAAAACCAGTTGTTATTCCTTCAGGAACACTTTGGAAATTTGCCTAAACTAATGACATATTTTGAAAATAGAATCTCAAATTAAAAAATGAGGTGTGGCCACCACACGACTTTCTTATACCTACGTATGAGCGTTTCAAACTATACTATATTTTTTTACACAAAAATTATTCAAAATCCTATTCTAAGTAGGTACTTCTGTTCTCTTAATAAATCGCTATAGAATGCATACTTAGCAAGATATTCGAAAAAAGGACTACTCCCTAACAGTAAAAGTGTTACTTCCGGTCCGAATTTTGAAATTTCATATATTCAAAAAATATTGCAAATCTAGCACTAAATACTTTTGTATTCTTGATAAATACATATAGAATGCATAATTTACGACATATTCGCAAAAAATCGCTATTCGATAAGAGTAAAAGTGGTAATTCCGGTCTGAATTTTGAAATTGTTTTTATGCAAAAGATATTGAAAATTACGTTTTAAATACTTTTATACCCGTAACGTACCTGTCTAAAAAGCATGACATGCGAAATATTCGCAAAAAACTGATTTTCGACAGGAGTAAAAGACCTACTTCCGGTAGCAGCTTCGAAAAACTTTTTAAATAAAATTGTTCTCAATTTTAATTTCAAGTACATATGAATTCTTTATAAATTTGTTTAAATTTAGTAGTTGACGAAATATTGGCAAAATTTAATTTTTTCACTGAAGTAAACTGCTACTTCCGGTCTACCGATTTTACTGAAAAACTACTCAGATCTCAAGAGGGAGATTAACCACGTAAATACAAAATTTGGAATTGATATCTACAGCGGTTACCGTGGTCACATAGAGACACACAGACATTTTTTAAAAACATCTTTTTCGGTATTAGGGGACTTCAAAACGTGGACATCTGCAAAAATCTCGAAGTCGAAAACTTCACATTACTTCCTTATACTACGTATAAGAAAGTAAAAATGGATTAACCACATTAGATGTGGCTATTAATAATTCCAAGTGACTTAGACGCAGTTTTTAATAGAAATCCAGGTTTAATAACATTGCGGCAATTGTGTATGCTAATGTAGAAGGGACGTTTTCTATCTACAAGGATGTACTTAATTCAAAGAGAACAAGTCTTACAGAAGAGAAAATGAACAAATAGTAGGGTATTTTGTATTTTATAATCACCAGCCACTTGTTATTCAATTATATAAATAAAATTAAAACCTCTTTAAAAATACAACATTTCAATAGCGCGCCCATGGGCGATGAGTTATGACTCGCTCGATTCCGCTCTCTAGTTCTGAGCATGGGCGCCCGCAGATTTTTTCTTCAGGGGGGGGGCGAAATTGAAAAATATTGGTGCACGTTATGTTATGTAACATTTATTTTTATAATAAGTTAACGAAACATAATACTAGCCTCTTTAAGGAACAAAACCAAACATATTTTTCTCATAAAACCATATTTGTGAACACAAGAACACACATGTGTTAAAATATACAGAACAACATACACAATAAATGTTGTCAATACCAAAAAATCACAACAATGACACTCAATAGTACTAAATATAGAAAAGCAAGTATGTTTTACTCTAAACTAAAAACCAGTCTTCTGTTACTTTGACAAAACTGGTCTAGTACTTTAACGGAAAAATTAAAAATATCTACTGTACGGTTTCGATGGATACTCAACAACGCTAACCCAGCAAGTCTGTCTTGCCCCATTGTATTTCTTATCCAGGTCTTAATCCTGCGTAAGGTGCTAAAACTGCGCTCTATATAGTGCAAGTCGTACACGGCAAAGTAAGTAGAAGTATGCAGATATCTTTTACAGCAGGAAAAAATTTACAGTGTCCAATAAGATCTTCAATGGTTATGTTTTCAGCTATTTGAGATTGAGTTAAATACACTTTCCAAATATTTAATTCGCTTTCCAAATTTTCAATGCTGTACAGATTCCCGACCTTAACTGCGAAAGATTTAACATCTAATGATTTTATATTTTTTGGCAATATATCAAACGGAGAGAAGGCAATTTCATGTTTTTTTGAAAACCTTGTTTTTAAGGCAAGAATCAAGTGATCTAAATATGGGATAAATATAGATTTTCTAAAATAATCTTCAACTGAATCAGATTCATAATTCGATCTATGAATTTGCCGACCGCAAATCCGGGGTTTACCCACCTCTATGTTAAGAGCCTCACAACTAGATAATGCATTAGAAAAAACGTCCGCGAAAGTTGTATCAGCTTCTAAGCGGTGTTTCTTACATGTGTTGGTAATTAAATTTATGTGATTGTGAACATCTGGAAAATTTATTGAAACACCTTGTAGAGTATTTGCAACAGGTTCTAAAATATTTGAATATTTACTGGCCACTGTTAGACAAATAACGAATGTAAACGAATTCATGGCAGCCCATAATTGAGCTGCTCTTTTTGTGGTAGAAGAGTTCATTAAAATTTCTCCTGATTTTATATCAAAAAGAGTTTTAAATATAGTATTAAAGTTTTCAGCAAAAATTCGCAAAGATTTATATTTAGCTGACCAACGAGTCTCACAAAACAAGGGTATATTGGGAATTAGATTTCTTCTTAAAGTACTCTCTCTACAAAATACTATTACGTCCTTAACGGTACCTATGGTATTGTGAATTTCAGTTATTTTACTTATATCATTTATTACTAAATTCAACTTATGTGAGGCACAATGAAAATAAAATGCTTTCTTATACTTATCGTGTATGATCTTTTGAACCCCGTGAATTTCACCAGCCATTGTTGAGCATCCATCGTAACCCTGTGCTACAAGTTTGTCCATGTTTAAACCAGATTTTTCTAAAAACTCTAAAATAGAAGAAGCTATGCTATCAGCGTTTAGTTTATCTAATTTCACGAATCCAAGAAACTCTTCTTTCAGAGTGAAATTTTCATTTTCGTCATACACGTATCGTATCCCAATGGATAATTGCTCATGTCCGGAAATGTCGGCAGTCTCATCCGCCAATACACTGAAATATTTAGAAGAATTTGCTTCTTCTACTATATTTTTTATTATTACTTGTCCTGCCAATGAAATTATTTCATTTTGGATCCTATGAGAAGTGTATTTAGAGTTACCAGCTGCGTTAAATAAGTGGTTCTCTAAAATTTTATCGCCAGCGTCTATTCTGAATTTCAAAAGATCTGTAAAATTGCCAGAATTCTTGCTGCTTTCTCTTAAAGGCATATCATGAGTTCCACAAAAAACTATTGTCTTTATAATTGGAAGAATTTTCTTCCTATTTTCTTCAATATTTTTCTTCTTACCATCATCAATTAGAGACAATATGTCAAGTTTCTTATCAGAAAATATATCAATAAAATTTTTGGCACGGACAGCTGAATCTTTATGCCAGGCTGAACTCGAATGGTTGTTTGCCCGGGTATGGAAATCTCTGTATTTTTTAAAAGGTTTTGTTATAAATGCGCCTAAAGCACTACCGTGAGTTACAGCCGGCGGAAAAACCACACAGTATTTACAAAGTGCACCTTTAAGGACTTTGGAATAAGCCAACCAATCATATTGATCAAGCCATTTGTGTATAAATGGTCGTTTATCTGGTTCAACATCTTGCTTAAAATCATAGGTAGGGGACGGTGTGTATGGACTTGTCAATAAATCGTATTTTTGTTTATCCGACTCCGACATCAAGGAATAATTCACAACATTTCCAATATCTTCTGTTTGACCGCTAGGTTTTGCTTCTGCTATTACATGTTCTTTATAACCTTCAGCTGGTATGTCACTACTAGTGCTTGGGGCAGGATTGGGACTATCATCTGTTTGTAGCCCTATTTTCTTTGAAGAATTGTTGCATTCTTCGTAGGTTGTTTTTCTTTTGAAAAAATTTCGAATGTCCATTTTTTCTATAAACAATAATTTACTATGAATATAAAAATACCAATAAAATCATTAAACACCTAATTACCTGATGCGTATAGCGATTTGTATGTTACCGATTTGAAGCCCGTAATTTTCATTCAAAAGACAATGAAGAGCACAGATAACATATTATACACAATAACAGCTCGACAGCTCGACGATAACTATCTGAGGCGGAGGGCAGCGAAGCGGCCGGGTTAGGTCATCGTTACGTGTTTGTGCAAGGTTGCCGGTTGTGCTGAAAAGGCGCGTATTGATTGCAATTTAATATAATATCTCAATAATTTTCTTGTTTTTCTTTTGTATGTAGTTTTCGTATTAAAATATAAAGACTTGAAAAAGGCTAAGTGTTGTGGAAAAAAAAGAACACAATATCAAAATCTCAGGAGGGGCCACGGCCCCCACTGGCCCCTCTCTGCGGGCGCCCATGGTTCTGAGTATCTTTTATCTTGATGATTATTTTATTTAAAATTATCGTTTGCAAAGATATTATCTTAACATTAAATAGAATTTATTATATTATATAATTCTTTAATATTCAACCGTTGATTGAAGGAATACATAAAGATGCGCCACTACATAGCACTGAGCGTACCCAAACTGGATCCGAGATCTATAGCGATTGTATCAGTGGTTTGGATCCGAGATTGGAAAGAGCCCGAGGCAGCGATGATGTTTCTCGGCAAGGGGTTTGCGGGGCGACACGCTATTTTACTATAGCGTTGCGCATCTTTATATATTCCTTCAATCAACGATTCAACCCAAAAAATAAAATACAAATAAAAATAAATACAAAAACCAAACAAGAAAACATTAATACTGCCATTTCCTTCAATGAATTTAAACGATGGGCATTGAATTAATTAATTGCCGCACGTAATTTTCATCCGCCGCTAATTCTTTCCACGCATTTTCTATGGTATCCCAAAGATAATTCACATTTAGAAAACGAATATTTTGGGTATAAATTTTCTTAGATAATAAACCCCATATATTCTCAATAGGATTCAGATCTGGGCTGATAGCAGGCCACGGCAAAGTTTCAATGTTATTATACCAAGCCATGTTCTAACAATATTAGCCGTGTGCACAGGACAATTGTTATGTTGATAAATAACATTTTCAGGATATAAACGACGAACAAAGGCACCATTACGTTTCCTAGAATATGGATATAGTTTTCAGTAGTTTTCATCAGGCCACGGCAAAGTTTCGATGCTATTATTATCAAGCCATGTAACAATATTAGCTGTGTGCATAGTACCTACAATTGTCATGTTGATAAATAACATTTTCGGGATATATTTGACGAACAAAATATGGATATAGTTTTCAGCATTTAACCGCTCGTCTATTTTGAAGCAAACCCCTAGCCCTTCATAGCTGCACCAAGCCCATACACTTACGCTGAAACGTCCACTTTTGTTCATTAAATCGTGCATTTGGCGGTCTATACAAACGTATACGACCGCTGTGCGTAGACTGAAACACTTTTCTTGAGAGAATATGACATTTTGCCAAAAAGGCAATTCTCTATAAACGTATTCAAAGAAAATAGTAATTGAGCTTGTTTGTGTTCCTCTGTTAATTGCAATTTTCTAGCCGGCATAGAACTTTTCAAGTCCGATTCATGGATTCTTCGACAAGCTCTGGATCGTGAACCAGAAAATTTTACTGCAATTTTAGCATTTCTAACGGTACATATCAAAAGGGTTTTCACTTAAATATTGTAAAAACAGGGCATCTTTTTTGCGCGTGGATATTCGGGGACGAGCAGAACCACCTCTTTCTATATATATAATGTTCTTTCCTCTCTCCAGCGTTTCTTAATTTTTAGCACAGTAGATTTATTTATGCCAAATTGCTGTGCTACTGCTCTAATTTACCAGTTATCTTTGATTTTCGTGGTGTAACATTCATAGAATTTTCCTTATTTAATAGTAATGAGTTTTCCTTTAAGAATACTTTACAATAGTGTTCCCTAGTGTATCTTCTATTAGCCAATTTCTCATCATAAAGTGATATTCCCTTCAAGACTCTGTATGCTAGAATATGCTTGCAGGGTAATTGCCTGTCTATAAAATAAAGACATTCACATAGATTTCCATTTACTTGTAAGTCTTCCCCGTATGAAGAAAAAATGCAGAAAGATTCCGTTTCAACTGAAAACTTTATACTTCGGTATGATTGAAATGTTTTCTCAATTTCCTTAAAAGCATATGGAGTTAAAAATCTGGAATATAATTCACCATGCGAGTTTTTTGGAAAATTTGATACTGGTAGGTATATAGGTGAGTACATATTTTTCGACCTTTATAATCCTTTTCTGAACGCTGAATCTTAATTTCGGTCAAGAGATCGTCATAGAAGGAAATTATATTGCCATTTCTTCTGCAAACTTGCTTTATTTTCTGATTTATGTTTTCTAAGTGGTTCATCGTACTTGTGTTAAAAGTTACAAATTTTTTCTTAAACCTCTGAACTCATTCTGTTCTTACTGGATGCCAATTTTCATTAAAATACTTGGTAACGTTCTGAAGGTTTAGATTAACATTTTTTTATAATTAGATTTATATTGTGTGTGGGACATTGAATAAGCAGTCATGAAATTTTTTTCGAGCTTTTTCTTGTTCATCAGAAGTGATGCCCAATGATTTAGTGAGTGCAGTTCTGAAAGCTTTGAGCGTATGAAATAAACAAAGTGTTAAAAATTTGTTTGAGGAAACTGCTCTGCAAAAACCTTCCGCTCAGTGAAGTCTTTATCCGCAATTATAGTTTTCGCTTGATTCCAACACCTGTTAGTTCCTTTGAAAATGCTGATCATTTGACTAATTAATTCCTCAGTTTCATTTTCTAGGAGAAATGTTGCCACTATTTCACAATTATTGTTACCATCAATAACAGCAATTATGTACAATGGCATTCTTAAGTTATTAAGTTTATATGTTGCATCACATAGCATTCCTTCAGGATATGAAGAATAAAAGTTCTTCATGTCACCATCTTGGTAATACAGTTACTGTTGAATTCTTATTCCTTCCTAGTTTCTCCACCACCATTTTCAAATCATCTTTAGCAATATTTTGTGACGTTTGTTTAATGTTGGAAATATCCTTAAGTACAACACATTTTCCTGGTTTCGCCGCAATGTATCCCTGAACCAGCTTATGGTTACATCTTAAAGATACCAACTCTTCAACGATTTTTCTACCATTTTCATCGAGTTTTCTTTGTTTGGCCAAAGTTCGGAAAATTTCTTCATCTAAGGGAGGCTGTGGTTGGTCACTTTAAAATGCTTCTAACTCGAAAGCTATCAGAGATACGCAATTTTTGCAAAGGATAATTCGTCTCAGATTTTCATAAGGAATTCATAGTTTACTGATGGTGCGGCTGATTTGGATCACTCTGTATTTTAGGCCGATCGTTTAGATAATTTCGATAATATCTACAAATTAAATTATTTTTCTTTCAGTCTTATTGGTGTTTTTTGACAAGAGAATTTAATAATTTATTAACAAATTTGCGATGAAATTTTAGTCAATTAATAATGTGCTTATAGCTATCAACAAGAAATGAAAAAACAAAAAAGCATCGGAAGAATTTTTCGAACATTTTTTTCTTGTCCCAGAGTGTTTTCTCTACTACGCTCTGAACTCGGAATACCATAATTTTGCGACACCCGGTATGATTGGCCGAATCTGTAAATGCATAATCAGGAAGGAGTAATGCACATTTTGTGCCCAAAAATACGAACACTTGTGGGACGTAGGTAGCAAGGCAGCCCAAAATAAACTTCTCCTTATCATGTTGATATACAGGGTGTCTCTAAAAGGTGCGGAAAAAACGCTACCACACATTTCTGAGGGCGATCTAACCCAACTTACCTCAGTCCAAAAGTGGATGCACCATTGCATTGAATTGCCACAAGAATAACACCCAAATTACAGAAGCATATGTGTCCATATACGGAATGAATTTTTTATATCCAGATTACTCATAAACGGCTGCTCCAATCAACTCCTACCAGGTATACCTTTTCTAGGTAAAAAACATTGGAGAATAAGAATTTTTATTTAAAAGTTAAATACAGTGTGTCTCAAAAAAGTTATTACGTTTTAAATGGATACAATATGCCGCAGGTGGCGCCCTCTACATTTTGCAATGAAAATGAGAACAGATTTAAATTTTTTACCCCACGAAACCCCCCCTACCCAAATATTGTGACAATATACCAATTATTACAGAAATTATTTATAAAAAACTAAAACCAAATTGAACTTTTGACACTCTGTATCTCCGAAAGCATCCACTTTTGGACTGAGGTAAGTTGGGTTAGATCGTCATATTTTGCCCTCAGAAATGTGTGGTAGCGTTTTTTCCGCACCTTTTAGAGACACCACAGTATAGGTACTTTAAAATCTTTTTCTAAATCAAAGTTATCTCAAATAAAGGCATCACGACTTTCTTTGGGTTGCAGAAACGCTCATCAAATTTAATAATTTGTTAACAAGCCATTAAAACTTAGCAACGATTGTTAGAAGCTTAGTAATCATTGTTTCTAACGGTTTGTTAACGAATCATCATGTGATGAACATTTGTGAAACCGAGCCACTAGCACAACACATTAATATTCGTAAACATAAAAAACAACAATGGTCAGAGGAGAATAAATTCGCATTCTTACCTGTATAACCCATTATTATGTATTACCGTTACTTGTCTCTTGTATCATACTTTTAAATAATTTACGCAGTAAAATAATATTTGGGAAAATACAAGAAGTGGTATGTTAATTTTGTGGATAAGTGTATAATTAAAATCCTCCGATAAACAAGAGAACTATGAACTATAGTATTTTATTGATATTGTATTGATGGTAATAGCACAGTAATAGTACTGAAACACCTCCCAGTCTCTAGATATCTATACACCTATGTTACTTACTGTGAGTTTCGTATTGATTTGCCACGAGCTTTAAATTTGCGACCTCCGAGAGAACAAGCATATGAAATAAAATAATATTTTAATGATACATTGGAACCGTTTACTCGCTGGGGCTTAGTTTTTTTCGCACTCTCCTATATTTTACAGTCTCTGATATACCGTATGTGTCAATTTTCATTAGGTATAGGGATTCAATGTTTACGTGCGATTTATACGTATACAAGTAATACGTGGCAACGTGGCACCCCTACTGTCCGTCACCAATCCCGGCAACAATCGACATCACAACGATTTTCTCCGATCTTCCCACTTCTCCCACCAGATTTTACATTCAATATTTAGCTGCGAACACGTTGCGATCTTGTCTGCAATAAAAGCCGTCTTATTACTGGAACGGGAAACACCAAATGGCCGCCGCGATCTCCTGATCTAGTAGTTTATTATTATTTTCAGAATCCTTTTTTATTTATTTTAATTTTATTAGAATTACGCTTTTGTATGTGTCATGCAGCGTGAACGCAGCTTAATAATTCTCTGTATTTACTCTAAGGAAAAAGAAAAACAAATCCTTGCAACTCGTAAATATTGTTTCTGAACGCATTACAAACACCCAAGTCAGTGGTCCAGTAGTTACTGCTAACTTGTATTTTCGAGCATGTATCGGTCGCGCTGGCATTGGAGAGGAAAGTAGGGGTGCCACGTTGTCACGTATTGCATGAATTGATCGCCTATGGCTTATGAAAATTGACACATGCTGTATATTGGAATAAAATGTTTTTGGCAGTAATTTGTTATACTTATATTCATTTGCCTCTTGAAAACTATCAAACACTGCACCAGTTTCCATTTTCCAGTATAAACAAAAGCAGAAAGAACGGTCGGTTCTGCAGTTACTCCCTTTTTAAAAAGCCTTTCGTATAATGATATTTTTTTTTTATTATGTTATAAAAGGGTAATTGTGAGTATAATTAGGAAAAAAATTAGTAATCCTACAATTCTTCAATAAAAAAATTACTGAAAGCTACTTTATCATAGTAATAGCTATATAGGTTATGTTGATCAAACAAAATATACTCTTATGTAAAATTTAATAGAAAATACTAGCAAAATATATTTACATTTTTTATAAACTTCCGGATTAAATTGTGAGTGTGGGGTTGAGAATAATCTTTCCTCATTGGCTTATCACTTTCATCTTCATTCTTGGATATTAATTCATATGAAAGATATCAGAGGACGACACTTTACTACATCAGAAATATTTACTTTTCTCTAGGTTGTATAATTGTACTATTATTAAAGAAGGCTAAAATGAATATAAAATTCCGTAGATCTAGGGAAATTTCCCTAGATATCGCAACACTGATTGGGAGTAGATTCATAGTTTTGAAAAAAGTTAGTTAAATCAATGATCTAATAATATAGAACTACTAGATGGACTGTAGAGAGAGAGGAATTGACCTCTACATACAAAGGAGACAGATATACAAAACCGTTAGTTGTGGGCAAAACATGGCGATATCGCATTGTTTTGTATATAAACTTTCTCAATTTTGTTGATTTATACATATTTATTTGTCTTTTTGGTAATTTGGATTATGTATTTTATTAATAGATTTCTTCTAGTATTGATTTTATTTCATACACCACTGACTTTATTTTTATTTAAAGAAATACGAGTATAAAGACAACTGTGGATTCATGATGATTCAATCAACTATTTTTATTTATAAAATTGTGATTGTAATTAGACACATTTTAAGAATTTCATTTTTATTTGATATAGGTAATGTATATAAATTGAGAATCATCAAGAATATTGGCAAATGTTAACTTCAGCTTATAATTTAACAGTGTTGTTCTCATGGATTTAGTGTAATATATATTTGGTTAAAAGTGCTATTATCAGTAACAAAATTAGAAATAAATATTTTAAATTGTTGAATATTATATATACCAGCTTCGCAGTGCTTGGAGTCACATATTTAAGACACAATGGTAATGTCATGTGCAGCGTATGGTTGTACTAATAGGGCAGAAAAGGGAATGAACGTATCATTTCACAGGTTAACTATTCTTAATAAAATACATGATTTGTAGATTTGATATAAAAAATTTTAGTTTTCAATCTAATCAAGTACTATGCAAGCAGTGGATAATTTGTACTAAACGAAAGGATTTTAAGCCATCAAAATATTCAAGATTGTGTTCAGAGCATTTTGTTCCTGAAGATGTTGTTATAAGTTATGGAAGAAAATATTTGGCCCAAAATGTAATTCAAAGTATTTTCAATTTTCCTGCTCACTTGAGAAAAATTCCCTGTTATAGCAGATCTCAACGATTAAAAATTACTGATGCACCAAGCAAAGAACTGTTAAAGTAAGATTTCTATTTGTAGTTATTATTCTACCTAGATATTTTAAATGTTCTATTTACCTTATAGCTCAGAATCCCCAAATGTAACTAATGTTGAAGTATTTGAATTAGTCACAGAAAAAACATCACACGAAATAATACAAGTTGTTATTCTAGCTTTATGTATTTTTAATATTTCTTTCTCCATTTGTCTTCGATCACATATTTACTATTTACGTATTTGTTAATCCATATTAATTATATGTACATATATTTTAATAAAAAATTAAGCGTTAATTGTCTTTTATTTTGAATATATCAGAAGTTGTAAGGAACACCTAAGAAAAGCTGTCAGTTTCTATATTTATTTTTTCAGAACGTAATATCACAGGTAATATTTTGAAAAATTCTAGTGGTCAATTCAAAATTTCCAACTGATATCTGTAGTGATTTTTAAAATATTTTTCTACTACTACTGTTTTAAATAAAAACTGAATGATCATCAAACATGCTAAAATAGGTATTATTGGAAGAACAAAATCATATAGTTATCTCATAGTCATTAAAAGTCATATTTATTTAATTTTCTTTCCTTAATGAAGAATGGCAACTAGCATAGATACCTTTAAAATGTTATTAAACAGAATATATTTAATACCATATTAATAATATATATTTAATTATTTATCTTTTTGATTATTAAAGTTGCAATACCTTTACTTTGTTGAAAGATGCATGTCTAGTAACTGCGAATAGATTGTTAGATGTATTAAATCAATCACTAAAGAGTGGAGTATTTCCTGAAGGATGGAAGACATCATACATTATACCAGTGCCAAAGGTGAATGGGTCACGAAAATGCGTGGAGTTTCGCCCAATAAATACAGTGCCGGTGTATGAGAAAGTCTTAGAACGTGCAGTAAAAAATAGACTTAGTTCATATTGTAATGACAATAATATAATAAGCAAAGACCAGTCGGGTTTTAAAGAAGATCATTCATGTGAAACATTATTAGTGAATTTAATTGATAAGTGGTTAAAAGAACTGGATAAAGGTAACATTATCTTAGCAGTTTTTTTGGATTTTCGTAGAGCCTTTGAAACAATAAATAGAGACACTTTAATTAAAAAACTGGAATCAATAGGTGTAGGTGGTACAGTTCGAAATTGGTTTTCTAGCTATTTAAATAATAGGTCACAAATAGTAAAATATAATAATAGTGTATCAAGTGCGATAGAAACTAGGTATGGAGTGCCCCAGGGAACTGTTTTAGGCCCCGTTCTATTCAATATTTACGTGAATGATATGTCGTCGTGTGTCGGCCGCTGTGACGTGTGTATGTTCGCGGATGATACAATGCTCTGCGTATCAGGCGATGATATGGAAGATATGGTTAAAGTGATGAATGAAGAGCTGGAAGCGTTATATATATGGCTATGTAGAAATAGTTTAAGTATAAATATTGATAAGTCCAAGTTTATGTGTATTGGAAGTAGACATAAATTACAACACAATGATAAAGATAAGATTAAAATACTAATTAATAATGTTGAATTAGAGTCAGTAATACAAATAAAATACCTTGGCGTAATAATTGATGAAAATTTAAATTTCAAAAAACATTTAAGCTATGTAATAAGTAAGATATCTAAAAAAGTAGGGTTTTTAAATAGAATAGGTAAAAACTTGTCAAATTATGTTAAACTTATGTTATATAAATCGCTTATAGCACCACACTTTGAATATTGTTCAACAATTCTGTTCAATGCAAAGCAAAATGAGATACAACAATTACAAAAACTACAGAATAAATGTATGAGAGTAATACTGAAATGTAGTAAATATACACCCATCCAGATGATGTTGGGTGCACTACAATTAATGAACATTAGACAGAGACTAGCATATAGAGTACTCGTTTTTATACATAGAATTAAGTTAGGTCAGGCACCTTCATATTTAACGGATAAGCTAGTACAAGTAGGAGATACGCATAGTTATAGCACACGTAATGTTAAAGACTTTCATATAAGTAGATATCAACGAAGTCAAACAACAACAAGTGTATACGTTGATGGTTTGAAACTTTATAATACATTACCCAATAGTATAAAAGAATGTAATAGACTAAGTTTATTTAAGACGTTGGCTTATAAGCATATACACTTGAATTATTGACTTTAGAAGTTGGTTTGTAACACATATATCAAATTAAGTTGTTATATTTGAACATATATTTATTTATCATGTATACATAATAGCAAATTGCTAAATAAAGACATTATTATTATTATTATTATTATTACTTTCCTCTTAATATAGCATATTTTTAACAAAATAATACTTTTAAACATTATAAGCCATTACAAGCTTAGCAACATATTTGAATTTTGCCCACATAAAACGGTCAATTTTGTTCATCCTTGTCAAGCTTTCGACGCTCATATATTTTCCTTCTTTCTCCTATGGTGTGGGTCACTTCCTAATCAGCAAGACATAGCGTACACTGCATTTAGTAGTATAATAGTATTAGATCATTGAGTTAAATGGTGCTATAGCCGAGTCGTTTTGGCAACCGACACGGCCAAAATACGACAATTCAATACCACCACAAATTTCGATCGGCTGGAACAATTTCAAAACAATAAAATGAAACTAATTAATTAATATTTCAGGATATATACCATACACCTTCCCATAGTAAAATACTCTTACATGAAAACCAGTTATAAATTAAATATTATAAATACAGGTATTAGATATTATTTTTTCTACATCTATATTTTATATAACGTTTGGCTACACTGTTTAAGAGGCAAACATTGTTGACAAATTTAAAATGTTTAGATGACAATTATAACAAAAATCAAAAGATAATTATGAGAAATGTCAAAAGGTGTATGAATATTATTATTTATGACAGTCCTGAAATCGCCTTTGTAGGTTGTATTACTTGACGGCTAAAATTTTGCAACATCTCAAATTTGACGCCATTTTAATTCAGTGGCGCATGTCGGTTGCGAGAGCGACTCAACTATACCTGTATTTTTAACAATGATCTAATACTATTATACTACTAGATGGAGTGTACGCTATGTCTTGCTGATTAGGAAGTGACCCACACCATAGGAGAAAGAAGGAAAATATATGAGCGTCGAAAGTTTGACAAGGATGAACAAAATTGACCGTTTTATGTGGGCAAAATTCAAATATGTTGCTATAGCTTGTAATGGCTTATAAAGTTTAAAAGTATTATTTTGTTAAAAATATGCTATATTAAGAGGAAAGTAAAGGTATTGCAACTTTAATAATCAAAAAGATAAATAATTAAATATATATTATTAATATGGTATTAAATATATTCTGTTTAATAACATTTTAAAGGTATCTATGCTAGTTGCCATTCTTCATTAAGGAAAGAAAATTAAATAAATATGACTTTTAATGACTATGAGATAACTATATGATTTTGTTCTTCTAATAATACCTATTTTAGCATGTTTGATGATCATTCAGTTTTTATTTAAAACAGTAGTATTAGAAAAATATTTTAAAAATCACTACAGATATCAGTTGAAAATTTTGAATTGACCACTAGAATTTTTCAAAATATTACGTTCTGAAAAAATAAATATAGAAACTGACAGCTTTCCTTAGGTGTTCCTTACAACTTCTGATATATTCAAAATAAAAGACAATTAATGCTTAATTTTTTATTAAAATATATGTACATATAATTAATATGGATTAACAAATACGTAAATGGTAAATATGTGATCGAAGAAAACTGGAGAAAGAAATATTAAAAATACATAAAGCTAGAATAACAACTTGTATTATTTCGTGAGATGTTTTTTCTGTGACTAATTCAAATACTTCAACATTAGTTACATTTGGGGATTCTGAGCTATAAGGTAAATAGAACATTAAAAATATCTAGGTAAAATAATAACTACGAATAGAAATCTTTCTTTAACAGTTCTTTGCTTGGTGCATCAGTAATTTTTAATCGCTGAGATTGCATTTTGGGGCAAATATTTTCTTCCATAACTTATAACAAAATCTTCAGGAACAAAATGCTCTGAACACAATCTTGAATATTTTGATGGCTTAAAATCCTTTCGTTTAGTACAAATTATCCACTGCTTGCATAGTACTTGATTAGATTGAAAACTAAAATTTTTTATATCAAATCTACAAATCATGTATTTTATTAAGAATAGTTAACCTGTGAAATGATACGTTCATTCCCTTTTCTGCCCTATTAGTACAACCATACGCTGCACATGACATTACCATTGTGTCTTAAATATGTGACTCCAAGCACTGCGAAGCTGGTATATATATAATATTCAACAATTTAAAATATTTATTTCTAATTTTGTTACTGATAATAGCACTTTTAACCAAATATATTACACTAAATCCATGAGAACAACACTGTTAAATTATAAGCTGAAGTTAACATTTGCCAATATTCTTGATGATTCTCAATTTATATACATTACCTATATCAAATAAAAATGAAATTCTTAAAATGTGTCTAATTACAATCACAATTTTATAAATAAAAATAGTTGATTGAATCATCATGAATCCACAGTTGTCTTTATACTCGTATTTCTTTAAATAAAAATAAAGTCAGTGGTGTATGAAATAAAATCAATTCTAGAAGAAATCTATTAATAAAGTACATAATCCAAATTACCAAAAAGACAAATAAATATGTATAAATCAACAAAATTGAGAAAGTTTATATACAAAACAATGCGATATCGCCATGTTTTGCCCACAACTAACGGTTTTGTATATCTGTCTCCTTTGTATGTAGAGGTCAATTCCTCTCTCTCTACAGTCCATCTAGTAGTTCTATATTATTAGATCATTGATTTTTAATCAGCAAAAGTTTTGTTATTTGAATTTCATAAATTATTACATTTCAGGTAAACGCGTCCATTTATCCAAAACGAAATATTCTGCAAATTAATTGGCTAGCGAATGAACAAGCTCCATCCGATATAGGAGCGACCAATTAAATGCATGTAGTTCTGAAGTGACCAATAAGAGACTTTAATTTTAAATACGGCCGTTTAAAAAAAACAATACAGAATTAGGGTGAACAGCAGCAAACAGTACCAGCATTAGTTAACACTAGTCAAGCCTAAACAATTATGTGATTTATTACAGTTGTTACTATTTTTATTGCTTATAATCCACAAGAACTTGTTTTTACGGATGCACTTCAACAGCTCTTAATTGTTTTTAAAGTTTAAATATGTCAATCGCCAGATCTGATTAGATCTTTGAACAATATTTCAAGTAAATATAGTTATACTTATAAATAAAAGCAATGTCAACCCCAAAGTGTGATAGTACCAGTAAGCTAACGCTATCATGCAAAACCATTGCAACGAGTACACCTATAAAAAGAAATACTCAGCCTATGGATATTGATATGGAATCAAGCACAAGTGAACATGATGAATTTTCATCAATACTTAATTCTGTTACGATGTCACTAAATCACTTAACTTCGTCTGATGAAAGTTCTGGTAAGAAAGACATTTAAAATTTCTGTATATATTTATTACAGGTAGATAAATTTTTCTATTATGCAGAATTGACACAAAACCGAAGCAGATGTATTGCAAATGTTGGAAAGGACTGGGATTATTTCAAACCTATGGATTCTCGTTCTTTGTATTATGTTATTCTAAATTCCTGGGATTTTATAGGTGTATGTGCTTCAGTTTTATTGCACGTTACATTGACATAATATTAATAATTTTCACAGGATGTAGCTCATCGTTGGTTGAATTATTGGGAAACTGATAGAAGAGTTGCTATGGTTGATATGCTACAATTATTTCTTGATGTAGCAGGATATCAAAATTATAAAATCTCGACAATATATGGTACTAATACGTTTAATGCAAAAATATTGTTACAAGTGTTTAATGATGAATGTTCTCCAGTATTACAGGTATATACATATTTATATACATAATGATACTTAATAATTATTTTATCTTTCGAAGAACTATACATACTTACTAAGAACAAATTCTGAATGGAGCAGAAGTTTTAAGGCATCAATATATCAATTTCTTAAACATATCATATTACTGGCTGATAAAAGACCAACATATAATTATTTAATGTTAACAGAAATGTTTGAATTTATTAAATTTATGGCACAATCTGAAGTTCGAGCTGTAAAACATACTGCAGTTGTATTTGGTAGTTTTTAATTTTAATTTTTATGAACTTTCATTAAAATTAATTTTTATAGCATTAAGATTTCTTCTTGCTTTATCTACATTGAATAAACAGTATCAAGATGAAATTGAGAAATACATGAGTAAAAGTAATGTAACTCTAGATTTTGATATTTTACAATCTTATAAAAAAAGGACTAATATATTAATGAAGTTTATGAAGGATCTATTTATCAGTGTTTCTGAGAATTGGTAAGTTAAATACAACTAAACAAATTCTTACTGATAATGCATATTATATATTTCATAGCTGGTATCATGATGAAGAAATGGAAGAAATGCAACGGGAATGCCTGATAGCCCTATATAAAATGTTAAACTGTACGTTTGAATTTTATATAAAATCATTGGAGATTTTTAAACAGTTCTTAAATAATCCAGTAATAAATAATAATAATAAACTTACATTACAGCTAATTGATATATAATTTTTTTAGTATAATAAGATTCGCTTAGCCACTCTAGCGATTATTAGAAAAATAATTCAAAATTCAAAATTTTATCCACACCTAAAGGGGAATTCTGCACCTATTTTCCGTATAGTAATTGACCATAGATTTGATATTGATTTTGAAGTTGCTATAGAAGCAATTAATATTTTCACGATTTCTGTGGACAGGTAAATCTTAAAAATGTAGATATAACTATACATTTTGTGGAACTTGTTTATTTCTATAGGTATAAAGGAGAAATACCATGTGATATATTAAATGCTCTATATAAGATGGTATATAATAAGTTTTATCCAATTGGCAGTGCTGCTGGAAAATTTTTATATGCCATGATATGTAATTCATATGAAGGAGAAATTAGTAGAATTAAGGCTATATTAGAATTCAGTCGACTGCCGGAGGTATGGAAGGAAAAACTAAAGAAGTTTTAATAAATTGATTGAATATTTTTCATGTTAGATGAAACACTTATTCCCTTTATTAGTGGAATCTTTGATGGATTGTGCAGCAGAATTACAATCTTATACTGTAATACTGGACATGCTTCTCCTTGGCCAAAAAGTAACTGAAGACAAAATTAAGCTCTTGGAAATCTTATGTCATACTATAATACAAACGGTAACAGGGAAGTCCGTCATAATGAGAAAAAATTACAGAGAAGGTAATGATTTTTGATTTTATAGATTAAAGTAGATGATAGCAGATGATTTAATGACAAAATGGTCATCTATAAAGGAATTCAAGCTAAATATATATGTATATACAATTTTTTCAGTAACCACTTTAAAATAAATAATAACGTAAAAATAGTTTCAAATAATTTTTATTGTTACTACAATATTGTTTTGCCAAACTTTGGCTTCATCAGGTAATGACTGAGTAATGTCTCTCATCAACTGATGAACAGATGAAGGGAAGACTTGGTGAAACAATATTGCAGTGAACAATAAAAATTATTTGAAACTATTTTTACGTTATTATTTATTTTAATATGAAAGTTCAATTTCCTATTAGATATCCACATCTTGTTATTGGATAAAAGGTAGCATCAAAATGATCATGCAACAAATAACCTACATCTCACTTTGTCATGACCAGGGCGCGGGCACAAGCGAGTCATGACTCATCGCCCATGGGCGCACTATTGAAATGTTGTATTTTTGAAGAGGTTTTAATTTTATTTATATAATTGGATAACAAGTGGCTGGTGATCAATAAAATACAAAATACCCTATTATGTGTTCATTTTCTCTTCTGTAAGACCTTGTAGATAGAAAACGTCCTTTCTACATCGCAACTGGTTATATTTGCGTAATGGAAATATTCTTTTATTTCAGCGTATTTAGCATACACAATTGCCGCAATGTTAGTAAATCTGGATTTCTATTAAAAACCACGTCTAACTTTTGCCGAAGGCCACATCCGAAGTCTTGGAATTATTAATAGCCACATCTAATATGGTTAATCCATTTTTTAATTTGAAATTCGATTTTCAAAATATGTGATTCAGTTTAGGCAAATTTCCAAAGTGTTCCTGAAGGAATAACAACTGATTTTTTTAATTTGGATTTGTGTTAGTTCCTTGCACTTAGAACTACTTCGAGCGTCGTCATTTAAACATGTTTCGAAATTCTCTGCATAAAAACTAGTGGCTTCCAGCCATGTTCCCCATCTAGTTATTATTGGCGAGGGTGGCAGTGACAAAGATGGAAGTTTTTCCCTGTAAAGGGCCACTCTCGATGGTGCTTTTCGGAAAACTTTTTTTTAAAAGCGGATACAAGTCTATCAACTTCCGGATAGGAGACTCTGATATATGCACAGATTCTGTGGAGAGCATGTGCTACACAAGTAATATGCAGCATATAAGGATATGTTTCTTTTAATAGTCTGCCTGTTTTTAACATATATACGGCACTGTCACTAACAAATAAAAGTATTTTTTTGCCTGTACCTGTCGTCCGAGTGAAGCATGTTGTTTCTCGCTATTGTTTCACAATGTATTTCTCGACGTTCTTCCAGATCATAGTAACATAAACAATGTTCTAGATCTAAATAAATGATAACTAAAAATATATGCCTATATTATTGAAACTGAACGAAATACATTGCACACTTACGTCTAGATAATTGGGAGAAGTCGATTCAATGAAACGGGATTAAATAGAAACTATTACATAAATTACGAAGTACGTAATTAACAGGCAAAACAATGAAAAAACGAAACTAATGTAAGTATGAATAGGTATACACATATATAGCTCTATTTATCATGCAAAATATAAGGTAAATATAATAAATTTTAAAAACCTCTGACGTTCGTATATCTCCGCCGGTGAAAATAGGATATTTACGACTTAAGTGGACTTTTTTTGTGTTGTTTTTCCGTCAACATGTGAGTCAATAACAGATGTTGCAGTTCACCATATGAATAATGCGTGAATAATGCTATTCAGTAAATGTGTGTTGCTGCTGTTCTTAACATATATACGGCACTGTCACTAACAAATAAAGGTATTTTTTCCCTGTACCTGTCCGAATGAAGCATTTTGTGCAAATTATCGTCAATGGTTTTAGCAATTGTTTCTGCATCAACTATATTTATAACTTTAGATGCTATTACATATGCGTTATATGGAATAGTTGGATGTAGTACACCAGCTACAACACCACACCACACAGCGTCCTAATATGTCGACAGTTTCGCCGGCACTTATCCATAGGTACTGATTTGAAAGATGTCTTCTAATGCATTCTACTGTTTTCGTGAAGCACTTAGAAACACAATATTTGCGTAAGGTGGATTCATCAGGAACATTTCGACCAGTATATTTTTGAAGAAATGTTTTGAAAGTGGGATTGTCAAGTTTATTTAATGGGATATTAGCCGCCATTAAAGCTTCACAGAGTTCTTCGTTAAAATTGTCGGCTTCCAACGGGTCCAATTCCTGTGTATGTTTTAGCGATGCTAAGTGCCGTTGCACGTGCGATTTTTGGGCATTCTGTAACGATATTTGACAGACTTTTCAATAAATTTCGGAATCACTAACAATGGACATACAATCAGTATGACCCTTAATCCAACTCGCCATTGTTTCACGATGCTATTCTCGATGTTCTTCCATATGATGGTAACATAAACAATGTTCTAGATCTAAATAAATGATAACTAAAAATGTATGCGTATGTTATTGAAACTTAACGAAATCCAGTGCACACTTACGTCAAGATATTTATTTATCTATTTATTTCATTTCAAACAGTCACACATGTGAGTTGAAACATGTCAAGTTGATTTCTTATTTTATTACATATTATATAAACTTAAATTATAATTCTATTGAGGCAAAAATGTCGCAAATTAACATTCTAAGTATTCACCAATTGTGTAGGGCTCTAAATCAACTAGGAGATTGAGTGTAGCCCTTCTGAAATTTTTAAAAGTTGTCATACCTTTGTGTTGTTGAGGAAGTTTATTGAATAATTCTATACTGGAATATAACGGACCTTTTTCCAACATGATGAGTCTATGTATTGGATAATTATATGTAATTTGAGATCGAGTCTCATAATCGTGATTTGGTAAGAAATTATCAAATTTCTCCTTGTTTTTAAAATTAAAAATTAAACATTCAAAAATATATAAAGCTGCGACAGTAAGAAGACCTGAATTTTCCACGACCCGATTCTCTAAAGGGAAAGCCAAAAATTATTCGAAAGATTTGTTTTTGAATTACAAAAACCCGGTCTGAATCTGAGGAATTTCCCAAAAAAAGTATACTATATTTTAGTTTGGAAATAAATACCCCATAATAAATAGTCACGAGAACTGTTTTTTCGCAATAACATTTTAGAATTTTTGTACAGTAACTAACTTTATTTAATTTCTTTACTAATATATCAAGATATGAACTCTAGGTCATATTTTCATCAAGAATTAAGCCCAAACTTCTAACATTATTACTTAAAGTAAAAAGGTTGTTGTCAATAGTTATATTATTCAATACTAAAATCGATTTTTTTGTTTTGAAAAGAACAAATGCGGTTTTGTCGCTATTTAGAACTTGGTCGTTTTGCATTGTCCAAAGTTTAATTTTCTGTAAAACATTTTCAGCCTCACATTTTTAGCAACTATTAACAGTGAATTATCATCAGCGTAATTGATATGCATATGTGGGGTGCTCACTAGCAATTTACACAGGTCTATAATATAAATATTATATAACAGAGGACCAAGGACACTCCCCTGAGGCAAGCCCCTTATTGTGACTTCCAGATCTGATTTCACAATGTTTCCATTGGCAACGATTTTTACTATTTGTTTTCTGTTCTGTAAATATGATTGAAACCACTTCAAGGCAGTGCCTCTAATGCCGCAGCACTGTAGTTTCATCAATAACTTACAATGACTAATGCAGTCTTCGAGAAGTCCAGAAATACTCTTAGCGCCAAGTTATTATCCTCGAGGGCACGATAAATATTGTTTATGTATTCAAAGAGTGCTGTTTCGGTTGACTTTCCCTTCAGAAAACCATACCGATCAGTTTATTTTTACCAAAGAAAGTTATAATCTTATCGTTCATTACTCTTTCAAAGATTTTAGCAAAGCATGAAAGTACACTTATGGGTCTGTAGTTTTGGATCAGATTGTCATCACCGCTTTTCAAAATAGGAGTTACTATTGTCAGTTCCAAATCATCCGGGAAAATACCAAAAGTTAGGGAGTTATTTATTATTTTTACAAGAGGCTCCGCTATGACATTAACCAACCCCATCATCACCTGGGCTGCAGTTACTTTTCAAGCCATTACTTATATTTATGGTTTGAGTTCCATCTATCATGTCTAATTGCAGATTTTCGGGGGTATATGATAAGTCAGGATTTAAATGTATTTTAGGAGATATTCCACATAAGTCTTTGCCTATGTTTTCGAAAAATTTATTAATTGAATTTACAACCTCTTGTGAGTTAAATTTGCTAATACTTCTTGATCCATATTCCTCTTTTGGTGTATATTGCCACTCCACCATGTTTTCCTTGATTTCTACAAAAACTGGCTGCATAGTTATAATTTGTTATTTCGTAGGCCTCTAACTGTTCTGAGGATTTCCAATGTTCGGTAATTGCAACTAACTGTGCATTATTTTCATTTATTACGGTTTCTATTAAATTTATACAGTTCTCTGTATATAGACTGAGCATTTTGGTGAAAGATTTTAATTTCGTAATTATTTTTTATTACTTGTTTTCCCTGATTTTCGAGGCAGAAGGTCGAAAAAAACGAAATTTATTGATGCATACATATTCCGGCCAAATTTCAGGATTTATAAAACTGTCCACGTAGTTCACCGGCACAGAAATTTTAAATGACTTGTATTTTTCTGGATGCTTTGAATCCATTTGTTTACATAATACCACAGGTATTTTAACCGTATCTGACAAATAGAATTTTAATTTTTCTTCCGTCAAATCTAAGCCACAATTAAATATATTGTAATGAAACAAGCCCACAGAGAAGCAGACGTCCGGACGACAACGAAAGAAAGGCAAATATTCGGCGCGACTAGTAAACATCGTAAAGCAATAAATCATCCATTTTCTATGTACTGAGAAGAGACAGAATGTCTATCGAATGTTCTACAAACATCGAGAGGAAGATGGAATTTACGCGAATGCTTCCAGATGTTTCGTATGTGTATATAATGCGGCTGGGTGACCGATGGATGAATAATTCCGGAATAAGAAGTTCCTTAATTAGTCGACGCGCGGAACAGACCAAAGTAGAAATAAATAAATAGTTCCTTGAGTGGTAGCCGAAGAAAAGACATAAATATTAGAGTGTTATATAAATAGAAGTGATATAAATACGGTGCAGTTTTTATTATAGTGCAATAAAGATATAAATATTACAGACATATAAATAGTACTGGTAAATAAATACATACCTGTGTTAATTTAAATCGTAGTAGTTTAAGTGTGATACATTAGTTTTACATTTTTATATTGTAATTAATTTTAAGTGTATGAATATACAAACTGTTTTAAATAAATAAATTGCACGAGCTGTTTATTGCCAACCTGAAAACGTTACAATTGGTGTCAGAAGTGGGATAAACAAAATAAGTGCAAAGAATAAATAAATAAATGGCTACCAAACGTTTGGAAGAACTAAAGGTCTCCGAGTTAAGGGCAGAATTGGAGGAAAGGGACGCAGATACGTCTAGAAAAAAAACAATTCTCCAGGATCGGCTTCGTGACCTTTTAATAAATGAAGGTGAGGATCTCGAGAAATATTTGTTTCAAGTACAGGCTGATCTAAGCTTAATAACTGATGAAATTGCAAAACAATTCGAGACTAATATGAAGACTCTAAAAGATGAAATTGCAAATTATTCAAAACAAATCGAGACTAATATGAAGACTCTAAGAGATGAAGTTGCAAAACAATTCAAGACTCTAAAAGATGAAACTGTAAAACAATGCGAGACTCTAAAAGATGAAATAGCAAATAATTCAAAACAACTCGAGACTACTTTTAAGGAAGACATTCAAAAGAATTCATCGAATGGGAGACAGGAATTTTCTGAGGCCATCGAAGTCGTAGAACAGAAAGTTGAGGAGCGCGTGTTCGGAATGGGGGACGAGTTTGGGGTTCAGCTTCAGTTGCCAGCGATGAACAACTGCGGTCCCCATGACGCCTCAAGCGGAAGCCTGGAGATCTCCCGAACAGCAAAGGCAAAGGTAAAACCTCCCACCTTCGATGGGAAGACGTCATGGATGACGTACCGGAAACAATTTGGAGCCGCTGCAGGAGCAAATGGGTGGACGTCCCCGAAGAAAGCTAATCCCTCTTACGGTGACCTATTAGACACAATAAACTACTACTCTATATAAGATTAAGAGAAGTATAATAATCTAATAAGTGAAAACTGTCAAGGAAAACATAGGGATATAATAATAATAGTTTTTATTGATACATATACTTATACAATAAAACATAATAAAATTAAATTACACAACCAATAATGAGAAGACAATAATAATAATACAAATCTTGTGTAATATGACAAATAAAAACAAAACTAATATGTACCAAATGGAACAAATTCAGCACTAGTTAATTACTAAAATGCTGATTTTGAATTTGTCCCTTAAACTAACAGCAAATGAAATATATAACAGAAAAATATGCATATGTAGAAAATTAATATTACAAGTCTATAGTACCGTGCATTTTTTTTAACGCGGAACATAGGGATTTGCGTGCTAAAAATTCTACCCCATGTTAACTTTTGTTGCGGATCAAATTTGAAAGAAATTTGCGTTTGATTTAATAAATCAAATATTTTTCTACCAATTGTACATTGTTTTAATGACATGAAGTTGTTCTTTTTAATTATTTTTTCGTTTTCAGTTGAAATTAATCCGCACAAATTTGAGTGACAAAATCAACGTAGCGTAAACTATTAATAATTTTATGCTAGATGACATCGCTTGTCACTTCGCTATAGTGACAAGTAAATTTTCGAAAAATTTTTATTTCCAACCGACTTTTTCCCAATAATAGAATGTTAACTTTTGTTGCAGTATAAATAACAAGAATAAATGTAATTTCACACACTGTGAGATAATTTATTGAATTAGTGAACATCAAAATGATTTAAAGAAATTGTTCAAAATGTTTGCCTTCAGCAGTTGCACAATATTCTAACCGATCGTAGAAATTTCTACGAGTATTTTGCAATTGTCGCACTGTAATTGAATTGCAAGCGTCTGTGATTCTTGCTCATAGCTCTTCCAAGTTTTCAGGTTTCTCTCGAACATTGTCGTAGACTTAACTTGATACATGACCCCACAAAAAAACTCGAGTGGGGTAAGGTCTGGGCTTCTGGCAGGCCATCCAAATGGTCCATATCTTCCAATCCAACTGTTGGGAAACTTAGATTCAAGAATTCCGTGATTGTGGCAGCACTATGAGCTGGTGCTCCGTCTTGCTGGAATATTATTTCCCCATTACCTCGCAACTCATCCAGACGGGGACCTACTTCCATCTGAAGTAGATCTAAATATTTCCGCTCATTTAAATTCCCGTCTATAAAAAACGGCCCCAACATGTTATTCCCCACTATTCCCACCCAAACATTAACTTTCTGAGGCCACTGCGTGTTAGCCTCTCGAATCTTATAAGGATTTTGTCGTGCCCAAATTCTTTGGTGTTGCTTGTGTACCGTCTCATCCAGAGCATATGTGCACTCGTCAAAAAACAGTATTCTTGTTAAAACATTTGGATCGTTATTTATTCTTTCCATCCAATATTGGCAAAATTCCATTCTTGGGAAGAAATCTGTTGGTAACAATTTCTCAACATTTTTAATCTTATAAGATTTGTACTTTTCGGTCTTCAGCGCTTTATGGTAACTGCTTCTTGAAATTTGGAACTGATCGGCAAGCATATTTAAGCTTGTGGAGCCCTCCTTTTCAACTATCAAACAAATGTGTATTTTGGTCTCTTCTCTAACTACAGATGGATTTCTAATTCGTTTCTTGTGGTCACAATTTACGCAGCCTGTGCTCTGGAATTCATTGTAACTTCGAGACACTGTCGAAATACTTAAAACTGGCCGATCAGGATATGCTGCAGCAAAGTTGTCAATAATATCCCTGAAGGACATTCCTTGGATACATGCCGTAACAATTTCCACTCGTTCTGCAACTGTGTACATAGACATTTTTTTCGTAAATTTACTTGTCAATAGTGAAGTGACAAGCGATGTCATCTAGCATAAAATGTTTAAATGTTTACGCTACGTTGATTTTGTCACTCAATTTTGTGCGAATTAATTACAACTGAAAACGAAAAAATAATTAAAAAGAACAACTTCAAGTCATTACAACATTGTACAATTGGTAGAAAAATGTTTGATTTATTAAATGAAATTCAAATTTCTTTCAAATTTGATCCGCAACAAAAGTTAACAAGGGGTAGAATTTTTAGCATACAAATCCCTATGTTCCACGTTAAAAAAAATGCACGGTAGATAAAATTGATATTATACAGATTACCAAAAATAAAATCAACAACAAAATAGTAATAATAATACTAATACATAAATGAAAAGGTATCAAACCTGCAAGGCAAAGAGCATGTCAAAAATGCGCTTCTTAAACAAAGGAAATGCCAATCTTATCTTAAACCTGTGCTTTTTGTTAACTTCATCCTGTCCAAACCCGCACACTAAACACTTGGACACCATATTTGTATCAACATATAATTAATACGATGTACGAGAAAGGATTGTAAAAATATGTCAAACGTGTCAAATTTGAAATGTAGTTTCGAATTACATAACCACAGCATAACAAACATTTCAATAAAGTCACTATATCTAACAAAGTACCGCAATTAGGACGCCATATTGATTCCAATAGCAACTGAAATGTAGTGAGTAGCGCGATTTTTAAATGTCCAGTTTAAGTGACTTTATGGAATTGACAGATATTATGACGATTTTCAATATTATTTATTGTTTAAATTTGTTTTAGTAACTATACATGCATTTTTTGTAAATAAAACGAAATATGTATTATGGCAAGCTTATATTTATTTTTTGACAACGGATCTCATAGTAATGCTTCTACTATTTTTATCACAAGTTGTTGATACACTGTCTCTTATACACACTACATTGTTTTATACTCTTCCTTAGTGCTTTCCTCAACTTTTCGATCAACAGTGTTTGAGTTTCTTGTATGTCACCATCAGAAAGCAGTACGATCATTTCTGGATCTGGATCAACTAATACCATCGCCTCATCTTCATCTACCCGATCTTTCTCATCTAACAATCCACAATGTATAATGTAATAACTTAATAAACAGACTCATAAACATTAGTTTTACAATATGCAATATAACTACAACAGGTAAATAAAGTATTTCAAATTCATACCATGACATAAATCATTTAATGTAATATTGCTAGGGACATCTTCTGCAAGTTTTTCATTTATACGTTTCCTTTTCCGGCCTGAAGTTTCACCAAATGAACTTGCTTCCGTTATTATTGTCTCATCGGTGTTGTAATGTATGGAATTAGATGAACGTTCATTTTCTGTTAATAAATCTGGAACTGCATCTGGACGTAACAGTTTTCGATTATCCATCCGTTTTTGTTCGAATTGTTTTTCCGAAAAATGAATCTAAATGTTTTCTAATCAAATTAAACGATATATTAGGTTACTGAGCACTGAGCACTTACCTCACAGGTCATAGACATTGGGCTTAAGTCACCTTGTCCAATACATTTCATCCATACTTCTTTCCGTTGTGTGTTACGTTTGCCTTATTGTCAAAACAAATAAGATAATAGCTGCTTTCGTTCGTATTAATCATAGTGATCACGTATTAATGAACATGAACATATGATCAAGTAATCATACCCGGACCGTGTTCACTACAAACGAACATGCAAAAGTTGGATGCATAGATGGCGCCAAATGCGCAAAGCTTAAATTAGAAAGTTGAACATTCTTAAAATGTGAATTGTCACTACTTCCACCTTGCATACTTCTTTCCATCTTTTCCACGGCTGCGACTACAAGATCAGATGCCACTACACGCCTTTTTTAAAGGTTATGTTGCCGTTATGTAAACTAATCACAATCATCATAATCACAGTGAACACAAAAATTGTCTGATTCAGCGGGGTAAGGGGTTTGCTAATCGTGATTACTTGTTTCACAAGTGGGGGGAAAGTGATCATTGCAATCGAACACGTGCGTTGTCTAAACTGATCGTGTGATTATGAATCACGGGTACGAACGAAAGCACCTAATATAATAACAATTAGATAAAGTATGTACAGTGGTGGGAAGTTTAAATGAAACACCTCACGATGCGTTTCCTTTTCTAGCGCCAGTTCGGCGACGTGCACTAGACAAGGAGACGCATCGTTAGCTGTGTCAGTTAAACTTCCCACGATAGTACATATATATTAAATACATTGCATTTATAATTACATACCACTTGGCAATCGGAACAGACGATATCCATTTTCGCTTCTGCTTTTGCATCGTGCAACACAGCAGCCAGTTATTGTCACAACAAATACAAACGTTTCTTACTATGTATAACACCAATTATAACACATTACATATAAATAAGCGACCAACGAGGGATTTCGTGATTTCGTGTTTTTACAGTAATAATATGACAGCAGTCAAACGGCCATTTTGATTCCAAAATATATCTTTCTCTCTCTTACTCCTGGTCCTTACCAATTGCGGTACTTTGTTAGATATAGTGACTTTACATTTCAATTGACGTTAGCGCCATCTCATCTCCAAGTTCAGTGAATCTGACAAAGATGGTAGAGTATTCAAATTTACGTTTGCTAAACAAGGATGAGTACTCTGGATAAAATCTAGGATTAAGTTGCCTGTCTGGATTGTTTAGTCTGTGTCCAAAACGTCAATGTGTCAAAGTGACAATAATTAACATTAATTTCAAATGTATTTTCTTCCAAATCCAGATAATATAAAAACACTAAACCGTCCAAATTAGTTAGTTTAAAGTATAAAGCTCATCCAGAACAGAATATAACAATTAAAAGTTAAAGAAATACCATAAAAAAAGATAATATATCAGGAGCGACAAAAAATGTAATGTAATATAAACGTCTTTGAAGTATATAATAATAATAATAATAATAATTGGGAGAAGTAGATTCAATGAAACGGTATTAAACAGGACCTATTACAAAAATTACGAAGTATGTAATTAACAGTCAAAACAATGAAAAAACGAAACTAACATAAGTATGAATAGGTATATACCTACATATATAACTTTATTTATCTTTCGAAATATAAGGTAAATATAATAAATTTTAAAAACTCGCACCCTTCTACCTACGCCGATGAAGAAAGGAAATTTTCCAGTTAAATAGACTTTTTTTGTTGTCATTTTCGCGTCAACAACAGATGTTGCAGTTCACCATATGAATAGTGCTATTCAGTAACTGCGTGTTGTTTACATTATTTCTTTGCTCTGTCGTAATTTAAAGCTGGCACGTCCGGTGTCTACTAATGAGTCAGAAAATAAACAATTAAAGTAAAACGCTGTGTCACTTGATATCATCGGATGTTGCCGGCTGGGTACCTATACACAATGATTTACATGTATTCCCTATAAAATAAAATGAGGTGTGGGCACAACACGACTTTCTTATACGTGCATGCGCTTCAAATTATGCAAACGTTGTTCCAGTTTAAGTTTTAAATACTTTTATCTTCTTAAAAAAATAAACCTAAATGAGTAAATGTGTTGCTTTAAGTCCGAATTTTAAAATGGTTTTCATACAAAATTGTTAGAAATTCTGTCTTAAGTACTTCTATATTCTTAACTCTCTATAGAATGCATAATTTGCGAGATATTGAAAAAAACTGCTATTCGATAAGAGTAAAAGTGTTACTTCCTGTCCAAATTATGAATTTTTTTTGTACAAAAAATGATCCAATTCAAGCTCTAAATACTTTTGGATTTCTGCTGAATCTGTATAGAATGTATAATTTGCGAGATATTTCCAATTTTGAAATTCGACCTGAAGTAGCACTTTCACTCTTATCTAATAGCCGTTTTTTTTGAAGATATCTCGCAAACTATTTATTATTTATTTATACATATATTATTTTTATACTTAGTAGTTCACGAAATATTGGTGAAATTTGATTTTTTCAATAAAGTAAACTAATACTTGCGATCTATCGATTTAACTGAAAATCTCAGATCTCAGTAGGGAGATTATACTCGTAAATACAAAAGGTGGGGTTGATGGCTTTACCCGTTGACTGCTATCGTGATCAGACACATAGGGAGAGAGAGACATTTTTCAAAAACCACTTTTTTGGTATCACGGGACTTCAAAAAGCCGCTATCGTGGTCACACGTTCGCACGCACACACACGGTTGAAACACTACATATAAGAAAGTAAAAAAGATTGAACTATCTTATTTTCATCTTCATTTTTTACAGTTCTACATATAATCTTGAATTGTTGAGTCATTATTCCATTGACAATCACATTTTCAACTTAAATGTGATTCATACTTACTATGTTGCATTCTTTATTTTGTTCTACTTTTAAGGAATTATTAATCATAAACAAGTAGAGCTAGTGTTTAATATGGTATTACCCAAATTCGAGGATCTTTTCAACAAATATTGCGATGAAACAGTCTGTGTGAAGCATTTATTACAAATCTTATTGGCTTTTCCATACAATGATCAGTTTATTGTTATACATAAATTAGTAAGTTAATAGTTTTAAACCCATTTCCTGTTATTCTAAAAGGGACAATATGTAAGATTTGCTTTATTTTATAAATTGCAGTCGATACTGGGTATCCTAGAGTGCTTATCAAAATACTTTTCGAAAACAAATGAGAGTGAAGTACTGGATATGATAAGTGAAGTATTTTCCAAGACGTGCAGTATTTACTGTCCATTAAAAATGCATTGTGCAAACATACTCATAACAATGTGTAAATGCACTATCGAATCTTACAAACAAATTTCGGAAAATAAGGTAAGAAATACATTTCGCAAATCACATACTACAGCACGGTTTGTTTTACAATTATTACATTAAAGTATTCAAGATGAGATGCCTTACTGTCTGTCCTACACCTTTGCTCCATTTATTAATGTGTAATCATATTTTATTCCTGCTATCCATTTGTCCTAATATAGCTTTATTCGTAGGTATTTTGTGTAATTCCAAATTCTTTTAGTTTCATATTACTAAAAATAATAAAATTCAATAGATTCTGCTTGATTCTCTTGAAGTTTTTCGATTGTAGAATTTGTTATGCGTTCTAGAATTATACTCTTTATAAGCCACTAAAAGTGTACTCGTTTTTCGCAAGGGGAAAGGATATTTTATCCAAGATCAAGATCAACATAAAACCCAAAGCAAACATTCATAGACAAGAGACACACTCTTCCTTTAATATCAGTGGACAGCAGGATAATCAATTTACAATTTTCAGATAATGACAAATTTCCCGTTTTGGTTATTATACATCCTGTACGGGTTTCTTTGAATTTCACACTGTTTTAATGTCATCAACTTTATGATTAATTGTTCCGGGATTTTGAACTCTCTCTTTATGTATCGTCATTTCGTCCTATATGTTATGCTTTTTTTTAATGAAGTCAATTTTATTTTTTCGATTGTCGTTATATCCTTTGCTGAATAAAATGCTTTCGCTAAATGCGGTATCCCAAAAAAGAGAAGCCAGGTAATGTATACAGTAGGTATTCATCCAGCATATAGGCGTTTAAGTTGTGTTTTTTCGTGTAAGGTATGACTTTTTTGGTCTGCATAGTAACTGAAATTCATATTTAATATAAAACAAATTAGTTTAAATTACGTTTTAGGGATCTTGGAAAGAAGAAAATATAGAAGTTATATTATTACAATTGCAAAGTTTGTTTAAACATCACAAAATTCCTCTTAATTGGAATATAGATGTAATACAGGGAATGTTCTCGGAAATTACACATTTGAATGAAAAATTGTTATCTTACAACGTGACCTGCAGTTATGAATATGAAAAGTCTGTATTTCGTAATGCCTTTGCAAAAATCTTGTCAAATGAAAATCAACGAAGAGAAGATTTCGAAAATTTGAGGAGTAAATGTGATGAGTTTTTAGAGGCGTGCTATAGTTATCTACTGGATAGCACGTCTAAAATTATTATTGATAAGGTAAGGAATGAACACTTGATATCATACCAGAGAAATAAATCGTAAACGGAACATATCTGTATTGACAGTGTATTTAAGCTTGAATAGGTTACTATAGGTATCTTTCTTAGTATTAAGTATAAAAATTTGTTTAAATTAGCAAAGGCATAGTTTAGAGTGCTGTCTCCTTTCTGCCGAGAAAACTATTAAATTCCGATAAGTTTAGATATTATTCGCTTTTCCTTTATAGTAAAAATCTCTCTAAATATAGAAGGCATGAGAAACTGTTTCATATTAAAGTTAAAATTTGTTATATTTTTATATTCCCAGATATTGAAAGCTATTTGCAAATGGGCGTCAGTCGTACATCAAAATTTGCAAAAGATTAGATTTAAAAAAGTAGCAATATAAATGTTTAGTAATACCAAATCGAAAGCCAAATTTAATAACTCAAGATAACGTTCATTTGTGTGGGCAACTCATCCGAATATTTGACCCCGAAAACAGAAGCACAAGTTAGTGCATGTAAAACTACGCACTCAACGACATTCAAAATCACTACGATATACATATTAACTAATATATAGTATAGTATATGTATACAAGGTGTGTATAAATTGGCGGACCCACTACACGCGGCGATGTTCTTCGTTAAATTCGGAGTCCAAAATCCTAATACGAAAATGTTGTACCATGCTCCACATCTTTGCACGAGGTTCCTAAAGTTTGGACTTTCAGTCTTGAAATAAGCATTATTACTTGATATATGTTGACAGAAAGAGCTACAATTTAGAAGAAAGAAGAATTGTTGTTATTATCCTTTCGTTAAAGTTTTCTTTTTGATTTTAAAGTTTTTTTTTAATATTTGTTTATTAACTTATTTTGACGAAAAACACATCTGACAACGTTGTAAAACAATAAGTAGGCCGCCTATTGTTGTTCTAGTCAAATCCATTACTACTGTCAAATTTTGACACTTTGTAATCTACCTATTTCATTCGACTTGCTTATTTTTCGTGTTTATTTATTTGTATAGTTTTCATCAGTTTTCGGGTTTTCGTGTTTACTAGTTGTTCTGTTTGTTTGTTATGAATTTTACGTTCAATGAATATGCCGATATGTACATGATATACGGTTTCTGTTGTGGAAATGCTAGCATGGCAGGACAGGAATATCGAGTGCGTTTTCCAAATCGGAGGCATCCAAATAAAAATGTATTTCGAAGGCTGGACCAACGACTTCGTGAAACAGGTTCGTTTATTCCAAGAAATGCGAACGCAGGTCGACCAAGGCAAAGGCGTACCGTGCAACTAGAAGAGCAAGTTCTAGCCACAATACAGGAAGATCCCTCTGCGAGAACCCGTCAATTAGCTTCTACACTAAATATTCCCAGTAATAAGGCTGTTCATTTGGTTCTACGAGAAAACTTGCCTCATCCATACCATGTTTCTAAAGTTCAGCCTCTTTACGGAAATGATAACTTATTTCGAATCAATTATTGCAATACAATCTTAAATAGAATTCAGGAAGAAGGTGACTTTTTAAGACGTATTCTTTGGAGTGATGAGTGCATGTTTACCAGAGATGGTGTGTTTAATACTCATAATTTTCATCATTGGGCAGATGAAAATCCACATGAATTTCGCGAATACGGTCACCAAAGAAGGTTTTCTGTTAACGTTTGGCTGGGTATAATAAACCACAGGGTAGTGGGATCAATTTACTTACCAAATCGCCTAGATGCCGGTGAATATTTAAATGTTTTAGAACAAGTTATTGATGAGATACCGCTGAACGTACGCCGTAATATGATTTACATGCATGATTGAGCTCCTGCGCACTTTGCTCGTAATATAAGAGACTGGTTGACTGAACACTTCCCAGACAGATGGTTTGGTCGTGGCGGTCCCCTTTTGTGGCATGCGAGATCCCCCGATCTCAATCCATTAGATTTTTTTGTTTGGGGTTTCATTAAAGGTAAAGTTTATGCTACACCTCCACAGCACGCTGACGAAGTTAGAGCCCGAATTGAAGCCGCAGTATTAGAAATCACACCAGAAAGACTTGAGCGAATAGTACAAACGATACCACAAAGATTGCAGCTATGTCTACAAACTGATGGATTTCAATTCGAACAATTATGTAGGTAATAATTACATTGATTTCTATCAAGAAGATGTACAAAAATTAGTCAATATTATCAAAAAAATTTTAAACTTTGTAATATTTTCGTAATAAATATGTAATCTAAGAAACCAATTTTATTTCGTTTGTTTCTTTTTTAAATTTAAAATGTAAAGTTCACATGACGACGTGTAAAAATGTTCCGAAGATTATAACTAGCACATGCGTGTTCAATGTTGCCAAATGTATGTTTCTTTCAAATTCATTCTGAAGACAAAGGAAGCCTGATACATCGTTTTAGGATTAGGACTTTTAACTCAAAATTTGACCAAGAATGTCGCCACGTGTAGTGGGTCCGCCAATTTATACACACCTTGTATAGCTCAATTTTGCAGTTTATTAATCATCATGTAATACGAAGCGATTTCTTTGTCAATCGTGTTTTATAAGTGATATTGCTTACTATTCCAGTTGCATGTTTTTTAAACAGTAAGGCTTAGGTAAATTTATACATTTTGATCATTACATAACTAATTTCACTTTAGTTTTAACATTTTTCGTGGTATATTAGGAGACGTTTCATTGATTTTCTACTTGAAAATTTTCGAGGTTTCGTTAAAACGTTGTAATAGTTTTTTCTCTTTTAACTTCTAGGCATTCGAATGTCTATGTGATTTTTACATTGAAATAGCGAATCACGTGTACAAGTATGAAGACACACATCCTCATGTCATGGCCTTGAAGAAAAGCGAAGACTCGTTTCATAAAAGTACTTTGTTGAAATATGTTAAGGAACACATATTTAATGATGCAGGTACAGCTCAATTATTTATAATTAATTTAATTATAGGTTTGTTCGTAGAGAAATCTCGAAGTAATCAGTCAATCTAATGTGAAATCAGTCAGAGTCGCCGCTGACTAATATGTGATTCCTCTGCGGACGAAGCTTATAGCTTCGAATTTATAAGTTACTTGAATCTCGGAACTCTTTAAGAAAAGATTTGGGATTAGGAATGTTGAATATTCGTGCTTTTTATAGTTGAATCTCTAGAATCCTGAACTTTCATTAACGTTCGTTCGTTTTTGACACTCACTAATAAAAGAGTTGACGCAAATATAGAAATTTTTCGAATTCGGTTTTTGTTTAGATATTTCTAGAAAGAAACTGTATACTATATAAATAATTGATGAGATCATAAACGTATTTGCATGTGTATATATGCTACCGCTCTCGGAGGTTTGCCCAAATAGAAAAATTATAAAAATTTAAAAATACCCAAAAAATAAAATTACCAAATAATATATATATTTCCAAATGTATGTAATATAATAGAAAAGAAAAATAATTGTAAATTAATAAAGAAGCAATCAATAACATCTCATAAATTATACTCGTTTTTTGTCAAGAAATCTTCCTTGGATTTGAGTACTATCTGAACAATTCATTTTTCGATTCCCTAGTAGCAAAATCACTATATGCACACTTCTTCTACATTAGCAAATATATATTTTCATCCTTCTCTAAAATTGTGATTTTGCTGCTTGGGATTGTTTCGCCCAGTATATTTTTACATTTGTTTTGAAAAGTATTCCAAAGTTATTGCGTCGCAGTAGGACAAGTTTTTCTCGCCCTCCTATCGAGTTCATCCTACATCAAGTCGTTGAGATTCAAATCCGTGCTTTGAGGCAGCCAAATCATTATTTTCAAAATGTTTCTGTTTGTTTCGATGTCAAATAATTTATGCATATTTTGGCATTATATTTTGGATGATTTTCGTGCATAAAGTTTTGTTCAATTAAGCGCAAACCATCCTTTGGTGTTGATTACTTCGACACAAAATAGTTTTCGCACACCTATTTGTCCATGCAAGTTACCCACTTGTCCGCGACTGTTTACCGTAATTATTGAAATTCCGCGTTGTGCTATGCGGTTGAATTCTGCTGCTATTTCTGGTGCTGTTTCTCTACGATTATTTTTGCTAATTAGCTGTATCATCCGCTTCTGTAGTAATTCGAAACGGACCTGGACGTGTACAGTATTTAACACCCCATGTGCCTTTATGCCGACGAATAGCATTATTAACTATAAATTTTGAAATATTTGTGATATTCTGAAATTAAAACTTTACGTTAACTTACTGGTTAATTTGTTCAACGAGTTCATTAATTAACACATCGTTCCTGAAAGTGATCTCCAGTTAATTAATGATTCCCATAGCTAACGCTTGGCTGCAGTCTAAACTCATAATTATTATAAAATATAATAGATGTCGCTACAGTTGTCATTGTCAAAACCGCCTGAAGTATTAAGTTTGTTCATTGCGTGATCACTATTTGAAATGGGTCACAAGAAAGCAATGGGGAAGAAGAATTTTACCGAAATGAAAAAAAATTGTTTTTTGAAGTTGTCGTTGGCAAGAACAAACATATCTGGGAAAACAAACAATGACAAAAAATAAATCAGCGTGGCTGGAAATGATGAGAGAAATTATTTATCAAAATTAAGCAGACAAGGTACGAGTGCAGTTTTGAAGTAATTATACGGATTAACATACTACAATATTGTTTATGTTTAGCAAAATTTACACGAAACAAAAGGGATTTCTCATAAGAAGTTATTTTGTTATTAATTTGTCACTGAATATTTACTTTCACCCAATGAAGTCAAAAAACAAACACAGTGACGCCCACCTAACAATTTAACGAAACGTGAACGAAACACAGTTACGTAAATGTCATGTTAGTTTGTACCAAGACAACGCATGCGTCATTTTATTCAACTGACCCAAACGGGCGCGTTAATTGTGCAACACCGTAGTCTGTTTTATCGACTATTTAAATTAACTATTAATTAATTAAACTCGCTTGCAGAAACCGACTATTAATATTTTCCTTATTTACTGACGTTTTGCTAAGTCAATTGGTTTTCCGCGCGGCATTATCATATAGGTAAAAATTAAATGATTACGATTACACAGGCCAATAACGTTTTTGAGTCAGTAACTGACAAAATGAAACAGCATATACGAAGTACAAATTAATTGAAACGTGTTAGTATTGGCTAAGCTCTGGTTAGTTAAGTTAAAGTAAGTAAATAAATATTTTGTACCATAATTATAACAAAACAAATATATTGAGAGTTTATAAATCTAAGAATAACAAAAAAATACTCCAATAATGGCCCAAAATATAATGAAACTAATAAATAAATAAATCAATTTAAGAATTGATACACAAACCAGTAAGATTAATATATTATTATTATTAAACGGGGGGATATTAACGTTATTTCTGGGAAATGGAAGATAAAAGGAAAAATAAGGACCTGTGAAGAAAGCTATTGTAAAAGAATCCACTGGAGAGCGAAGGGATCGATAACGAGAGGGGAGTAAGGAGTAGTTAAAGTCTGCATTACTCTGCATTGTTGTTCTAATCTGCTAGATTGCTACGCTTTAGGGAGGGGATAAGCTGACAGATGCTATTATTTTGGGTATGTATAAGGATTTAGTATTCTTAAGCGGCCTCGACATGTAATCCTAATTTTATTGGCTTTAGCCATCAAGTTACATTTCAAGTTCTACAATAAACAGAAGATCTGCTGACAGACTTATTTCACTAGTTAACAAAGTTCTTACCCTAAGTCAGTAACTGATAAAATTAAACAACATATACAAAGCAGGCTTGTTCAGACGTGATCTAACTTGTTCACTCATTGGCGTGTATTTTAAAGTTATTGCAATTATTTTGGGTATGAAATCAGATTACACCAAATACTGTTACTTTTTATGTATTTGACACAGGCGTGACAGAAAAAAACACGGCAAAACTTTATACCTGAAGACAGTGGCGGCTCCGGGCGTGAGCAACCACACAGACAAGACCGACTCGCCCATTATCGGCGATGTACTCCCAGATGTCGAGCATATCACCGACAACAAACGAAGCAGTCCCGTACACGCAACTGCACCGCCAAAAGGCGCTCACCAGCCGCCACTGCCTGAAGACATAATCAACCTTTAGTGAAAAAAGAAGAGATCATAATACCACATCTGCTCGTAGAAGTAGGGCTCACGACCAACTGTCTTAACCCATTGAATCAAGAAGGTGACGGTTTTATATAACTTCGAGAAAAGTTCTCAAAATTAGCAAAATAAAAACTAACAGAAACTATTTTTTTGGATCTCTGATACAAGAAATAGTATGTGATAGCAGTTAATTTGAAACCAAATTAAATGCTCGGGAAAAAACTGCGTGGGTGACCATGGTACAAGTATTTTTAGCAAACAAAAAAACAGAAAATACAAACTTATCATACACATGGTAGAAGTATTTCACTTTTGTCTGAAAATTATGGGCGGAGTTAGCGATGAGTATAGCGAGTGCTTTCAGAAAGATATATTGGGCAGAGAGAAACGGTACCAAGACAAATGGAAATCTGTGATGTTAACACACTACTAAGACAATGATAGATTTCGTAACATTTTTAATTATAAGATTTTGAAATATATAGTAAAGTATGTCACAAATTCAAAATGAAATTAGAACTAACTTGACCATCTACCTTTTATTAAAATAAATATTTTTATGTTTTCTATAAACATTTTTAATATAGGTCATTTTATGGTAAAATCAAAAACTGGAATTTCTTAGTAACTGTTATTAATAGAAATTAACGCTGAGTGGAAGCAACTACAAACTAATCACAACCTGGTAAGAAACAATTACTTTGTATATAAAGTTGGTACCTGTATTTGAGGTCCATGGGTTTATTCAACAAAGACGTGAATTTTGGAATATTTAAACGTTTCTGATAAATAGGAATGCGTTCATTTATAATACGCAGATACACAAAAGAGTCAGTAATATTCTATTTTAATATTAGTTTTAGATTTACACTATTACGTAAATATTGAGTTTCAAATTGGTGTTTCTGTTTTCTTTCTTATTCTCTGTTTCTCTTGTTGGTCCAACTTCCTGGAGCGGTACTGTCTCTTTAAGGTCTATTACGCAGGCCCGTTTTTAATATAGTCGAAAACTAATATAATAATATAGTCTAAAAAATATCAAAATATTGTACACAATCCCAGCGTATTTATGTGGGGAGGTAGTGGTAGACTATCTGTAGTTACTACATTCTGGTAGTTTCTGGCCTAGAAGAACGCGATCTGCAACTAAACGATTGCGCAAATCGAGTACTTATAACAAGCGACATACAATCTGAAACCTGATTTTTTTTATTGGAGCATTTAATGACAAAGGAAGCCCACATATCGAAACTTGATAAAGAACATATGTGATGAGAGATCCTTTATGTACGTATGTCTGCACTGTCAGGGTGTGGAGGAACTATCGCTTAGGGTCGACAACGATAGCGAAGCCACAGTGCGATAAATAACCAACCATACAATCTATGTGTCACGCCAAGTCTCCAAGCTGATTGGGCTCTATCACTAATTACATATGAAATAAATGTAAGCTGATCGAAATGGTAACTGATTTGATAAACCACGATTCTGGATGCATGGCGTCGACGGTTCAGTGCGAATGCGACTATTACCGAGTTACTCTATGGTGTCATGCTGACAGTGTTATGTTGTGGGCGATGTTTCCTTGAGACAATTTAGGCTATATTGTTCTCTACTGGGGAACGACATTTTTAAGGGGACATAATGCTCTGCCATATTGCCAGAATACACTTCATTAGTGTTATGTCACACAGAATCATCATATGTGGCAACATGGGAAACTAAACAAAATATTGTCATGCTTAAGTTAGAATTTTATTATTTATTTATGTTCTTTTATTTTGTTTGAAAACTGTTTGCTTTGTTGTTATTTTCACTAAGCTCGGATTATATGCACTAATAAATGAAAAATACGCATAGAAATATGCAAAGCAGTAGAATATAATATTTATTCATATAACATAAGAAATGAATAAAACTCTTTCGTAATTCAAATGTTTTATTTCCTATAAGTAGAAGTATATTAGTTTACCAGAAACTAATATAATTAATTAATTGGTTTTGTTATATCAATTAATTATGAAGTCTTTCCAAATTACATATTTGAATTGATTGTTGTCTCTATAACTTGAAAATGCCTAAATAGTGAAAGCGACTTTTTAACGTCTACGGAATTTCTACGCCCAAATTTTGTATTTTGTATAATATCCAGGTCTAAGCATACATCTACAAATTTTCAAATGTCTAAATTACGTTTAAATGCTTGGAAAATAACTCTACCTACTTCGACATTTACCACAGACAACCTTTTTAGTTGCCTGTGGTAAAGTTCGTTTAATTTCCAAATGACAGTGTATTACGAAAAGTTGTTTATCTCCTCTTAAAGGGTGTGTGAAGTTAGCTCCCTCTTTTTTCGAAAATCGAAAATCTGGTCCCAAAGCATTTCAAAGAAAATCAAAATCAGATGAGAAAATGGGGAAAACGAAAGCGAAGAGTATAAAATCGGACCCAAAAAAAATATATTGACGGTTGTTCGATGTTGTTTAGGTTTGTTCTAAATATTGTTCGAAAGCATCAAAATCGTATCTCTTGTAGGGCAAAAGATATTGCAAAAAAAGAAATTCGCAAGTGTGAAGTTAGTTTTTCGGAAATCGAAATTCTGACGGCTGTTCCAGGTTGTTCAAAGTTTGTTCTAAATTGTTCCAAGGTATACAAAGAAAAAATCATAATCGGCCGAGATAATAGGAAAACACGATTTTTTGCGTGCTCCTTCTTTTTCTGTCGTTTGTTCCACGCTGTTCTAGAATTGTTCTAAACATTGTTCTAATACATCAAAACTGTATCTTTTGTAGATCAAAAGATATTGAAATTGTTTTAGGTTTGTTCTAAATTTTTCCAAAGAAAAAATCAAAATTATCGGAGACAATAGGAGAAACGATTTTACAATGGGTGGAATGAATCGCACTTTCCGAATATTATAGTGTAGTTGAACATTTTATTATGATGTAGCTCTATACTCAGACGCAGAAAATGAATAATAATAGTAATATATATAGTTGTGTCGCTCTCGCAACCAACATGCGCCACTAAATTAAAATGGCGTCAAATTTGAGATGTTGCAAAATTTTACCTGCCAAGTAATATAAGCTGCAAAAGCCATTTCAGGACTGTCATAAATAATAATATTCATACACCTTTTGATATTTGTTATAATTGTCATCAAAACATTTTAAATTTGTCAACAATGCTTGCCCCCATAACAGCCAAATCTTGTATAAAATATAGTAGATGTAGAAAATATAATATTTAATAGCTTTAGTTATAATATTTAATTTGTAAATGGCTTGCAAGTAATACCACGCGATCATTTAAATTCTAAATTATAGCAGGCGGGATTTTTTTGATTAGGTTGTCCAGAATGTCAATTATTGATTAATTGAAATTTGCGGTTATGTTATACTTTGTGACATTTGTGAATCTTATGTGTAATCGATTTAAATTTAATGGAAATGATAGCATTACAAGCTAAATTAGTTTTATTGTGAATTACAAAAGGTGTTCAAAGTGTTCTCCCCCTGTTGCAATGCAACTGTTAACCCTCCGTTTCATATTTTCAAAAACATTTGCCAACATCTGAAGGGTTATAGCGTTACTGGATTAGAAATTGCCTCTTGTAGTTCTTCAAGATTTTGTGGGTTATTTTTGTAAACTGTGTTTTTCAGATACGGATAAATGAAATAATCAAGAATCGTTAAGTCCGGACTGCGAGGCGGAAATTCAATGACTCGATTATCATAAAACTCGCGAATTCGAGCCATACTTTCCCATGTTTTGTGAGCTGTTGCATTGTCCTGTTGGAAATACCCATGTAAAAGTTCGTCATCATGAAGATTTTGTAAAAACGGTTCAAGTAAATTATTTCGATATCTCTCAGCATTTATCGTTCCTTCAAAAAACACAGGTCCATATATACGCCTTCTAGAAACCGCTAGCCAAACACCAATTTTCTGCGGATGGAGAGGCGATTGAATAAACTCATGAGGATTCTCCGAAGACCAAATACGCATATTTTGTTTGTTTATATAGCCGGATAGGTGAAACCATGCTTCGTCAGAAAAAAATGTTAAATCCAAAGTGTTGTTGTTATTTAAATTATTCAAAAACCACTGACAGCATTCTATTCGTCAGTGGCGGCTCGGGGCGTGAGCAACCACACGGACAAGACCGACTCGCCCATTATCGGCGATGTACTCCCAGATGTCGAGCATATCACCGACAACAAACGAACCAGTCCCGTCCACGCAACTGCACCGCCAAAACGCGCTCACCAGCCGCCACTGCTATTCGTACAGGAAAATCTCGAGGGAATAGCTCTTGAACGACGTTAATCTTATGGGGATAAAGATTTAAATTTTTTTTTAAAATTTTTTGACAAGTTCCATATGAAAGGTTTATTTCTTGTGCTAATCTGCGAAGAGATTTTTTGGGAGACTGTTTCATTCTTTCTGCAACATCTGCCACAATCTCAGGAGTCCTTTTTTTGGGCGCGCCACTACCAGCTTTCCTACCTACAGTTCCAACATTATGAAATTTCGCCACACATGTTTAAATTTCTTGGACTAATTTTTGATAATCCGCAGGAAAATTAGGGAAGGCATTTTGAAAATCATTCGCCATTCCTTTTCAGCTATTTTTGTTTTAATTTCTTTTGAGCAGCAACTGTTATCGAGATGTTTTATGTTTTCTGGCATGTGGATGTATAGCTTTACACCATAATAGTGAATAATGCCTTGTCATCGATAGCCTTTGTCTCGGAATACGCAGTTTATTACATTCTTGGGTGTTACAACACTCGCCTGACGGCTCGTGTTGTAATTTCATCTTCGTGGGTAATAGCTATCATTACACGCTTGTTGAATAATATACTATTACCTGCCGCTAATGTCTATCAACACAGACATGATTGTATGACATTAAACATAAATCGTTTATCCCTGTCATAAGTCACTATATCTTTATATCAAATTTTTGCGGTTGGCGATAAAATTTTTCATACACCACGTCAATAAAGTGCCTTTAACGAACTCGTCTGTTATTTGTCTCGCACGCTTAGCTCATAAATCAGACTCGTTCGTTTAAGCATCACTTTACTGACTTGGTACATAAATAACTATTATGTATTTAATGTATAAAGAGAGCCGCTCGGCAGCAAAAAAGCAACCGAATACCAAAATGGCTCTTTACACTCAAAATATATACAAAATTGTTTCTACGGTCCGACATAAATGACAAATAATTGAAATTTATTTATAACAAGCAACTAGAGAAACATCACTGTGTAACTAGTATAAGTAAAATAAGTAATCTCTAACAATTCCGGCCCACACATTAACAGATAATTGATGTTGATGACGGGTTTCGAAGGTTTCGTGTGGGTTTTCTTCTGCCCATTATGAAAATAAATAATATCATGTCTACAGAAATTAGCACCATTTCTTCCACTTATGGAATTCTAAGTGTGCGTGTGTGCTCGCTATGAGCCGTATGTTTTTTACAATTTTCCATTTCACTAAGACGTTGGTGAAAACGAGCAAATATCGACTTATGCGGGATTACACGGTTCGGGTATCGTTCTTCATGAAGACGTCTAGCTGCACGTGAATTACCATTGGCAAGACCGAAACAAAGTGCATATCGCACAAGTATTTATGTATAATTCATATTAGAAAACTTTGACAATACCTTGACATAACTTTGACACAATAATATTGAAATGATAAATATCTTCCCCTCAAAACGAATGTTTTCGCAGAAACGGCTGTGACATTAATGGTGGAATTCTGTAACTTCTCGGAAGCTCCGGCTATCGTAGGCCCTGGCAACGAAGTGACGTTGCGATGACGATTTCAGAATTTTTAGAAGTGACGTAGAAGTGTCAATTTACGATTTTTTGCACATAACCTTTATGTTTAACATGTAAACAAACATCATCTCGTAAACATATACCAAAATCTTTCAATTTAAAATTTTAACTAATAAGAAAATTGTTTGAAATATAATATAGCGATTGCTTTTTTGCATTGCATTTTTTTTTAAAGAAAATGCACGGAACATTTTGTAATGCCAAGACATAGTATAACCATATGTTTATACTGCTAGCAAGATAGCACGAAACACTTTGGAAAATTTCAACAAGAACTGCTATCATTAGGAGAGTTTCAAAGGACGTAGTATCGCACTAGTGTATAGTGAATTTGCAGATAAATGTCTTTTCAGGCACATTTATGGATGATGAAATGTGATTTTTTTATAAAGCCAACAAGAACAGATATCCCTATCAAGTGGACATTGTTTTTCTTACAAGAGTACCTAAACACAAAAAAATACATAAACCTAGCAGACAATATCCACAGAACATAAAGCATGTGAAATGTGCACAAACTAATTGTTTGAAAAAGTCTATTATGGTATCGTGTTCACAATAACTTCACAATTTAAAGTTGACTTTTTCATAAGATTTTCTAATAATAAAACTACATCAAATTGAGACGATGTTAAACTTTATATTATGTTGAAGAAGATAAGAGAAAATTTACCTGTTTAGTCAATGAATTTCTTTATTTGTAAGTCAAACCGCAAAGATTTTATCAATATGTAACTATATTGAACGATTAATGTTTTAGGCTCCAAAAAGGTAACATTAAGTTTTAATAGCATAGGCCAAAGTACATAAATGGTTGAAGGATATAGATGATTTTGTATTTAGAAAATCGACCAATCCTGTGCTGTATTGTTGTACTTGGTACACCAAATCATTCGATATTATTGCAGGATTTTGTTGTCGAGCCTCTGAAATTATAGTAATTGAAAGTTCTCTTTATTTGCAGTTTTTACAGAAGAGTAATATTCATTAGGCTGAAATTTGCACTTTGTCAACTCAAAAGAATGTAAAAAATTATTGTTTAATAAATTTACCAGCAAGTATTATAAAACAATAGAAGACATTTGACTCGTATAATTATACTAATATTGGATATGAATTATGTTTACTATAAAATCTTAACAATAAAGATCAAAAAGAAAAATAATAATACTGAACTAGAAATGTGAACTTTGAATAATAGGTACTCAAATAGAAATTGTTTGTATAAATATTGAAAAATAAAACACATTTTATTGTCAAATATATTTTTTTTTATTAACCTTACCATAAAAGTAGTGCTGAAATTTAAAAAAATTACAGTATGTGAATATAAAAAATATATATACAAAAGGAGGGTGTTCTTCATCGGCTAAAGGTGGAGCAAGTATATCAACATGTGTGCCATCAATTACACCTACATCTCGTGCACCCCATTTTTCATAAAAACTAAACAGAACAATAATTTTTAGAACGTTTAGAAAAGATATGATTGCCCTTGGTAAATATATGAACTGGGTGCTATCAATTAAACAAAATACATCTCCGGTCTCCCATTTTTTATCATAAAAACAAAATAAGGAATTATTTTTAGAATATTTTGATACAACATAATTACCCTTACTTAACACGATTCTTCGATTCACAATCACTGGGAAATTTTATCCATTCAGGGAATAAATTGTTTGATATTACAAGACAGGCCTGATGAACTATTCGACTTACTGAATTCTGACTGAGAGAAACAAGGCTATTAATACCAACACTATTCTGATAGCTGCCTGATGCTATGAAATTTAATGTTGTTAAGACCTGTAACAAATATATAATGTGCACTATAAAGTTAATATGCATTTCAAGTGATGTTTATGATAATAACCTTCAAATGTAATGGTATATTTGTTTGTTATATGTCCATCCAATAACTGGATCAGGTTTTGAACAGTGCCCTTATTCAGTCTAAACATTTGTTTAAAATGCCTGTTTGGTATTTCAAAAGGATATCCGTGATTTCTTAAACGTTTTCGGAATATACGCATATAATTTCTAAAATAAAGAAAATAGAGAATATTATGTATACTCTATATATTTTATATTATCGATTACCTACCTGTTGTGATCTTCATCTAATAATAATGCTATAAAGCCATTCATATTTGCAAATATAAAACAATAATAAATATAACGAATAAACAAACAGGAACAATAATAGATATAACAAATAAACAAACAGGAACAATAATAATTATAACAAATAAAGTAACAGAAACTATAAATATAACAACAGGAATAGTATATTAACAATAATTATATAATAATAATATAACCACAATATAACCAACAAAATCTTTACTCACGAACGTTTTGACATTTCTACGTCACTAACTGTAAAAATTCTGAAATCGTCATCGCAACGTCACTTCGTTGCCAGGGCCTACGATAATCGGAGCTTCCGAGAAAGTTACAGAATTCCACCATAAATCTTGTTAGTTATACTCTACGAGGAATGAACTATTCTTTCCTCATAGGTTATACTATAAAAAAAATGTAAAGTCACTATTAAACATCCTATAACTTTAGAACTATGTCGTTTAAGGCATACCCCCATATGAACTTTTATAATCATAATAATCCTAGGAATCAGCCCATAAAATTTGTCACATATATTTAGAATGGCTCTTTATATTTTCCCAAATAATATACAGTATTCATTTATCGACGACTAAACAATAAAGTAGGTATTATATTAATCACTATTGGTTAAGAATAGGACTCATAATACCCGGAGGGAATAATGAAATGCGATCGGGGAATAATGAGACATTACGTTGCCATTATTCCCTGCATTCCGCCAATAAGAACATAACGTCCCCAACGTTGTTGTAGTAACGATAGACAAGTCCGGCCATTTTACTAACGGTCTAACCGTCAAACGTTATATTGATATAGTAATCTGACATTTTGGTTTAATTATTCCGATTTTTTTAGTAATCTTGAGATAGTCGTAGATAAAGTAGTATATACTAACTCGCAATAATGACTATTATACCCTCGAGCCGAGTTACTCCCCCGCCACTTAACGGCTCGGTTCGTAAATTCGGCTTTCGGGAATAATAACTGTCATTATTGACTCGTTGTATAAACTACTATTATCGACGACTAAACAATAACGTAGGTATTATATTAATCACTATTGGCTAATAATAACACTCATAATACCCGTAGGGAATAATGAAATGCGACCAGGGAATAATGGGCCATAACGTTACCATTATTCACTGCATTCCGCCAATAAGAACATATAATGGGCCATAACGTTACCATTATTCACTGCATTCCGCCAATAAGAACATAACGTTCCTAACGTTGTCATAGTAACGATAGACAAGTCCGGCCATTTTACTGACTGCCTAACCATCAAACGTCATATTGATATAGTAACCTGACATTTTCGTTTACTTATTTTGATTTTTTTTAGTAATTTTCAGTTAGTCGTCGATAAAGTAGTGTATACTAACTCGCAATAATGACTATTATTCCCTCGAGCTGAGTTACTCCCTCGCCGCTTACGCGGCTCGGGAGTAAATTCAGCTCTCGGGAATAATAACTGTCATTATTGACTCGTTGTATAAACTACTATTATTTCAAAACATTATTGTTACTAAATGCTGATGCTCCTAACACAAAATAATATTAAGAGAATAGTAATTTTGGTTACATTATTAATGAAGATTAAAAGTCCTTCATAGACATATCGAGAATGATTATACCTTGCTAATAACAAGATTAACGTTTTCTCACAAGGTTGATGTTTTTTAAGTTTATTTATAGCTGGTATTTTATATTCCATTCCATAAAAGTGAAGACATTCTCGTATGTTTTGAAATAAATAATATATTTTCTGTCAATTTAGTATTGTTAAACAACAGCCTTTCGCAAATACGGTTGCTTTTTGGCGCATATACTATTTTACATTTATCTAAATATACCGCATGTGTCAAGTAACATTAGCCATAGGGGATCTGTGTATACGTATGTATGTATGTATGTATGTACGATGTATAGACACCGCGCTGCGACGTAATACATACATACGTATAGACTGAATCTGTATGGCTAATGGTATTTGACACAACCGGTATAACAATTTATCCTAATAAAGTAATGAAAAGGTTTTCAATTGTTTTAGTGAGAAAGTAGACTGCAACTACGTTATTTCAACAAGTTTACGTTACGGAGGCTACAAAAAATAAGCATAATCGGTAAAAACGTGGAAACGAAAACCATTAAAATACTAAGTGTCTAGTCTTATTCGTAAAATAAATAACTACGGGGGTCTGACATCAAACTTATGGATTTTGTTTGTTTTTATTTCGACCGATTATGACTTTCTTTGGAACCGTCGGAATTTCGATTTTTTAAAAAAGGGGACTGGAATAAATTTGATTTTTTTCCGATTATCTCGGTAAATTTTGATTTTTTTCGAGATTCTTTGGAACAATGTTCGAAAAAACGGGGGCTAACTCTCACTTTCAGTTTCTTTTGATATGTAAGATATAAGGGTGTGATGTGTTAGAACAATGTTTAGAACAAACCTAGAACTAGAACAACCGTTAACATTTTAATTTTTGCTAAAACGTAGTCCTCCTAACTTTTGGCTTTCGTTTTCCCCCATTTCTCGACTGGTTCCGATTTTTGCTTTGAAATACTTTGGAACAGTTTAGAAAAATCTAGAACAACCGTCAGAATTTCGATTTTCAAAAAAAAAGGTGGACTGGAGAAAAACCCGTTTTTTCGATTATCTTGGTCAATTTTTATTTTCTTCAAGATTCTTTGGAGCACTGTTTAGAACAATTAGAACAACAAGGAACAACCACCGAAATATCAGTGTTCGAAAAAAGTTGTTACTTTCTTATACGTAGTATAAGGAAGTATTGTGATGATGAAAATTTTCGACCTCGAGATTTTTGCAGATGTCCACGTTTTGAGGTCCCCTGATACCAAAAAAGTGGTTTTTAAAAAATGTCTGTGTGTCTGTGTGTGTGTGTGTCTGTGTGTGTGTGTGACCACGATAGCGGTCAAACCGCTGTAGATATCAATTCCAACTTTTGTATTTACGAATATAATCTCCCTCTTGAGAACTGATTAGATTTTGAGCAAAATCGCCAGACCGGAAGTAGTAGTTTACTTCAGTGAAAAAATCGAATTTTGCAAATATGTCGTCAATTACTAAGTTTAAACAAATTTATAAAGGATTCAAATGTACTCAAAATTAAATTTGAGAAAAATTGTATTAATAAAGTTTTTCGAAATTCCTACCGGAAGTAGGTCTTTTATTCTTATCGAAAATCAGTTTTTTGCGAATATCTCGCAAGTCATGCTTTCTAGGCAGGTACATTACGAGTATAAAAGTATTTAGAATGTACTTTTAAATATCTTTTGTATAAAAAAAATTTCAAAATTCAGACCGGAAGTACCATTTTTACTCTTATCGAATAGCGATTTTTTGCAAATATGTCGTAAATTATGCATTCTATATATATTTATGAAGAGTACAAAAGTATTTAGAGTTGGATTTGGAATATTTTTTGTATAAATGAAATTTCAAAATTCGGACCGGAAGTAACACTTTCATACGTATAAGAAAGTCGTGTGGTGGCCACACCTCATTTTTTTTTTATTGAATTCTCTCGGCCAATTTTAACTTTTTAAAAATACTTTGGAACAGTTTAGGGCAAACCTAGAACAACCTGTAACAACCGTCAGATTTTCGATTTTTGAAGAAAGGGGGCAACTTCACACGCCCTTTTTACTTTCTTATACGTAGTATAAGGAAGTATTGTGATGATGAAAATTTTCGACCTCGAGATTTTTGCAGATGTCCACGTTTTGAAGTCCCCTGATACCGAAAAAGTGGTTTTTAAAAAATGTCTGTGTGTCTGTGTGTGTGTGTGTGTGTCTGTGTGTGTGTGTGTGACCACGATAGCGGTCAAACCGCTGTAGATATGAATTTCAAATTTTGTATTTACGTGTATAATCTCCCTCTTGAGATCTGATTAGTTTTTCAGTAAAATCGGTAGACCGGAAGTAGCAGTTTACTTCAGCGAAAAAATCGAATTTTGCCAATATTTCGTCAACTACTAAGTTTAAACAAATTTATAAAGAATTCATATATACTTAAAATTAAAATTGAGAATAATTTTATTTAAAAAGTTTTTCGAAATTTCTACCGGAAGTAGGTCTTTTACTCTTATCGAAAATCAGTTTTTCGCAAATATTTCGCAAGTCATGTCTTTGAGACAAGTACGTTACGAGTACAAAAGTATTTAAAACATAATTTTCAATATCTTTTGTATAAAAAAAATTTCAAAATTCAGACCGGAAGTGCTACTTTTACTCTTATCGAATAACGATTTTTTGCAAATATGTCGTAAGTTATGCATTCTATATATATTTATCAAGAGTACAAAAGTATTTAAAACTGGATTTGCAATATTTTTTGTATAAATGAAATTTCAAAATTCGGACCGGAAGTAGCAGTTTTACTCTTAGCGAGGAGCACTTTTTTGATAATATCTTGCAAAGTATGCATTCTATAGAGATTTATTAAGAGAATAGAAGTACTTAGAATAGGATTTTGAATAATTTTTGTAAAAAAAATTCTTAAAATTCTATAATTTGAAACGCTCATACGTATAAGAAAGTCGTGTGGTGACCACACCTCATTTTTTATACTGGTATTTTAAATATATCACTAGTAACTTTTTGTTATAAAACTGGATGGCATTTTCCCAAGCGCTCCCTATAGTTATTACCGACTGTAGAAGCTAGTGGATGACTCCACTTATTCAAGAAAGTTTTGATTATTGCTCGGAGCCATTTTCTCCAATCTTATCAATAAACTCGCGGAATTGACGATGATTAAGCGGATGTGAGATGGATCTGATATAATTAACGACTGCCATGTATGCCAGAAATTTTAAAATTTCTGGCATACATAAGTACTTTCCGCACAAAGACTGTTGATGTATGATACAATGTATGATTATATATATATATTCGTATGAAACTACATGGCATATATTCGTATGAAACTACATGACAGGTACAAGAAAAGAAACATACATAAATTATATTACAAAAGTAGAAATATATTTAGAAGGGCCATAACTGCAGGGGGGGCCCTCTAAAACACTGCACCATTTGGTCTAGGATGTAGGAAAAAACCTGCAGAATAAAAAACCTACATCACAGTGCCACAAAACTAAAGGTATTTAGTTGTTAAGATCCAAGGAACAGCCTCTGCGTTAAATTATGTAAGTCCGTGTATCCAAATTCAAACTTAGCCAGAGGACATTCTTCAATAATATGTATAACTGTTTCAATCTCAGCTCCGCAATTACAAGCTGGATCCGCGATCATATTCCAATTGAAAAATATACACATGTATGATTAATGGTTTTGAACCACCAGGTTTTTCTACGGTCTTTAATACGAGAGCAACATCTTTATTTTTTCCACACATGTGTTTGACACAGTTGTGATGCACTTTTTCATTGAAGACTATTTTTGTGAACAGCATTTTTAACTCCTTGAAAAATATCTTCTATTCCAGTGATCGTGCCGTGAATGCTTTGAACATCAAGCAGCACTTCATGCACTTCATAATTTTTATCTATCCGAATAAAAATACCTGAGTAGTGTTTGACATATCTGTTGGCTCATCTAAGGCCATAGAGAACCACTCTAGGTGTCGTTTTTTGTCAAACAATTGAGTTAATATATTATCTGCAATACCATCTACTCTTCGATCCACAGTGTTTGCTGTTCTTAAATAAATTAGTTTTTTTCTTATTTCTTTTGCTGCTGTAATTATGCAATCCTGGATTAATACCGTCAGTAACTTGTGTTACCATGTTTCATTATTGAATGAGCCACACTGAAACTAGCACGAGTTGCTGTTTCTTGTTCAACATTTAGTCTCTTAAACAACAATTGCTCAGATTTCAATTCGCGTTTCAAAGATAAATATTTTTCTAACTGTAGGCTTTAGAGTAATTCTGAGAATGTTTAGTTTCATAATGACGTTTTATATTGTATTCTTTGAAATATTGTTTCATTGCAAATTATAACTTACTTATGATGTTACTTTATTTTATATATTTTAGACAGTCAAAAAAAGTGCGAGTAGTTTTAACAGTTAATGTGCTTAATTAAAACAACAGACCTGCACAACTAATTAACTATGCAAAACTTTAACAAATATGCAGAACATGCAACTTTTTTTTAATTTCTTTTAACGGAAAAATAATGTGTTAAAAATGTCCATTTACTAAATATAAAGTTTTATAATATATACATTTTGAATAAAATCCGAGCTCTAGTTATCACTTATCACATATGTTATCACTAATAGAGTCAATTGTATTTCAATAAACGAATTCATGCAATATCACCACTACCACCCTGCGATGATAGGAGGTACTGCCAAAGACAACCTAGGAATCACAGCCTGATTGTGAAAAATGATTCGGTGTACACATACATAATTATATACATATAACATCTAGTTATTTTAAATTATATACTTGCTTCGTACACATATTTGTGTATGCCATTAGTACCAGATGAGGATTTAGTGTAATGTTAGAGAACAACGATCAACGAGAAGCGACAGTACAGTCGAATCCTTTGCTTCTTCGTTTTCTATTTTCGTCTCGTTGAATTTTCGTAGTACTACACTATTGGACAGAAGACTGCACAACAGACCAGAAACCGCATGGCACTGGTGACAGTGAGGACTAAACAACTACGATAGAATCGCCCACAGAAGAAACAAACACAGTTTTAATGTCTTTGTCGCTTCTGATGATCGTTATTCTCTGGTAATGTTTCCTTTTGTTTTATCTACCTTACTATGTATCGACTTTTTTTTAATCAATTTTAGGAGAATATTTCGTAAGTCATATGTATTGTGTTACAAAAAATTGTTTCCTCGATCGATTGAAGTTTCAACAATATGAAATAAGTTTAAATTACAACTTATTTATATGTATATTTTCAAAATTAATTTTCTAAATGTATGCATGTAAACTTGATTATTATTTACAATGAATCGTAAGTTTCCTCAAATTAAGGAATTGAGAACTTTGAGCTTCGAATACTTTTTCATATCAGTATTCGACAAATTTTTGGATTCAATACATCTTTTCGAACCTGTCGTATTTTGAATTTGGCTTTCACGTGTCGGTAGAATAATGACCGCAGCGATTGAAGTAATATGGATGTGAAAATTTATAGATAAACAATGTGTAGAATTTATTGTTTCTCAAATTAGTTTCAGATTCTACTGGACTAAAGTATTTTATGAAACTTAGTCAGTGCATCATGAAAAGAGGGCTCCCAGTGTGTTTTCTTTCACATATACTTGCATATTATAATAAATTTTACACAAAATATGGAACTTTGTTCGACCAGATTTTGAAAAACATTTCTCTGATTGATGCAAATACAGTTGGTATTATAATCAGTTCAACCCTAACTAATGAATTTAATGAAATAAAGACTGAGGACTTAAATGACGACAATCAACAGTATATTGAATTGAAGGTGAGTTTGGTGATTATATTTACTATTTTCTGTATATGATTGTATAGTAGTAATATTTTTCGGTAAATTCTAACAATTTTTGTACAAAAAGTGTACAATATTGAATACAAACTACAGAAATTTTCTACTGAGTTTGAACACAGTGTTTAAATTGATTAAGATGCCAACAAAGGTACAACAACAAAAATAAGAAAAAAGAACTTAACTATCGTTATAGTTAAATGTTTTTGTCATATCGCATAACATTCAGAATATGAAGGCGCTTTCTAGCAGCTACCGAACAGTTTGATAATTCGTGGAAATATCAATACCTATACTGTTTCTTTTACGTTGCTCCAAGAGGGTTGAGCTCGTTAGAGAGCAGACGCCATGTTTTGTAGCATAAAATAAAAGCACTACCAAAGACAAACATTTTACGGGGGATTAATGCTAAATAAAGTCAGACGTTATTATATTTATCAAAACAAAGACACAGAAGATATTCATAATCATATAACAAAAGGTACATATCAGCATAGTTCCAAAATAAATATAATAGCTAATATTATGGCAACTTAATCAATCAATCAATCAATCATTTATTTCAGGATAGTGAACATACATAGATTGGTAGATATAGTATCAGAAATTGTCAGTGTATAGATAAATAAATAACTAATATAACATTACATAAAAATAAAATCGACAAATAAGTATATGAAAAGACATTACAAAACAGCACAGATTAAGATTGTATGTATACTTAAAATATGAATATATATTCACTTAAATTTATACATGTCAATATAAAATGAATACTTAAAAAAACACTGCTGGACAGAAGCATTTGATTCGCACGTTTTTTGAACGGCTTTGGAGGCATCGCCTTCAAACAAGACGGCAAGTGGTTATACAGTTTTATAACCATGTAATTGGACCCCGTCTGAGCACAGCTCACTCGGTGACAAGGGATTACGTAGTTATTTTTGTTACGGGTGTCATAATTGTGGTTTTCACTATGGGTAGAATATTTTTGTGTAAGACGAATGTGGAGTAAACTAGAAAGAATGTAGCAGGACGGCAAGGTAAGTATATTTAAAGTTTTAAATAAACTTTTCAGTGGCGGCTGCTGCAGGGAGGACAACGGGGCACTGCCCCCCCCCCGTGACAAATTGCCCCGTAACAAATTTCTTTTAACAGATAAATTAATTATAAATACCTAATTTGTATGTAATTTTTCTGATTTGTTTGATAACAAATAATATGTTTTCGGAAGTTACAGTCCGTCTTTTCAGCGCGTTTAAAAATCGCAGTCTGACGTAGGCTCCGGGGCATCTCGCGCGACTGCCCCGTCTGCATTAGAAATCGAGTGATGAAACTGGCGCGGGTAGCGCGTGTATATATGTAGGCGGCGGGGCACTGCTCTATGGTGCCGGGTCCGAGTGGCGGTCCAGTAGAGATGGTCTTAACGGTGATTTTTCATTTAGCGTTCTAAAACAAACGGTGATTTTAAAATCGCCGTGATTTTAAACAGCTCTTTTAATCACAGCGAAAGCAGGAGCCGTTTATTTTCACAGTTTATTTTCACCGTTTATTTTCACTATTTATTTTCATCGTTTATTTTCGCCGTGCGCTTTATTTGAAACAGCTCTTTCAATCACCGCTCTCCGAACTGTTTACTAATAAACGGTGAAAATAAACGGCTCCTGCTTTCGCCGTTCGCTTTATTGAAACAGCTCTTTCAATCACCGTTCTCCGAGCTGTTTAGTTCGGTGAAATTAACGGTTCCTGCTTTCGCCCATGTTTCGCCGTTCGATTTTAAAGAGCTCTTTGAATTGTTTAACTATATGCGTAGTGAAAATATATTCGTGGTAAAAATGAATATCTTAACACAATAAATTCCCGTTATACGTATAATATATAATGGAAATTATTGAATTGATGATAAACTACCTAAATATTAATATACGCATATTAGGTATATCAGTAGGTATTTTGCATTTAATTTATGTTTTATATAAAACACATGAACGTGCAAAAAGACTTGAAATTTTTTTAAATTAACAATATACAGGCTGTCCCAGATAGTGTGCTCACCATTGGGATCTCGTGAACGGTAAGAGATAGAGAGTTGGTTAAATGAGACAAAATGTACGTGATACCTGGGTTTATTTTTTTAAGCAAAAAAACTTTTAAAAAAATGAACGATACGTGCGCTATAGGGGAAAAACTAAAAATCGGCAATTTTAATTTCGTCGTTTAACTTATTTCATGTAAAAGATACCGAAATACTATTTTAACATTATGAAGGTACTTTTTTACGCAGAATTCAAATTTGGTATTGCAACCTCTGAAGCTTTTATACGTTTCGAGATTTTTATACAAACTTTCTTATTTTAAATACAAATCGACTGTATCAAAAAGAGCATAATTTGCTGATTTCAATGATGTATAATACTTTGGGTTTATTTGTAGAAATAACAAAGTTATAATGATATTTGTGCAATTTTTGGTATCCTTATGAATGCATAGGCTATACATCAGAGGCAGCATTGAATTATTAAGACAATAAGTAGTATCTGTCAAATTTATTTACAAGCAAGTTACGTATCGGTTTATTTTTGTGTTATTTAGTCTGCTATTTTGTTCGTTTATTTAAAAATCACCGCATTTGTTGTTTTGGTTCATTTTATTACTTGTTTATTGTTGTTCACGTTATGGAGAAATTTAATAATGAAGAGAAATATGATATGCTTCAAAGTTACATATTGGCTCACAAAAATTCAAGGAATGCAGCTAATCATTATTTGGAGTTGTACCCAGATCGACGGCAACCACACGAAACTTTATTTCGAAGATTAGAAGTAAATCTAAAAACATACGGTGCCTTTAGTAAACCGAAAAGAAATAGAAAAAGATTAGATGAGGAAACCCAAGTTATTGTATTAAATCAGGTGCGTGAAAATCCAAAAGTTTCCACAAGAGAAATAGAAAACAACACCGGAATCCCTAGAACATCAGCCCATAGAATATTAAAAAAGCATCGATATCATCCTTACAAAGTCCACATTAGCCAAGGACTCCAACCAGGAGACGCAGAGAGGCGGACTCGTTTCTGTCATTGGTACATTAATCAGAATAACAACAATGTTACATTTCTGTTTAATGTGTTGTGGTCAGATGAATCTCGATTTACGAACAATGGGTTATTTAACAGAAATAATATTCACTATTGGGGGACAGAAAATCCCCATGCTCTACATGAAGCTCGACATCAAGAACGTTTTGGGTTCAATGTGTGGTGCGGTATTATCGGCAGAAGAATAGTTGGACCTATTATCTTCAATAACAATTTAACGAGTGAACGCTATTTGAACTTACTTCAAGGTGAAATAGAAGATCTTCTAGACGATATTCCGCTTAATCTAACTGCGAATATGTATTTCCAACAGGATGGGGCACCAGCACATAATGCTCACATTATTACGAATTACCTAAATAATAGATTTGGTAATCGGTGGATTGGTAATCGAGGACCCATTTTATGGCCTGCACGTTCCCCAGACTTAACCGCAATGGATTTTTTCCTTTGGGGTTACATAAAAAATAAGGTGTATAAAACACAATTTAATAATGTGGAGGAACTGCAAGCTTGTGTTTTAAGAGAGTTTCATCGGATAAATGGACGTATTTTAGAAAAAGTGATTAATTCCACACTAAGAAGAGCTCAGTTATGTATCAATAACAATGGAGGACTTTTTAAAAATAATATAAATAGTTAGGTATGTGAAGTTAGTGCTTTATTTACTTTTCAGTCATTTTTGTATTTTGTTTCCAGGAATAGGTAAGTATAAAACAAAAAATATGCTAATTATTCTTGTAACTTTGTTATTTCTACAAATAAACCCAAAGTGTTATACATCATTGAAATCAGCAAATTATGCTCTTTTTGATACAGTCAAAGCCGCCTACGATTTGTATTTAAAATAAGAAAGTTTGTATAAAAATCTCGAAACGTATAAAAGCTTCAGAGGTTGCATTACCAAATTTGAATTCTGCGTAAAAAAGTACCTTCATAATGTCAAAATAGTATTTCGGTATCTTTTACATGAAATAAGTTAAACGACGAAATTAAAATTGCCGATTTTTAGTTTTTCCCCTATAGCGCACGTATCGTTCATTTTTTTAAAAGTTTTTTCATTTAAAAAAGTAAACCCAGGTGTCACGTACATTTTGTCTCATTTAACCAACTCTCTATCTCTTACCGTTTACGAGATCCCAATGGTGAGCACACTATCTGGGACACCCTGTATAGTAAGTAACATGATGACATGTTTTTAGTTATATAGATGATCATGTATGTACATAAATAAATGCACAAAATGTTTATGGATAATAAATATAACATAAAGTAGAAAATAAGTAAAAAGTAACTTCAAGCAATGAAGTATATTTTATTTATTATTATTTGCTCAGTTTAATGTACCTATATGCAATAATTAAATACATTTCAGTTTCTGTTCTAATATTATAATTATTAAATATAAAGTTTGCTTAGGCACTTTTTAATTATTAATATATTAAACTACATTATTAATGATTATTTACTATTATGAAAATATAGGTTTACTAACTCTGTTAGAACGTAATCGACTTTGCCTATCCGATAAGTAAGATTGAAAATAATATCATAATTGCTTCGTTACAGCTATAGTGAAACATATTTATGTCAAATTGAATATATTATTTAAAGTGAAGTAAATCTTAGAATCGCAGGCAGAAATATTTCTTTACTTGAAAAAGATATTTATTTGCCTCTATTGAAAAGAACCCTTTTCATCATAATAAATACGAAATTAATCACTGTGATTCCAAGAATTTGCAAACGGTGAAAACAGTGATTACGAAATCACTGTGAAAAATCACTGTGACCAATATCTGCTCTCTTCTCTACGGTCCAGTATGCCATATACAACGGTGAGTGTATGTTGTAATTTCTATCGGTGCAAATGCAACTATGAATTGCGTTAGTAACATTAAGGCAGAATTAAAAAATCTAGGTCTCCCTAGACCAGATTTATTGATTAAACTAGAAGATCACAATTAGAAAACTAATAAAACCGTGACGAGAAAATTCAACAGAAGCTCTTACAGTTTATCAGACTGGTTGTGTGGGTGTAATGTGCAAAATGCTTTTTTCTATTTCGGTGCTATAAAGTTCACTTTACGACATCCGTTTTGGTTTCAAAAGTATTTCTTTATCGCACGCTAATTTTGTTGTTTTGACGTTGGTAAAAAAAAAAAAAAAAAAAAAAATGGAACCAAATTATATTTAAATGTCAAAATGTAAGCCTTTAATGTAATAAAGATGTGCAATAGAAGTTGTACAAAGAATAAAAAGCACACATGCTGACATTTTATTTACTAATTAACAATATAAATTGTTAAGCAGAGTTGGATGATAAGTTTTCTGATGCTACTATTGTAATTTACTTCCAAGGTTGAATAGTACAACTGTTATAAAAGTTTGTTTTTGATAATATGTCTAGACTATGTTGGCGAAAGATTTTGTAAATTGTCTTCTGCTATTTTGCGAATCTCTGGGGGCGTGCAAAATAGAAAAAATCAAGTGAACGGTGTCTTTCTACTTTGAAGAGAATAAAAACATTTTCTAGAAATACCATGCAGGAAAGCAGACTATGTGCCTCATGTCAGTAATTGTTTTTCAATGTGTTTCATTGAAAAACAATTATTGACATTAACACTAAACTTCAATGAATGAGTTATTAATCATTTTGCTGATTGTAAGGAACGGCGGATGGATTTTATTTTCAAACAAGTTAATTAAATAGCATATTGAGTTTGTTTTTTGTCTGTACTTAATTTTTGATATTAAACACTCAGACCCCCGGTGCCCTCCCGTCCCAAAAAATCATGGGCCGCCACTGAAACTTTTACAACTAGTTGTTGAATTTACTCCCACTATTGCTCTGATTGCTTGTTTCTGTTGTAAAAATATCTTCCTTGCCGCTGCTGATCCACCCCATAAGAGAATTCCGTAAGTGGGCCTACTATGGAAACTTCCGAAGTATGTCAGCCGTGCGGCTATCTTCTTTATTCTGCGTACTGCATATATGGATTTTGACAGCTGGTATTGCAAGTTGGTGACTTGGTCGGCCCTTTAATCGAAGAAAATGTCCAAGAATTTTGTTGATCCTTTTTGGTTGTTGTCTGTGGAGAAGACCAAAGTTTGGGTCTTTTGCGCATTGATACTAAGCTTATTTGCGCCAAACCACTCCCCAGCTTCCGCCAGAACATTTTCTGTATCCTGTGTCAAACTAGTATCTTTATTTCGTAGAAGGAAGGATGTATCATCTGCGTACATTAAGGTCTTATGGCAGTGGACATTTGCAGGAATATCGTTTATGTACATACATCAAGAATAACACAGGCCCCAATATGAATCCCTGCGGTACTCCCCTATTCACTATCTCCGCTTCTGTCAGTTGTTCATTCCAACACACCTGTTGTTCTCTGTTGGTCAAATAGCTTTTTTAATAGCTAGAGAGGAATGCCACGTACTCCGTAGTGTTCCATTTTCCCCAAAAGAAGGTCGTGATCAACACAATCAAATGCCTTTGACAGATCACAGCAGATCAGTTTCACGTTTTCTTTTTGACCAAAGGCCTCTGCAACTGCGTCTACAAGTTCAGTCAGTTAAATATAACCTTACATTTATGTTGTGAGTTATGTTATGGATAGTTTCTTATTGTAGTAATAAACGTGCTTTTTATGTACATTTCAAAAACCAATGCAGAATACGATGGAATGCTGGCAGCGCTTATGACGCAGTTTGTACTACTAGTACACTCCCAAATTTTCATATTCTGATTGCGACTATTGATAAATACCACCCGCTTGTTTCAAGCATGTTTTTGTCTCTTTTAGTTTAGTTGATAATAAGTCTTTATGCACATATAAAATTTGTGCGGAAATATCATTGGAAGAAGTTTGCAGTTCAGCAATAACGAAATAAATCTGATAGTGAAAGTGCGAAAATAATAAACCTACGAACGGTGTTAAAATGACTTTTTCTGAAGACGCCAAGAGCTTAAAATCTTAGGCGCGTTAAAACCGACCATCTAGCATAAATGAAGAGATAGTGCGCTGGAAGTACAATTCAGTACTAGTAATCTTAAATTACTAATTAAATCGGTGTTTCAAAGTACGCTCCTGTTTGTGGTTGTATAATCCTCGATTTCAGAATGGTAGAGTTCTGAGAAATGAATCTCGTAAGGTGTACATGTTACTGTGAAGGACCGAATTGGTGAATGTCATGATTCGAACTACACCGAATACGCCGGTGAGAGACCGAAAGATTATTTGTAGTTTTAACATTCACTGGGGTGCGTTCGGATATCCATCCGGACGTCGTCCAGGTAAGTAAATTTGAATCAAGACCCGTTCATATTTAGTAGATGTGACGTCATAGAATTGTCCGTACAAGATAACAAGCGTTCATATATCTGCCAGGTGAAACATCTTTACGCCCTATTCCCGAGGTGGACGAAACTTGCTCGACCTGCGCAGTATATAGGCAAACAAGTATCTGACAAAAATTTAGCCGAGTCAAACATAAGTTTACTTCATTTTTACATTGTATTACTTTCAGTTTATTTAGTATAGTATATTGTTCTATTTTTTAATAATAGAATAAAATATAGATGCGTTTTAAGGAAAGCATATTACCGTATTATCTAAAGAAAAACATGTTTATTGGAATCTACTTTTATTGGCGGCAATCAAATTCTATTTATTAATATTGATGTATAAATTTATTATCATTATTAATTTATTATTTGCATTCACTACTATTTGATAATTACAAAATTTATTTGGAGTCTAGCCTTTTGGAATCATAAAAAATTGTTCATACTTTCTTTTAATTAAACTTGATAAATGATAATTTATATTTATTAATAATAACCCCGAATTCAAAATTTGAACTTTCCGCTAAACAGCGCCTGTCAATCGTTTGCATTTTTTAGTCGAAGTACGCTCCTGTTTGTGGTTGTATAATCCTCGATTTCAGAATGGTAGAGTTCTGAGAAATGAATCTCGTAAGGTGTACATGTTACTGTGAAGGACCGAATTGGTGAATGTCATGATTCGAACTACACCGAATACGCCGGTGAGAGACCGAAAGATTATTTGTAGTTTTAACATTCACTGGGGTGCGTTCGGATATCCATCCGGACGTCGTCCAGGTAAGTAAATTTGAATCAAGACCCGTTCATATTTAGTAGATGTGACGTCATAGAATTGTCCGTACAAGATAACAAGCGTTCATATATCTGCCAGGTGAAACATCTTTACGCCCTATTCCCGAGGTGGACGAAACTTGCTCGACCTGCGCAGTATATAGGCAAACAAGTATCTGACAAAAATTTAGCCGAGTCAAACATAAGTTTACTTCATTTTTACATTGTATTACTTTCAGTTTATTTAGTATAGTATATTGTTCTATTTTTTAATAATAGAATAAAATATAGATGCGTTTTAAGGAAAGCATATTACCGTATTATCTAAAGAAAAACATGTTTATTGGAATCTACTTTTATTGGCGGCAATCAAATTCTATTTATTAATATTGATGTATAAATTTATTATCATTATTAATTTATTATTTGCATTCACTACTATTTGATAATTACAAAATTTATTTGGAGTCTAGCCTTTTGGAATCATAAAAAATTGTTCATACTTTCTTTTAATTAAACTTGATAAATGATAATTTATATTTATTAATAATAACCCCGAATTCAAAATTTGAACTTTCCGCTAAACAGCGCCTGTCAATCGTTTGCATTTTTTAGTCGAATTACTATGTGACGTAATTATCCAGACGTATTTTCTCTCAATAAACGCACCGCGAATCCGAACGCACCCCTGGTATATGTCAACATACAACAATCGGTAGTGCAGTAAACCGAGAACAATTTCTTGAAGGGTTTACACTTTAGTCAAAAATAAACAACAGTACAATTGTTTTTATTGTAACCGAGATAAGTATTCAAAAATTTTGAGTTAAGTGATTGCTGGTAAAGTAAAAAGCAGTAAACCGTTGCCGTGGAAAGAGCCGACCAAGGTATACAAAATATATTAACTGCTTAGATGGATAACTACGATACAAAAAAAGTGGTCGGAAGGTCTACATTTTATTCAGTTTGTAAAAAACACGAATTAACATAAGGATATTCGGCAGACTTCATAGGAAGCCATGTTTGGGGTGAAACCAAACAGGAATATCAACATCGTCGACTCTTCTTCGTGAGAAAATTGGAACCAATGAAACAGAGGAACAGCTTGAAGAACTTGTCAGCAACGTTTTTGGAAATGAGAATTTAATGCCAGAACGAACTAATGAAGCTGAAGAAGATCGAGACCATTCTCACGCGGACAGCAGTGATGTTGAAGGAAATGATAGCGACGCTGGTGAAGACATATGTAAACTCTACGTGCATGAACACCACGAGACAATTTATATAAAAGGGCAGCCGCCAGAGATAATCTCAAACTACAAGCAACGAAAATGTTGCAAACATCAAAAAACAAATCTGTTAAAGTGATATCGTACGAGTCTAAATTGCAAATGTAGACAGAGTCCGTACTGATCTTCGAAATGTGTTAACCGCGGCTGTTGGCGTAGAGGATTCCGATTTTTATAAATTAGTAAACGAAACTGGTACTCTCAAGCAACTCTTCACCCGAAATCAGTTCACCCTTTTTAAAGAGGAGTTACTGCCCATTGGTAAAATTTTATCAGTCTTTGCGAGAAGCAGTTACTGTCTATTCAAGAAGTGGAGGCCAGGGCTACAAACGTTGTAATTGCAAGAAAGAATGTACTCTACTAGCAAGTGTAGCTGCAAAAATATGGGATTACTTTGCAACTTAAAGTGTTATTACAGTCTTGCATGCTGCAATAAATAAAATGTGCCAAATATTTTTTGTGCCTTCTAATATTTTGTATCAGCATTTGTCTTTCTTTATTGTTTAATAAATTCCTGTCAGTTTATTTCTAATGGAATACATTAATTATTTCAAAATTCACCACTCATGCTTTGTGAATGTTAACCATCACCAGTGTAAGTTAGAACCAGTGATTTATTTTACAAAATATTTCGGACATACACTGAACAGGGCTGTTGCATGTCAACATCTACCGGTGAATGTTGACAATCACGTGCTTTCGGCCATTCACAGTAATATATACATTGGAAAGGTTCTCGGCCAAAACACGCCCACGATCATGCTCTAGTTTTGCAGCTTTACCCAATCCCGTTTATTTGGGTAACCATCGGCCTCGTAACCAGAAGATAATAGTGGCCACGGAAGTCCGTTTTTTTAATGAAACTCCTTTTTTCAATGAAACTTTTCGTAGTGAAAGTAGACTGTTTGGAATATTTGCGGGTTATTGGTGAATCTATGCAAAAAGAATATTAACATAAGTTACATGTATTTTTCGTAATTGTAACAATAAAACCAAAAAAATAAATGCCACAAAGGCTCAGAGAGCTCGTCCGCAACCTCTCTGACTAAATCGGCACTTACGCCATATATATCCTTACTCCTCTTGCTCTTTAAGCCACGTATGGTTTTTCTAATCTCTTCCAGATCTACTGTGTTAATAAATGAACGTACCTTGGAATGGACAAGAATGGAACATTTATTTAGTTGTTATTTAATTGTTATTGTTGTTGAAAGACCTTTTCGAATGTCAGTTTTAGTTTTGATATTGTCAAAAGATATAGAGTGACATATTGACAGCTTAATAGTTTTTATAATAGAAATAGTTAAAAATATAGTCAGATATAGCCAGATAGTAATAGAAAATAACATTGTGGTCCTTCGACGAACTTTATTCAGCCCTATAGATGTACAGATAGAAGAATTATGGATAATAGATCGAGAAAGTCAGATGATGTCATGTCCGACAGCAGAAAAAATTCGTCAAATTTAGGAGAAACTTTACAAAATAGGAATGAGAAAGAGAGTACCGAAGATTTTTTTGGGTTCAGTAATGCCTCTATACTCCATTCAAAACATTTAATGCAAAATATGATGAAAAGTAATGATGACAAAGGTACCAGTAGTAAAAATAAACCTAATAGCACAATTACCTCAAGCAGTAAAGGTACGAAAAAATCTTCATTGTTACCTAGTCAAATACTATGTTTACAGTTAGAACATCAGAAAAAGTTAGCTAATATAGAACTACAAGAAAAACAGCTTAAATATAAACGAGACTTAGAAGAAAGACAACGACAATTAGAAGAAAGGCGACTTAAATTTGAGCGAGAATTAGAAGAAGCAAGACTTCGGAAAGAAAAAGAATTTTTAGATTTAGAACTACAAATACAGTTAAGCAAAGGAAACTCGATAATAAATGAATTTGTTGAAAATAGAGGAAGACTGAAAGAAGTCTCTGAAGGTAGGAATAATATATTTGAAAAAGAGGAACAAGGTAGTTTGCAGAAAGTAAAAACTTGGCTTGAAACTAACAAAAATGATTTAAAAACAGAAAGTTGTAATAGCAGCCATAGAGATGTAGTAGATTCTAGTAAAAATGATTTAGAAATGGAGACATTTTGTCAAGATGACAGATTAGAAAAAATTCTCCTTAGACAGACAATAGATAAAGAACTGCCAATTTTTTCGGGAAATGGTAAGGAGTGGCCAAGCTTTTATAGTAATTACACCTACACAACAAAAGCTCTAGGACTATCAGACGAAGAAAATATTTGTAGGCTAAGAAAAAGCCTAAAGGGTGATGCCCTTAGATCTGTACAAGGTCTGTTAATTTCCATGTCGGTTCCTGCCACAGATATAATAGATATTCTACGAAATAAATATGGCAGACCTGATATTATTGTCAGAAACATGGTAAGTGAAGCTAAAAACTTACCTATCGTAAAAAACAATGATTTTGTTGCACTTACCCAATTTTCGGAAACTGTATCAAATCTTGTCCTGACTTTTGAATCACTCAGTATGGAAAACTACCTGTCATGCCCCCAGTTAATGGACGACTTAATGCAGAAACTACCATTTGGTATGCAGCTATCATGGGGTGAGAAAGTTGCGAACAATAAAGGTAAATACTCACTTCGTGATTTTAAGAAATGGGTAAACGAAAAAGCCAATGCTGCTAGCTACGTTCAAAGCATGTCATCACAAAGACAGCTAAATCCGAATTTTAAAAGGACTTTAGTTGTAGCAGGAAATAAACAAGAAAATAAATGCCTTTTATGCAAAGAAAATCATAACTTAGACATGTGCAAAAGATTTATAGAAAAATCAATAGAAGATAAATGGAAAATAGTCAAAGAAAATAAGGTATGCTTTTGTTGTCTAAAAAGCTACCATAGAATTAGTAATTGCCGAAATAAAAGAAAGTGTACTATTGATGACTGTCAAAAAATTCACCATAAACTTCTACACTTCAAAACAAATAAAACGGAACCTAGAGCAAGAGCTGATGCAAGAAATTTACAGAATGAAAATATTTTTGAAACAGGAAATCATATAGTGGGACATACATTACAAAATTATAGAAAAGAAGTGTTACTGAAAATTGTTCCAGTAATTTTAAGAACAGAAACAATTGAAATTGAAATTTATGCTCTATTAGATGATGGTGCCACTGTCAGTCTACTTGATGAAAGTTTGGCAAATGAACTTAATCTGGTCGGAGAAGAAACTATTCTGCGCTTAAAATGGACTGACCAGCATACAACAAAACAGTCAAGATCAAGAAAAGTGTCCTTCAGCATTTCGAATATTGACAGAGATAAATTTTACCCAATGGAAAATATATATACCTCAAAAGATTTAGATTTGCCCATACAAAATGTTGATTCAAGGCGCATTAAAAGCAACTGGAAACATTTAGAACATATTAATTTTCCAAACATTGAGAGTATTAAACCAAAACTGCTAATTGGCCAGGACTATTGGGAACTGATAACAACCAGAGAACTTATAGAAGGCCCCAAAAATTCCCCAGCCTTGTCACGTACTAAGCTCGGATGGATAGTCCACGGAAATGTAGCCCAATTTAAAGGAAGATTAGACCATTATGTAAATTTCCTTGTTCGAGACGACGAAGCTCACAGTGAAGATCTCCACGATATGGTAAAATATTTTTTTACAATTGAATCTTTAGGGGTAAAATATCAAGACACAAAATCAATAAAAGAAGATGAGGAAGCCGAAAACTTAATAAAAAATATTTCAAGAAGAAAAAATGGTAGATGGGAAACAGGATTGTTATGGAAAGATACAGAAGAAACACTTCCCGACAGTAAAAATGTAGCACTTCAACGCTTTAGGTTTATAGAAAGAAAAATGAGTTTAGATCAAGATTTCGGACAAGCTTATTCTCAGAAAATAAAAGAATATAAAGAGAAAGGATACATTAGAAAACTATCTATTGAAGAAGAAGAAGAATCTCACAAAAAAATATGGTACTTACCTCATTTTGGTGTAGTAAACCCAAATAAGCCTGGTAAAATTCGTTTAGTTATGGATGCTGCTTCAAAAGTCGAAGGAAAATGTCTAAATGATTTTTTATACAAAGGTCCAGATTTGCTTAATTCACTTATCAGCGTAATTGCAAAGTTTAGAGAAAAGCCCATAGCCTTCTCAGCTGACATACGAGAGATGTTTCATATGGTTGAAATAAATGATGAAGACCAGCATGCTCAACGAATTATATGGAGAGATTCCCCGGCAAACGATTTTGAGACATACGTTGTTCAGGTGATGATTTTTGGAGCGGTGTCATCACCATACAGCGCCCAATATATCAAGAATATTAATGCCCTAGAATATGAAAAGGTGTACCCTGAAGCTGTTGACGCCATTATTAATCAACACTACATGGATGACTACATTGATAGTTCAGAATCTCCAGAAAAAGCATCAAAATTAATAAATGAAGTAATAGCTATCCATAAGATGGGCGGTTTTGAGCTAAGAGGATGGATTTCTAACTCGGAGGAAGTTTTTCAAAATATACCCGAAGAATTACGTACGGCAGAAAAAATATTTGAAGATTCTGCACCCCAAAGAATATTAGGACTAAGATGGCTACCAAAAGAAGATGTGTTAAGCTTTTGCATTAGCTTACATAAAGTAGATCAAAATATTTTAGATGGAAAAAAAATACCTACAAAAAGAGAAATGTTAAGCGTTATCATGTCTTTGTTTGACCCATTAGGAATCCTTGGAAATTATATTGTGAAAGCGAAAATCTTAATGCAAGATATTTGGAAAAGTGGAATAAAATGGGATGATCAGATTTCAGATGCACAAAATAAAAAATGGAAACTTTGGCTTAATGGTTTGGAGAAAATAAAATCCTTCACAGTTCAAAGATGCTATGTTTCCAATTATTTTCAAGTAAAAAATATACAGCTACACTTGTTTTGTGATGCAAGTAAACAAGCCTTTGCAGCAGTCGCTTATTTCAGATTTGAAGTAGGAGAAAAAATTGAAATTTCATTAGTTATGTCTCGCAATCAAGTATGTCCACTAAAAACCCTGACGATACCCCGTTTAGAGCTACAAGCAGCAGTACTTGCAAGCCGTTTGGCAAAAACAATCCAACACCAACATACACTTAAAATAAATAGAATTGTATTTTGGTCAGACTCCACGACTGTTCTAAATTGGTTACGAACGGACTCAAAGAAATTACCGTCTTTTGTTAGTAACAGAGTAGGAGAAATTTTAGAAAACACTGACGTTTCACAATGGAAATGGGTACCTTCGAAATTAAATATAGTTGACGAAGCGACAAGAGACGATAAAGAAGCTGATCTTAGAAGTGGAAGCCCATGGTTAAAAGGTCCTGAGTTCTTGTATCAGTCACCATGTTTTTGGCCAGAAGAAAATATTGAGCATCATCTAAGCAAAAATTACATTGAAGAATCGCAAATACTCCTTTTAAGTCATGCAGAAGAAAATATTAAAAATTCGTACCTACCTGACATATCAAAATTTTCATCTTTAAGAAAACTATTGAATTCCACAGCCTATGTATTCCGATTCATAAGACAAGTCCAAAAGAAACCATATTTTTCAGATAAAGAAAAATATTTAACATGTTCAGAAATTCAGAATGCGAAAAAACTTTGGTGTCTTCAGTCACAAAAAGACTCCTTTTGTCAAGAATATAGGACACTAGTAAAAGGAAAATCAGTTAATAAAGATAGCAAGCTTTTCCCACTTTCACCATGTTTAAATGATAATCTAATATGCTTAAAAGGAAGAATAGATAACTGCCCCGAATTAAAGATGGAGACAAAACGACCCATTATTTTAAGTCACAGTCACCCTTTTACACGGCTCCTTGTACGGGAATATCACGAAAGAAATGGACATGCAGGGACACAATTAGTTCTTAATGAAATAAGACAAGAATATTGGATAACCCAAGCAAGGAAACTTATAGCCTCAGTAATAAATAGCTGTAATTTTTGCAAAATTAAGAAAGCAAAGCCTATAATGCCGGAAATGGGTCAGCTTCCATTAGAAAGATTACAACAACCCCCAAGAGCTTTCTTTTTTGTGGGAATTGATTATTTTGGGCCAATAGATGTTGTAATAGGCCGAAGACATGAAAAAAGATATGGTGTACTGTTCACTTGTTTATCTGTCAGAGCTGTCCACTTAGAACTTGCGGAATCTCTTAATACAGGTTCGGCTATCTTAGCTATAAGAAGATTTATCGCAAGAAGAGGACAACCAGTTTGTATATGGAGTGACAATGGAACTAACCTTTGTTCAGCAGACAGAGAACTGCGTAAAGCTTTAAATGAAGTAGATGATGAAGAAATTAAGAAAAATTGTTTGGCACAAAATATCGATTGGAAATTTATAGCTCCAGCAAGTCCTCACATGGGAGGTGCTTGGGAGAGGATGGTACGAACAGTAAAACAAACACTAAAGATTATTTTAAGGGAAAGAATTCCAAAATTAGAAGTTTTACAGACAGTTTTAGTAGAAGCAGAGAACATAGTTAACAGCAGACCTCTGACTTATGTGTCGTCAAATGAAAATGATTTTGAAAGTATAACTCCAAATCATTTTTTGATCGGAACATCGAGCATTGTTAAACCACCAGGAATATTTGAACAAAAATTTGATTTGAGAAAGCAATGGAGATTTGCCCAACAGTTGGTAGACAGATTTTGGCACAGATGGGTAAGGGAATATTTGCCTACTCTAACTGCTAGGTCCAAATGGTTGCAAGAAACAAGAAATATAGAAGTAGGTGAAGTAGTCGTACTGATGGATAATCAGTTACCAAGAAACAATTGGCCATTAGGAAGAATAACTGCTGTTTATCCAGGAAAAGACCAGAAAGTGCGTGTGGTAGACATTAAAACAAATACAGGGACCTACAGAAGATCAGTATCAAAGATTTGTCCAATTGGCCTAATTGAAGGTGAAAATGTTTTGTGATTTCAAGGGGGAGAAATGTTAATAAATGAACGTACCTTGGAATGGACAAGAATGGAACATTTATTTAGTTGTTATTTAATTGTTATTGTTGTTGAAAGACCTTTTCGAATGTCAGTTTTAGTTTTGATATTGTCAAAAGATATAGAGTGACATATTGACAGCTTAATAGTTTTTATAATAGAAATAGTTAAAAATATAGTCAGATATAGCCAGATAGTAATAGAAAATAACATACTGCGTGTAGATACCATGAGTTGACTAAATTTTTTTTTATGTTGCCAAGTAAAGCACCAACTTCTATATTCGATTTATCAATTTGCTTGATCCCAGTCTCTCCGATACTGATAAAGTAATCGTTAAGCTCTTCCGATGTAAGTTCCGCACACTGTCTTGAGTCAGGTTTCTGTTTACCGCACTCGCTCTTAATTATGTGCCATACCGCCCTCTGCGGGTTCTCAGAGGTGGTAATATAATTTTCGTATTGTTCCGTCTTTGCTCTGCTGATCAATTGCTTATAGTGCAGCTTGCGCTCCCTGTATACTTCCAATAGTTGAATATCCTTTGTCACCTCAAACATCGTATATAGAGCATCAAGACTGTTTTTGTAATTTTTTATTTCTTCAGTTCTGTATTGAAGATTGAAATTACAACATTATACACTGCCATAAAATTGTTATGAAACATAGTATACTTATCCTGAGCACTGCCATGACTTAAATAATCACTCCACGTGATGCAAGACAACATGTCTTTAAATAGTTTAATCTGATTCTCGTCTATATTTCTAACCATTCTAACGCTGTAATTTTTAAAGTGGTTATCTCTATTTTTAAACCTAACAATTTGAGCTCGATGATCTGACATATGTGTCTCTACTGTACTTGTTTCCATATTATTGTGTGAAGTAACAAAGATGTTATTAATACATGATGCTGACATATCACTAACCCTCGTGGCTTCATACATTACTCGCTTTAGACCAAACATGCTACAAATTTCAATCAGTTCGTCTTTATTTTTGTTATCCTTGTTTAAGTCTATATTAAAGTCTCCTGCAAGAATGATTTTTTTTTTGGATATTTTTCAGAAATCCTCGTAAGGATTTCAGTCAAAGATTCTTTAAATAGATTCAAATCACCCGAAGGCGGCCTGTAAAGAGATATCACTACTGCCTCCATCGTGCTTATAGAGGCAGCAGATAATTCTAGATGTCCCTCTCTTGCAAACTCACTTACCTCTGGCAGTTCAGCACTCTCCAAATTGTTTCTAGTCAATATGAGAGTTCCTCCACCTCTTGAGTTTCTTCTGCAGGAAAAAGCACATATATTATATTTTTTTATGTTAAAAATTTTTACTAAATCGGAGGTTAACCAATGCTCAGTAAGGCAGACAACGTCCACATTATTATCTGCTACAAAAAATTGTAGTTGATCAATTTTTCTATGAACAGACTGTATATTTAAGTTCATAACTGTTACATCACTTATTTTTCTTTTTTCCTCTGTGTTACATTGAAGAAAAAACGATCCATCTTAATGCCAACTGCCCAAATGTTTGGATTCCTAACTCGAGCTAGATCTTCCGCTTTACATATTAAATGAAATGAAGCATACTCATCAGGCCGTTTAGCACGCATTTTTTCGCATTTTATGTTTTTAATGCCTTGAGTTAGCAAATAATCACACAAATTTTCTTCAGTCGTAGACGGTATGAAACCGTATATATGCAAGTGTGCTTGTTTATCAATCGCTTTAATTGTTAGATTATTCTTTGCAGCTCCCTGTATAACTGTCTTATTTCTCTTTTTTCTCCTAGCTACTGTTTCAAATCCTTCATTTTCCGAGTCCATCTGTGTAACAATTGTTGATTTTCCATTGCTCTTATTTGTCTCACTCGTGTCATTGCTATAGTTATTGTTCCATATCTCAATACACCGTGCAGAACCATCGATATTTTCTTGCTCGGGTTGTTTATTTTCAGGTTCATTGCTCTTTGGTTTTTTGTCAACTATACTCGTCTCGACATCAACATGTGGCTTTGGTATCTCTATCCTTCTCGTAGTTCTATCTTTCTTTTCAGAATTTGTGTTTATTTTATCTCTTTTTTGTTTAGGGCCTATTTTAAGTAATTTTATTTCTTCAGCTAGTAATTTGTTTTGTATATTCAAATTAGAAATTTCAGCTTTTAATGGATTAATGATTGCGTTCGTCAACATTTGAATAGCTTCGTTAACTTTTATAACTATATAGGCATCCATATCTCGTACATGGTCAGGATCACTTTTTGTGTCGATTAAAACGTTTGTTCCTGCACTCTTGTCGCATTCTTTAGAACAGTTTTTACAACTCCAGGTTCGAACTTCCCCAGTTTCTCTTAAACTCAAGAACTCTTCTGTGGTCACATTAATACAATTTACGTGGAAATTTAGTGCACACACACTCTTACACATTAAATAATCCTCGTATCTGTCTATTTTTTTATCACATTCGCCACATCTGATAGCCATGACGGTCGCGTCTGAACTTGATAGCTAAATAGTTTTCTAGAAAAAAAAACGCTTGTACCTTTCTAATTCTTACAAGAACTGATGAAGGTTAATGACTAAAACTACATAAATTATACGGTATACTTGATATTTTAGTCAGCACGCTGTCAGCTCTGAGGATGAAATATATTTGCTTGTCTGGTTGGTTATGCCAAATTATTGCATATTTAAGTGTAAAACAGTGGTGCCGAAAATGTAAGAAGTGGTAGGAGGTTACACATAATACGCCGCGACCTGGTGCATTACTTATTACTACATGAATAAACAACAATATGATTCGGATTTGTCCATAGTATTGCACACAAACTGGGTTACAGTAAAATTTGTAATCGCAACAATGCTGGGCTTTATGTCGCTAACATACTAAAAGAACTAGTGGATTTTAGAACATCCACCCTGTCCACGGTGAACATAAGCTATTCCGAAGTTGAAGTATACCTATTTATAGATGGTTGGATATATGTTCTTGTTGCTGTAGGTGTTATAATATTAGTAAAGGATGATGTTGCAAAGTACAAACTTACTTGTTGATGGGTTGGCATAATTAAAGGACTGCACAGCAACTTCCACTATCATGCAGTTGATTTCAAAATGCGTTCGGTCAAATAGAGTCTTTGTTTTCATTTTTCCTTCCAGAACGGTTTATTGTTCTAGTAAATAAATCTGAAATTGACATGTGACCTGCAACCATAGATAACTTATCCTGGCATAAAACTTCCCCATACTTACTTACCAACCGAATTAATCCAGTGAGTAATATTAACTACCACTTAGAGTGAGTCTTGCAGTGGCACTACGTGTGTCATAGATATCTTACATTGACTTTTGTCTACCTAGTTCGTACTACGTGTGCATATCTGCAATAGAACGCGATACTCATTCTCGCCTAAGTATATCGCCTACAAGTGACAGCATCGATGGTCTCGCCTTAGAGAGAGGCATTATCGCTTGCGTATTTACGCATGTATAAGAACGAGATATAAAAGAGGGGAATTAAGGGGGTAATAAAATACTTCAAATGTAAGCATAACAGAAAACGGCGGATTATAATAATTATATGATACGATAGGTACTAATCTAAAGATATTCGAAAATGTCTATTCATTTGCAAATAGTACATCGTCCTGGTAAATAATAAGAGAACTATGTAAACTTAAGGTGCATTTGTATGTCTTGTAGAATTATATATTTATTACTTTTATTTGTAGGTATTTACGACAGCGAAATTAGTTAAGTTAATTAAGTACAAAATTAAAATGAAGGAGAATCAAAACCATTGGAATGCATCCCCAGATTTTGCAGAAGAATATCCAGGGTTGTTAATAAATTAATTCAATGCAGCATCTGGAAAAACACAAACTACTGCAATGTGGCATCGTGGCAGTGAACATAATATGCATATTGCTTCATTCGATTGTGTTGAAGTATAATCTTTGCCAATGTTTTCAACAAGTGCATTAGAAGAAACCAGTGTATCAGATTACCAATATATAAATACACTTAATATTGTTGGAGACTAGATTAGGAGTGTCTGATAAAATATTAAAATTAAATGAAGAATCTCTCGATGTAATAATGAATATTGATAACAAATTACACACTTAATTCTGTCCTAAGTAATTTAACAAATGGAATAAATTCCAGAGCTCATTCTATGAAAATGCTGTCTGTGATTTTTAATGATTGAGTCAATACTTTTAGAAAAGGTAATAACTTACAGAACCTAGCCGAATGCTAAGCGATAGTCAAGCAAGAGATACACATGGTACCAATGTTTAAAACTCTCGCTGAAGAGTGTAAAATCTACAGAATACAACGACCGATTTCAGTCGATAGCAGACGTAGTCCCACCCCTGGAAGTCGGTCACCAATTAGGTGCCATCGCTTAACTAAGCATTGGGACTGGTTGAACGTAGCGGATAATTTTCAAATTTTATTAGTATAATAATATATAGTAATAAACATAAATGTACTGCGTGTTTTTGTGCCTTAAGATTCTTGATTCTTGAAAGTGTTTTAATTAGTATTGAATCTAAAAGGAAAATGCAGGATTCTCAATGGCAATTGCGAAATCATTTTCATTGAAAATCACGGTTTGGAGGGAACTATCAAATACCGAAATGCCAAATTTACAATAACAGGAGTTCTTCGAGGTTCTAAATCTGGGATCAATTTTATCTAATTTACGTTGCACGACACTACATATGAAATAAAATGCAAAAGGAAAAAATACCTTACCACAGAAAATATATATAAAAATCTAAATACGTATTTCGGCTACTAAGTTGCCATTAGCTAAGGTGTAACCTTAGAAGGTATGCGCTTCACCAAATCACCAGTGGGATAACAGTACACCTTAGCCAAAAATACTACGTTTAACACTCTTTTTTGTTTTATACAGATATCTACTGAAGATGGCAACTTAGTTGCCGAAATACGTATTTAGATTTTATATATGTATATATTTTTTGTGGTAAGGGATTTTTTCCTTCTGTATTTTATTTCAGATTTTTAGCCACAGTCTCCACGCATTATTGGACACTACATATGTAAATTAGTGCGAGAAGGGTGATATTTACGGATGGTCTAAAGATATTTTGTAAGGTTGATACTGCGAGTGACGTGTCGGATTTAGTGTCGATGTATTAACTCATCAAAGTGCATAATAGTATTCTATACCAAGAAAGCGAATGTAACTGCATTATACATTATATAGATATGTATAATCCACGTATACAGAGACTACCCAGAAAATGTTATCGCTTTTTGCTGTACATCTTAAATCTGTTTTTGTATTTTTGTAATATTCACTTGGTACGATTTGTTACTAATGAATTGAGAAAATAATATATATTTTTTCCCATATTTTTGTATTTTGTGGTAACGGTTTAACTGTTAAAAAATAAGTGCCATAATAATATTATTCAAACCATGACGTTACTATTGCCTAAATATGCCTACTTTCTGTAGATTTATATATATACAGGGTGAGTCATTAGTAGCTGCTTCCTTGATTGCTCTTTTGTATTTTAAATAAAAGAAAAAACAATTAGTGGTGGATTTATGGTTGCTTGTGGCGCATATTGTAAAAATACTTTAAGCTCTGGCGCACTTCCGGTTTCACCGGAAATGCACGGAACTTAATTTTTTAAATGACACCCTATATATTTTTGTATTCTCTTGTACTGCTTTAAATTTTCTGTTCGACTGTTTCTTCTTTTTCAAAATTGAGCCAATAGTTTTTGAGTTATTAATTTTTTTTGAAAATATTTGACCAAAACACGTTCAGAAAAAAATCATTTTCACATTGTTTTTAAAAGCAAAAACATTAACTTTGGTGGTGCTTGTCACCAAGAAAATTCTGCATCATTTGGTAAGTTGCACTCGACAATACGTCAAAAAACTTTGTTTTTTCAAAGCCTACTTCCTGAAATTGTCACATACCAAAAACTTATTTTTTTTAAACGGAACACCCAGTATTTTATTGAGTCATTTTGTTCGTTTTTTTATTCTCTTTCATTTTTGTTAACAATGTCCTATACCTATCTTTTGTAATTTCCGAGATAATCACTATAGGAGCAATTAGCGGTCAATTAAAGAACTACGAGCGCTGTTGTTCTATGTACCAGAATATTCGTTCAACCAATGGAAGGCAGGGATGGCGCCCGACTTCCTTAGTCAACGGTTAAACAAAGTTCCAACTATCCCAAAAGTAATAATTTTATAGAATGAAGGGCATCGCATTTAAATTTTTTAATTCCGGCAATGTCCAGTTGCAGTATTTCATTCTTGACACTGTTGGTTAACATCGAAATAAAATAAAGGTTATGTTTACTGACATATTTGAAGATGTCTTCAGAAAGCTTTGAAAATCCGTCCGTAGATAGCGAAGATACTCTCCTCCATTAACATTTTCATCAAAGAAATAAGGTCCAATTATGTAACTACCCACTATTCCTCCCCACAGTTTTAATTACCAACGATTTTGAAAGTTTACAGGTCTGATAAAGTGGGGGATTTTATGTGTTATAATAACGCAAATTGTGACGATGAACGTATTCACTTTAATAGAAGGTGGCTTCGTTGGTAAACAACAAAAAATTGAGAAAGCCAGGATAATTTATATGCTGCCAATTGACAAAAATGTAAGCGATTCTAAACATTTCTTTCATCTAACCCTGTGTATGAATATGCTACGGGTGAATTTCATATTTCCTAATTATTCTGGATTCTCAAATTTGACTTACATCTAACTGACATTCGCAAGTACCATAAACGTTTTATCCTCACCAATTATTGTTTTTTCCGCTCTTTCTTTCATATTCAATGCTTTCTGTTCACTTAAACCGTCCACTTTATATTTTCGAAGGTTTCTGGCGTCAGTTGATTTCTACCAGGGATCGCTGTGCATAAAGTCTGGATGCTAGCAAAGAGTTTCTTTCAGATTCACCCAAAACGTCAATCATATCTATTAACTCTTCATAAGAATAATTCATTTGGATGATAACAAATAGCGATGCTTTTATAAGTTTGACATAAATGTATACCGACTTTGTTTAACAATTGACTCAGGCAGTCAGCCGTATTCCAGCCTTTATTGGACGAATATTTGGGTGCATAGAACAGCAACTGTAGTTCTTTAATTGACCGCTAATTGCTCCTATAGTGATTATCTCAAAAATTACAAAAGATAGGTATAAGACATTGTTAATAAAAATGAAAGAGAATAAGAAAAGGAACAAAATGACTCAATAAAATACTGGGTGTTCAATTAAAAAAAATTAGTTTTTGGTATGTGAAAATTTCAGGAAGTAGACTTTGAAAAAACAAAGTTTTTTAAGGTATTGTCGAGTGCAACTTTACCAAATGATGCAGAATTTTCTTGGCTACAAGCACCGCCAAAGTTAATGTTTTTACTTTTAAAAACAATGTGAAAATGATTTTTTTCTGAACACGTGTTTTGGTCAAATATTTTTAAAAAAAATTAATAACTCAAAAACTATTGGCTCGATTTTGAAAAAGAAAAAACAGTTGAACAGACAATTTAAAGCAGTACAAGAGAATACAAAAATATATAGGGTGTCATTTAAAAAAATTAAGTTCCGTGCATTTCCGGTGAAACCGGAAGTGCGCCAGAGCTTAAAGTATTTTTACAATATGCGCCACAAGCAACCATGGATCTTCCACTAATTGTTTTTTCTTTTATTTAAAACACAAAAGAGCAATCGAAGAAGCGGCTACTAATGACTCACCCTGTATATATGTATATATGTATTGTATAATACTTTCATACTTATTATTTTAATATTCACATATCTACTTTTTTATAGAAACTTGCATTGATGTTGGCAAAATCTTTATCAGCTCAACTACAAGTAACTACCCTTCGGTTCGCAATTAATTTTGCATTTGTAAAGGAAGATAATTTAGTATTATTACAATGCCTGGAAGGCTTTTGTAATGAAATACCTCCATGTGATAAACATTTTATGTAAGTACATGCACTTATTGTTCAATATGATTATTATGAAGAGGTATGTTTTGTTCAAACAGATTAGATGTCGTAATGGAGCAGAAAAATTATGATAAATATAAAGGAAATAAGTTTGCTCTTCAGTTTATATACTCTCTGAGAATGACTAAGCGGAAGATAATAAATACAGTTCAAGGTACGTGATAATTATTTCTTTCTTTGATATTTTTTGTGATAATTTTATATAATAAAATATTCGGAGTTTAGCGCTACTGTGTCTGTTTAGCATTGTTGTGCAAAAGAAAAAAATCATTTTATATGCAGGTCTTAACATTTACGATCTTAAGGGTCCTATATAGTGGATCGGAAATGTAATATTGGTTGCATAGCACATAATTTAATATGCCAAGGATGTCCGAGAACTTATTACACATAGGGACTATATAATAAATATTTGAAATAATAACTCAATATCTATGTGAATAAAAATTCATTTATGACCAAATATTTACACATTTCTAACCGCGGGAAAGATTTTTAACAGAATAACAATTCATTGTAATGTGGGTTGCCCAATTTTAATTTATTTTATATTCATTTAAAACAAAGTAAAGAATAGTTGAACGAAAATAAGTGCAGAGCGGGGTAGCTTTTTGTTCAATTTATAACGTGAACTAAAGCACACAAATCTGCTACAAAGGATTTTTGAGAAAACACATATCCACTATACAGCACGTGTCAATTTTCATTAGCCATAGGCGATTAATTCATGCAATACGTGACAACATGGCACCCCACCTTTCCTCTTCAATGCGAGCGCGACCGATACAAGCTCAAGTTAGCAGTAACTGTTGGACTATTGACTAGGGTGTTTGTACTGCGCTCAGAAATAATATTTACGCATTGCAAGGATTTTTCTTTTTCCTTTCAGTAAATGCAGAGAATTATTAAGCTGCGTTCACGCTGCATGTCACAAACAAAAGCGTAATTCTAATAAAATTAAAAATAAGGTAAATAAAAAAGGATTCTGAAAATAATAATAAACTACTAGATCGCGGCGGCCATTTGATGATGACGGCTTTTATTGCAGACTAGATCGCAACGTGTTCGCAGCTAAACATTTAATGTAGAAGTGGGAAGATCGGAGAAAGTCGTTGTGATGTCGATTGTTGTCGGGATTGGTGATGGATAGTAGGGGTGACACACGTTGCCACATATTATTTGTATACGTATAAATCGCATGCAAACATTGAATCCATATACCTAATGAAAATTGACACATACGGTATAGGACCCTTAAGACATCAATAAAACTACTGCAATCATTGAGGAGAATGTGACAAATAAATCAGAAAATATATTACATATTCACGCTTACCTCATATAGGAGCCACGCAGACATAAAAAATACTAATGGGCGATATAATGTACCGGTAGTATTACTTCATGCATCATCACTCCTGCTTAGATTTAAGCGGACTGAATTGTATTTAATTAATTAATAAATTTGTTGCAGTAATTTATTCATCTATATTTATCGATCTTTTATACTATGTTTTTTTTAAATCTCCTAGTTGTGCATGCGTGAAAATGTTTACAAAGCGTCATACCTAATGTTACTGATAATAAAAGCATCATTTAAGTTACTCAAATAAATATAGTGAACTAGATAAAATAATGTTTGGCACTTCCAAAACATTGTATAGTTAAAGATTAAACATCAAAAATGTAACTGAGAACATATATCTATAGTCTTCCCTCTCACATTCTATCTTATGCTTTGCTTACTGTATCATTCGCAACATCTACTGCATAGAGGTGTGTCTCTTTAGATCTCTGTGATCCGTTGGAATGGACACTTTCCATCCAGATTTCTCAGTTGAAGCTTTTTCTCTAAGGTTAGCTCCTTGATAATTTGATGAGGTTATTTTGAAAGTAGTTTACACTGGATAGTATCTCAACTTATATTGTTTTTTAATTAATATTTTATGGCTCTCCATGCGGACTGTGTTCAAATCCACTTAGAACTAATTGCTAGCTTCTTTTTTTTTGCTATACATTCAACTTTCCCATAGCTTTTGCTATTTTGATTATCTAGAATATATTTTAAACTTTATTGTAGTTCGCCAGCTTTTTGAAATTTTCAGGCAATACATTATTAACCTAGGCTTTATATACTTTTTTGTAGCAGTTAATATACTCTGTCTATCAGATATCAAGTAAATACATTTACTAATCTCTTGCATACCGGATTCTGTGATCAGGCTAGACTTCTCAATAACTAATGTTTCTACAGACAGGTGAAAGTTATAGATAGATAGATATTTTTATTGTTCAACAAGAATTTGGAGTAAGATTGTTAATTACAAATTTTAGTTAACTACACATACAAATAGGGATAATTTCAGCTTTGAGCCTCTTAAGTTTTTAACTGTTGTGCAATTTATGAGTTCTCTTACAAAGAAACTTTTTCTTTTCGAGTTTTTATGAAGAACTGGGAAAATAAGGCAACTATAGAAAATCATAGGTTGCATTACATATACAATAAATATTTGTAACAGATCTTGGTTGACGTGATGATTCATTTTTTATAATATTATTACACACGTATGTCAAACGTTCGTTAAAATTATATTTAGTAGCTATACAGTAATTCACAAAACTAAGCTAAAATTTGACATCATATTTGAATAAAGTCAATACACGGTCGACATAGCTCAGAAAACTCCAATATCTTCGACGATTTCATCATTAGATCATCTACAAAATGCTTTAAGAGGGAATTTGAGGCAGCAATGAACAGACTATAAGGTCGGATAAGGTTGAATAGTCAACCTTCGTTTTTAAATTATAGTCAACGTACGAGCAGCGATATGAGGAGCCTTATGCTGAAAGAAACAAACAGATCTAGGTCTTTTTACGATTATTCCTCAGAGCAGCTTTCGCTGAGCCTTCTCGCAAGTTAGAATATTACTTTACCTTTATCGTTGTTTTTCTGCTGAAACAATTTATCTCTCTTTGGTTTTGGAGATGAAGTATGTTGCCACAGCATCGATTCAGATCTAGTTGTGTAGCCAAATTTCATCAATAGTCACAATAGAATCTGTAAAGGCTTCCACATTTTCTGCATGTGGCGTTAGTAGTGAATGAGTAATGTTCAAGCGAGTCAATTCAACGTGCGTATACTTTCCGATAGTTAAGTTTACATTTGATAATGCTATCTGCACTGTATATTAATATTCAATGTAGAAGAAGCAGTATCACTAACTTTAATTCTACGATCACCTTGATTAAGTAAGTAATCGACTAAGTCAACTGCATAGATAACTTATACATAGTAGTTGGCTAACTAAATTCAATATATTACAATCTTTTCAGACATCTCTTGTCGCTTTCGGGTACTAAATTAAAGGCGGCAAATTTTTAAATTATCCAAAATTAATGGTTTGATAGTTTGTGAACAAAACTATTTTAGTAATTTTTTTTTTTTTTTAAGTTACTTATCCATTAAATTAAAGTAAAGTAAAACTACAATCGCAAAATGTGTTAAATTCCATATTATTGACCGTATATTTTAATTGAGAATATTAGTTACAAAATACCAATTTTTGCCCGATAAAAACATGACGCAAACCAAAAAAAGAAGCTTGAAAATTATTATGGGGACTCTTCGCCATCGATTGGAACCATCCACCACTGGTTTACTCAATTTCGGTGCGGTCGTAGCAACACAAGTGACGGCGAACGTTCTGGTCGTCCAATTGAGGTCACACCAGAAATGGTCGATAAAGTCCACGGTATGATATAGGACGATCGGTGAATCAGCTCCAAGGAAAACCAAGGTGGGTATGTCGGCCAACAAGGTCATGGCGACAAACCCTATGTCCAACAAAGCTACTCCATGACCGCCCATGACTGTCGCTCAATATAAGCACATTTCGTTCTCCGTTTGACCTAGCTCCCTCTTTTTCTATAAGATCATCTAAGTTGTTGTAATTCTTATTGCTATTCGTTATTGCAATTTCTTTATTATTATTGAAGTATAAACTTCTTTGGGCGCGTTGCGCTGATTGTAGGCACTGAACAAGACTGACCGTCACGCTCGGATATGTACCGCTCGTTCGGGTAATGTCGGCTCGAGTCGACTACGGGAACAAGATAAATATATCATATAGAGGTATTTAATTTCAATTATATTGAAATTTAAATGAATAAATAAATTCATGTCCCAGAGCAGATGTGAACCGGAGCCGCCTGGGTGAGAGGCCGGCACTTAACCATTAGACCAAGCGCGGGGATCGTAAGCGAGTATTCATATCGTTTATTTATATATATACATACGTCCAACCGACCATTACATGGGAGAGCATGACGCATCAGTCGTATAATACGTTACTGAATATTATACGCGTGTGTACAGGTGTAAATGTAATAAATGTGCGAATACGTTTTATTTAATACGTTACTGAATATTATACGCGTGTATTTCGTATTATTAACCTCGCCTTGATAAAGTTTACACTTCTGCTGTATGGTTTTAAGCACACCCATTTTCTTGTTTAATATCTTAGTTTGAGCTTCCGAATTACGTACTTCAACCAAGTCGGTTTGGGTTTCCGAATGTATAAGAGTTTTCTGTGTTTCGTGCATTGCATTGTCAACAGTTCAATTATTGCTTTTAAATCGCCTATGATTTTATTTTTATAAGAAGTTTCTCATTCGCAATTGCCAATTCATCCCTTATCCTTATCTAATTTTTCAGTAATATCAGTGATTTTATATTCACTATCAGCAAGTTTGTTTCGCAAAGAACTAAGCATATTAAATTCCTCGTTTTCTTCCTTTTCACAATTTTTTATAGTAATGTAACTATTATGGAGATTTCTGACTTAATTTTTCCTCAGTCGGTCAGTATTATTTAAATAGGTTTTAAGGAATAACAGATAACAAAAAAAGAACGTAAGACGGTGAAACTTTGATTCTGCAGTCCATCAGGGTGACTAAATAAAATCACAAACAATCAGACCACGGGCAGGATAAGGTAAACAAAACAGAGATGATGAGAGACAAACACGATTTCTTTAGAACAACAAAACCACGATTGTCGACAGGGCCGCCGCGTGGGTATTAGGCGCCCCTGTCCCTTTATGGGGGGTTCTGTTGTACTCTTATAAAGTGCTGCAAATTATATGTGAAATACTCTTTTGCCTTTCGAAGTGAAAAGCTTTAAAATATTAAAATTCGTTTGTCTTATTGTTTTTTATTATTTCATAAATTTTAAAAACAGAACAATTAGCGATGAAGGATCCACATGACCTTCTAAGTAAAGCCAGTAATATAAATGAAAAATCATGCTACTTTCTTCTAGTAACTGAAAGTGAACTTTTGGAAATAATTAATAACATAAAAGACAAGGATACAAGGGACTATTATTGTTACTCTACCAAATTCTTGAAAACTATTGGCCTTAGTATATTGGAACCATTGGCTTTTGTCATGAATAGAAGCATATTGGAAGGATACTTTCCACAAGAACTAAAGTACTCAAAAGTAATACCTATACATAAGCGTGGTGATATAAACGATCCAACCAACTACCGCCCAATATCAATTTTACCAGCGTTTTCGAAGGTGTTTGAGAAAATAATTGCGAATAGATTAATTAAATACCTTGACAAAAACAATTACTTGTCGATAGCTTAGCACGGATTTCGTAAAAATAAATCCACAGTACCTGCCTTAACGAGCATAATGAATGTTGTGCAGGCGGCTTTGGACCAGCAGGAATATGTCCAACTAACTTGCTGCGATTTGAGCAGGCCTTCGATACAGTTGATCACAGGCTACTAATGGAGAAACTGTATTATTATGGTATAAGGGGAAACGTACACAACTTGATAGCACCGTATTTGACTAATAGACAACAGTATGTTGATATCAATAACAAAAGATCTTGCATGAAGACTGTAGAAAGGGGTGTTCCACAAGGATCGATACTGATGACACATCGTTTGTAGTCACAGATAAAACTAGAGATGGAAAATCAAGGAAAGCCGAAATTGTAATGTCGGACGCCGAAGATTGGTTTTCAACGAATAAACTAATACCAAACGGAGATAAGACACAACACCTAGATTTTTGTTTAGACAAGTAAATAATAATTCTATCAGGGTGTTGGGTATTCACGTTGATGACAGGTTGAACTGGGATGCACATCTGGATGAACTGGCAAACAAATTGTCAATCGCAGTTTATAGCATTAGAAGAATTAAGAATGTTTCGACTCACCATGCTGCAAGGCTGACATACTTTGCCAACTTCCATAGCGTGGCTAGTTATGGCTTGCAATTCTGGGGAATGGCTTCGGGCGCTGATCGAATTTTCTCCTTCAAAAACGGGCAGTGAGAGTCCTGTGCAATCTAAAACAAGAACAGGCATTCATCAAGGAAAAAATACTTACCATTCCGTGTGCTTACATACTCACAGTCGCTAAACATGTGCACAGGGGTGGAGCTCATGTGCGTAGGAATGGTGACACGCACAATCACAACACAAGAATGAGAAATGCCCTGAAAATACCATACCATAGATTGCAGACGACGCAGAGATTTGCGGATTTCTGGGGTGCCAAAATCATCAATAAACTTCCTGATACCATGAGGCGCCTTTCTTCCAGCCGATTCTCTACTGTTTTAAAGAAGTACCTCTTGAACAGTGCGTTCTATTCTGTGCAGGATTTTTTAAATTGTGACATTGTAAATGTAAATGTTAATGTAAATTTAAATTTTCTATGTATTATACAAATATGTAAATTTTCTTCATGTACTGTACATGTTGTACCTGTAATTTGTGACGATTATTGTAATGGTTATTATGATAAAATATACTTATTATTATTATTAATGATAAAACATTTTTTAAATAAAATATAAAAATTAGAAAATATATTCAAATATTGATTCTCCTAGCTTTAGCAGCTACAAATGGTCGCATCAATTCCTTTTCATTTATTTTATCCAAAATTTCGCTCTCTATGAAAATATAGTTTTTTATAATTTTAAGTTTTGAAAAATTTCATTCTCCAGTAGCCACCGAAACTGGTAGGGTTAAATAAATCCGTAAAGCTATTGCAATATTTGGAAATGTATCGGTAAGATAGTTTTCATAAATATAATTTAAAACATCAATAGGTGACATATCCTCTTTGGTAAAACAAATTTAATCCATCAATGTCCTTTTCATTAACATTTTTAGTATCCGTTAATTTTTGTTCTAATTCCTTACAATGTTTTAAAATTTCATTGTCACACCAGTTTTTTAAATGAGGTATATAGTGAACTACCTTGAAGTAATTGTAATGTTCTTTTAATTGATTGAATCTTCCAGTAATTGAAGAAATAGCGGTGTCTAATATTATATTGTAAAATTCAACCATAAATTTTTGATTGGTTCGTCGGTTTGTTCATCCTGGTATAGTTTCTTTTTAAACCTGTTTCGACTTTGTGGAAAATCAGTATCCACCCCCAAATCATCAGCAACGATAATTGCATTGGCAATTGCATGTTTGCATACGTTTCATGTGATCTACGATTATTAAGTTCTGATATAATATTTTGTAGAGTCATATTTAGAATTTTGCATTATTTCACTTACCACATTTACTAAATTTAAAATATCGTGCCAGATGTTAATGGAACAAATGAATTTAAACGAGGAAACCTTCTGAATCAAATTGTTTGCATGAGTTCTTGATTCCATGTCTCTTGTTTGATCTTCTGGAATATTTATTAACGCTCTCAAAATTCCCTACAAATCGTTTTTCAACGGCCTTATAGCTTGAATTCTACTTTCCCATCTGGTGTTGGGTTGGGTTGTTAGATTTTCAACATACTGTTGCAAAATAACCCAACGTTTAACGGATGCAGAAAAGTAGTTGTAAAGGTCCTGCACTACTCCGAAGAAATTAACTGTTTTGAAGGAAATTTTAGCTGCATCATTTACAACTAAATTTAGAGAATGCGCAGAGCAGGGAATATAGAGTACCCTCGAATTATTTTCAATAATTTTTTGTTGCAATCCTTTATACTTTCCTCTCATATTAGCACCATTGTCGTAAGAATGCCCTCGTAAATCTGATAAATTTAGTTCCAACAATTTTAAATGTCCATTTATGAATTCAAACAAACCCTGTCCAGTAGTGTCGTCGACAGATTGGAATCCTAAAAAATGTTCTGCAATTTGGGCTTTATTGGTTTCCTCGTTCTAATAAACAAATCAAATTACAACAGTCATCTGTTCGGTATGACTGGCATCAGGTGTAGTATCCAGAATTAGTGAGTAATATTTTGACGAGTTAATCATATGTAATAAATGATTTTTAATTCCTTCTGAAATAATGCTTATAATTTCATTCTGAATTTGATCTCATAAGTAATGAGCAATGTTCTTCTTTTGGGATGTTTGAATTTTGTGGAGATGTTCAGCGGTTATTGGATCAAATTTTGCTATGGTTTCAACCAACTTCAAAAAATTTCCATTATCACTATGATAAAACTCTTTCGAAGAACCTCTAAATGCAAGGCATTGCCGGGCTAAATATTGAATTAAATAAATAAGCCGTTCAATAACCTGATTGCCAGTAAACCTTTTCTGAATCATAAACTCTTTGTAGAGCTGCATCAATGGTACATAACTTACGCAGACATTTTCAGTTCACTGGATTTTGAACTATGTTTAAGGGTGGTTTAAGGTGAGATGCACTGCTTTCATGTGTTTTCAAAATGTGGGTTAAATGTGCCCAATCATTACATCCATCCTTAATAAGCTGTGAATGCATGTCACTGAATAGTTTACATGGGAAGCAAAAAACTGCATTTCGGGAATTTGAATATACTAGATAATTTCTAAATACTTTTTCTCCATTCGGTAATGTTCTATAATAGAACGATTCTGAAAACTTTCTGCCATAATTATCTCTCGGAAAATGTTTGGTTATCAAGCGGAGAGGGCAATTTTCAATTAAATAATCTCTAATTTTTATAGAAATTGTATCAGACAGCTGGATTGTTTAATTCAAAGTCAAAATCTTCGTTTTGAGCAGGATTACTTTTGAGATATTACGTTATTACCAGTTTTCTATTGGTACAATCGTGGCTTCTTCTTGATCGTATTCTGATGAATTTACATTTTAAGATAAATTTTCATTATGAAACTCCAAACCAGATGTTGATGGCCGCCACCGTAGCGGATTACGGAATACTGATTATTACATTTTGAATGGCGACTTTTGGTTGCCACATTTAAAAAATGTATGTATTATCATTGCAAAAAAAGGCAAACGAAACAATGACGTTGAGCCGCAACAGCTTCTCTGCACATAAGGAATAAATATATGCCGATACAAAACATTCCCAATTCCTGTTGTTACATGTAACAAATTCTTATATTTTTAACACGTTCCGTGTGGTAGCGCGAACTCCACACGGAACGTGTCTTTATTGTTCGTATCGGCAATCCAATTTTGTTTTACACAAACGAAAACAACCCGCAGAAACGAAAACAAAAATAAAACAAAAATAAAATCCCATTTTATTGCTTGGAAAATAGAAAACTTGCAAAATTGCAAGCGTATAAATAACAACGTTTATTTAAGTAACATTAAATTAAAAAACTAAGTACCGTAAATTTTGGCGCCCCCCTTGCCCAGGCGCCCTTGTGCGGTGAACAATTTTGCCACACCCACGCGGCGGCCCTGACAGTCGAAAGAAATCCGTGATGAAAAGTAGTATGGGAATAAATCCGAGATTCACTTACATTTTAATTACTCTGGTGAAAATAAAATACGATAATTTTAAGTTTCAAAATAAATTTAATAGTAATTCCACTACAATATTGTTTCGTCACACAGTGAATATTGTAGTGGAATTACTATTAAATTTATTTTGAAACTTAAAATTATCGTATTTTATTTTCACCAGTGTTATGGAGTTTCAACAAGTGTCTCCCTTATCAATTAATTATTTTTATTACTATTAAAACGGAGGCACAGGAGCAAACACAAACACTACACCCATCTGATAATGCTTTTGCGCTATATAGTGTACAGGTGTGTTGTCGTTGTGGATTTTTTTCCTTTCAGGGAATGTGGTATTAAAAATATTGCATGCATCTTGTTGGGATCTGCCTGTCTCCAAAACCAACCATTAACAAAGTAATTCTTTCACGTTCTGTTAGTTCGCCCATAATGAATGTCTACTTTTGTTGAATGGAAACTATCTGTCACTATTAAGTATGACTGTCAATAATACTGAGTAATTCCCACACTTTTATTTTTGCTTAAAAGGTTTGCATGGCGACATAAGAAAAAACGAATATTTCTTATCAGTTGTATATGACAAAAAGATGTTTTTCATCCAACTTCTTTTTAATATTTCAATTAAACACCCATCTCATTGTATTTCTAGAAAATGTGTCTATCCATATACACGGTGATCCATTAAAAAAACTTCCGATGACGCCATATCTCGAAACAAGTGACAGTTGTAGAAAATCAAAGTACGTCATAGAGTAGAATAAAAATACTACGAACATTTTTATATAGGTTATTTTTCAATAGAATGCATAATTTTGCCAGAAATCTGGTGTTTCCACACATTTGCCTGACTCTGGTTCAATAGTATAATATATGCTGCCTAGTTTTATTATTTATTAGTTTTATTCTCAAATCAATGACCCATTAGCACTTTAAAGTGTTTTACAATCACAATCAAGAAGTTTTATCCGTAGAAGCTGTATACAAATGTACGTTACATATAAAACAATTTTCTAATTTAGGTGGGCCATTGCGAAGACAAAAGAAGAAAACTCGACGAAGTATCTCTTATGCATCTTTAATCACAGATACAACGGATAGGCAAGAAACGGACGACAATGATACTACAAGTTTTTAAAATGGACTTTTCCTTAGTGGAGAGATTTTCATATTCGCCTTAAATATTAGTTATTATGTTAAATGTTTGAATTATAGTTACCATTAAATTTATGTAATTAATGATTTTGTAGAATTATTTTCTTTAATTCATTAAGATTATATATATATATATATATATATATATATATATATATATGTATTGAAAAATTGAAAATCTTCTTGGTAGTAGTGGCATACAATGAAATAAAAGTAATAACAATATGACAACTGGTTGTCAATTAGAAAACAATGACAAATATAAAATGTAAATCAAAATGTGTAAATGAAAATGTAATCAAATAAGCATAGGACAGTCGGGATTACTTATATAGTCACATCAAAGGGCTTGGGGTCTACCACAAACTGTTCAGTCAATGCAATTATACAAATAACAACGACGCAACTATGTAATGAAAAATTAAGAGTAGATCTGTTGATATTATAACAATATAAAATGTAAAATCAGTCATGTATAAATGTAAATGAAAGCAAATAAGCATAGGACAATCGGTATTACCTATGTAATCCTATCAAAATGGATTAGGTTTACCTAAACATGTACATTTTGGATTGACATTTTAAGATAATACTATATTTTATTCAACACATATTAATGCTTTAACATACACCTTCTTTGTTATGCTGCACTGATGAAACCAAACTAGCTAGAAACATATATGTCTGTAGCTACAAATACATCTTAACACATACATAGTTGCATGGTTGATTGTTTATGTATTTCAATCAAATTGTACATTATTATTTTTAGAAAAATCTTTAACGTTTAAAGTACCGCTAATATTTAGCTGCGAAATATTTTTCAAATCACTTAGAGTTCGTAAGTCTTTGGTATCAATGTTATTCTTGGAGTACATTTCTAGATTTTCTAACATTCTAGTATCTTCATTTTCACAATTTGATGTTATATATACAATTTCTTCATCTTCACTGCTTTCATACATTTCGGAATGTTTTTGTTGATTTGTTTCTGTATTAAAGAACACAGAAATTGAATAGCAGCAGTTTGAATCAACTTTCATTCCTAGATTGTCAGTATCGCTTAGTGCTTTCTCTAAACCTTCTTTTACAATTGCGGCAATAAATTCATCAGTAATATTATTTAGATCTTGATCTTCTACTTGTAGATTATACTGATTATCGGTTTTCTTAACTTCTCTAGGAAAACTGACAGTGTCCTTAAGGTAATTAACCTCATTGTTTAAGGCTCGAATTCTATGTAATCCTTGAATAATATCTTTCATACCAAAGTTTACCTTTGTCGAAAAAGTCGAAATCATAGACGGTGTGCTTTGAAATATCTGTTCGCACACTTGACTACTAAAGTCAGGAAAGAAACATATTTTGGAAGAGTTTATCATTCATTTGAAATGTCTTGATAAGATTGATTAAAGAATGAGCGTTTGAGGAAGACCATTCACTAAAGGAAGTGCAAATCCAACGAGTTTATTTGTTTCTTTTATCGTACTCAATTTTACTTGTGATTCTTGTAGGATCCTCGCTCACTCACACTATTTTAGGTAGCTTCCTTTCTTCTACAATTTTTCTCGAGGTTTTTTGTACGTATCGATTCACACAAGTTATTGAAGGTATTGAGTTTTTTAAATTTGCGTGTGCAGTTTCATAAAGTAACCCACCTCCCACGTATAACAAGTATACGCTAAATTTTTGGAGAGTGTCATCATATTTATTACGATGGACAGAATTACCCGAGTCCTGAAGTGCTATATCCATTAACATTTTCAGTAGTTGCTGATATCTATTTTAGGGGTTCATTGTCTTCTAAAAAGAATATCGTATCGGAATTTACTCTACAAGATAGTTCGTTTTTCATGTCTGCTTTTGTTTCAAACACAAAGTCATCGTACTTTTTTTAATTATGTTCCAATTATCTTCACTATGACATTGCCTAATAGTCCTGGAAATTACTCTAGTTTCTTCTGTAAATTTATTACTGACAATAGAGTCATGTTCCAAACGGACAATTTTTACTTTTTGGGTTTCTGTTTGTACTGCAAATAAAATAAGAAAGGATAATAGTTGAATAAATAATTAATTTGTATGTACTTACCGTCAGAAGCGACAATAAGTGTAGTGATAGTTGCAATTTCATTTTTAAATTTATCCTTGAAAAACTTAACTCTTAGATAAATTATTTGTTTATGTCCAGGTACAAACTGAAATCATTTTGGGTTCAAATGAAGAATTCTAAAATAATCCTTATATTGGTGTTCAATCTCTTGAATGGTTCCGTCCGAAATTTCCGAAAGTAGTCTACCATTGTTAAACCCATTTATGCTTAAAATGTTTTTAAAACACTTCGGAACACTTATTTTTAATTCCGCTTCGACTTCAGCAAAACAATCTGGTGTATCCATTTTACACGGAGTAGCTATCATTAAAAAATGTTAAAAGCCCGGTTATAACTAAAATATCTATATTGTAGATTTACCTAAATTACTTGTATCTAGTTTGAATCTGCAATTTATTTCTAAATATATTTAACTAACCGCTCACCACATATACGCGAAATCGACACGAGGCGAAGATTCTCATGATTTCTCGTGTCGGATGATATAAAGAAGACACTGCGCTTGTGCATGCGCATGCGTCGTGATATCAATTGATCGTGTACATCCTTTTGTGTGTACACTAAACATCCCCAGTGGTTTGGTTGCGTACGATAGATGCGAATTCAAAAACTTCAAAACTATTGTTGTGGGTCTTATTTGCAATCTTAGAAAGTATGATCATATTTCAACGAGTATTAAATCTCAAGGGTGGCAAAATACGGAAAACTGTCGTAAATTGCATTTGGCTAACTTATAGTTGAAGCAAATATCTTTCTGTCATGAAATATGTACATACATAGATCAGTGAACTTTAGTTAATTAAGCAGCACAAACAATTACAGCATGTATGTTACGATAACAAGACAAAATAAAAACATCTTGGGATTGTCATATTCATACAATTTAAATTCAATAGAATTAATATAAACAGCCACAAACGGTATGTTGCAAGAAATAAAAAATAAAGTGAGCACAGTTTGCTAACTGTGATATTGTCAGTGGAAATAGTAATTTGAATTCATACAAAAATTGGAAGAGAGCATAAGTTTATGGAATGGTTTCATTTACAATATCACAGAATTATTTATAATTTCAAGTACAAATGATAGAGACATTAATGGTTAATTATTTAATGCATATATCTGTAAACTGAGTTTTCAAGGTTTCTTTATTTAATAATATTGATTTACAATTATTTATCAAAACTGATATGAATTAAAAATATTTTTAATTCTTACCAGGATTATGTAGAAATATCGTATATTTCTTTTAATAAACGTATTTATGTACATATCTGTTATGAAATATTGAATAATTATTTGATTCATATTTAAACGTTAAGACACAGCTAAATGTCATATGCGATTTGCTGCCAATAAATTCAGGTCTTTCTATTGGCATATCCAGGACTACAAACTTCCTCTGAAATAGCTAGAACACTTGGAGCTTGGCGAGAAGCAGTTTTGCTTACTTATGACGTTTCATATGAACTGATCTGATCCAGCGAGCAAATAAAGCACACCTATTATCTCTTACAACTGGGGAATAGCGATACGATGCAACCATTAGAGAAAGCACGATATTGCAAAAGCGTGACGTAAATAGCGAGTGTCGCTCCGACCTATTCTACACAACATATTTTCATAAACTTCTCGTCTGTTATTGAAAAGGAACCCAAAGTGTCAATTAAACTTTCTCTTTGTATCCTTAGCCTCCAAATTTATATTTTCGTTTCTTCTCTTTCCATCAATGGATGGCTAGATATTGCCCATAGAAAGCTGCCACTGTTGGACAAATATTAAAAGAAAAAGAAAATAGGAAGTTACATTTGTTTTAAACGTTTGTTCTATATTGTCGGAGAGATATTGAAATTGATTTCAATAGTGCTCGATGAATACAAAATCCACAATATATATACTAAACAGAAGTAATTATCAAATGTCAACTAAAAAAAAGCAAGTCAGTAAAACAATAACAGTAATAAAGCTATAAGCATATCATAGCGATATCGATAAATTGTTTCGACCCCGTTTTTTGGTCTCGCCAAATATAGCGAGACATCGCTGAGTTATGACGTCAAAAAGAATCTTTGCGACATCGCTAAGTCTGCAGAATACCTCGTAGCAATATCGCTATCGCTATCCTCATGAGACTAACTTCCACCTGATATCACACCGATAGAATTGCCAACCTTGTCCTTCAACATGAGGAATTGTTTTCAACTAATTTTAGTTTTACTGCAGTGCAAGCCATGGCAATCCATATTTTAAAATTCATAAGTTGTCCTTATTCTATAACTCTTGACAATATTGCAGACAGACCCATGAAAGTAGGTATTTTTAAATAGTAAATGTTTAGTACTTTTCACTTCCATATAAATATATAGTGTTCTGTTTAATATGTTTTATAATTTTTATTCAGTGAATGGTATGTAATACTGAAGAATGGGCATTGAAAAGTAGAAACAAACAGTAAGTACACGAATATTTTTACTAATTGAGCCCATAATAGTCCTTTCATAGTTACTCATTATTTCATAAGAATTCTTCAAAAGTTGTACAATTTTCACTGAACAATCAGAAACAGTTAATTGATGTTAATTTAAAAACTCTTAAAAGTCTATCATAAAATGTAATAAATGTACAAGTGCGTGTTCGATCGTCATTCTCGAATACTTTGTTTAAAAGAAACATTTTTGCTATCTGCATTATTTAGAACAAATGGATTTTGTCGCTTCGCTGGATTACCTGGTACATATATGTATGTCCTCATTATATCATATTTTATCAAATTATCATCAAGTAATTGATTTTGTATTGCTTTCTTGGGTAACAAGGAGTATATTATTATATACCTAGATACACTAGTAAATATGCAGTTTTGTACTGTGATGTCGGTAACCTTAGTCTGACGAAACCACTCTTTGGTAAAACAATATTGTTACATTTTAATAAAATAAAGGTTGAACTACATCATTGTTTTCTCTATATTTGATACAAAAGATGATTTCTAAGATAATTTAATAAAATAAATGATCTTAAATTTATTTGACTAAATAATATCAATATTAATGAATTAAAGCTTCTATTCGACTTCAGGAGACAAAATAAAAAAAGGCATTTGTTTTCTATGTTATTATTTCATATAAACATTTAAAGAATATATGTACATATATAAAATATTAAATATGTATATTTTATAACAAAATTTGTAATCAAATATAAACGGCCAACATACAAGTTTTATACTAAGAATGAACAAATTAGGCACAATCAAACAATTAGGTTATTAAATAGTAATTTACTTTTTGGTCGATTATTTAGTAGTACATGCTGCAAATTTAGTTGTCCGCTCTTAGTACTATATATATTATATCCCAAAACATTGAATCAAGCACTTTTAATAACTAAACATTATATTCTAATAAACACTACTATTATAGATTAATATAAAATATAATTAATTAAAATTAGATACATGGGAAATATAGTAGAATGACAAGATGTATAAACTTAACATCAAAGAATAAAAATTTAGTGCTTAATGTAATGGTTACAACATTTCGAATTTGTTATTTTTTTTATAGTAAAGGGGGCATATTAATTAATTAGCTTCTACTGAAATCACAGCAGACGTTAAACGATACTTATTAAGTTATATTTATATGAATTCCTTAGAATCTAGATAAGTTTCATATATTTTATGTCTTCGGAATCAATTGTCGTAGAGGAAACTTCAAATTCACCGATGTTGTTATTGTTTGAATCAGATTAAAGAAATGGAAAATAGTGTCATAACAGGGAATAACCCGATTATGGCAATGCAGCAATTTCAAATACTTTGAATACAAGTACAATATATTGATTATTCCTAATATCATAACTGAGATTATATTAAGACTAGTTATTTAAATTCGTGATACGCATATTTGAATATTGTGCCTAGTTTAACAAATTCATTTGACTGTTGTATGTGTAAATGTTATTTAGGTAAACATATGGCGATTTTAAATTGTAGTTTTTTATATATGAATTTGTGGATATGGTATTAGTGTTTTTTTTAGAAACATAGGAAATAATAAACTTGCAACATATTTCTTCAAGGTGATTTTATTATTCGCCCCCATTTTTTCTGTTTTTAATTTCTGTGACCTTCTGAAGAGAAATGTATATTTTTATCGAATAATAAAAAGAAGCATAGGCATGACGATAGGACTGCAAAAAATCTAAAGCGAGTACAAATACATCTTCGGATTTAAAAAATGTAGAAATAGAATTCGACAAAGCACTTAATTATGTTAAACACGAGCAAAAATGAACAACAATTTATACCACTATAGCAATTTTCAGAACTGAGGAGGAAGGTACTCAATGCCTCAAAGACACAACCCCAGATCAATAAGGTTCGGAATGACTAGGCTTGCCAGACGTCCCGGTTTGACCGGGACAGTCCCGGTTTTCAGACAAAATCCCGGTGTCCGGGCCGGTTTACTTCACGTCCCGGTAAAAATTAAATTTGATTTTATAGATGACCAAACAAGTCTAAAAATAATTAACTGTGAATAATTATTTAGGATAATTACTTTGTCTTTATGTCTGTAGGTACTGTACGAAAAGTGAAAACTATAGAAGAGTGATGGTCTGCTAATAAATAATATTGTCATCGTATCGTCTTGTCTCGCTACTCGTGACATTGCGCGATGCGAGAGGCTCTCCGGGCGAGGCACTGAGGGGTGTAGCTTTAGCGCCAGAAGAGATTTCGCTGCACGCTACACCCCCTGGTGTGCAATATCATTGGACTCGCCCACCTCGGCGCTAGACGCTACGATAGAGATAAGATATGTCAGTCAGTTGTCAGTCCCTGTCGGCGGTGTCTGTTGTGTTAGTGACCTAGCGTTGTTTTATTTATGTTTTAAGTTAAAGCTTATGCCTTCTCTGTTAAACTGCCAAAACGGTCGTGTAAATTCACCGAGGATTTACAGAATGAATTCTCTTTTTTGAAGAAGGTATGTACTGGTACTGGTAATCAAGATCAAGACGATAGAGTTAAATGTTCACATTGTAATTCGGAGTTTTCGGTCGCTCACGGTGGTCGATCGGATATAAAAGATCATTTGCAGTCGAGTAAACACAAAAAGAGTTTAGCATGTGCTGCTAGCTCATCAAAACTGACCAGTTTTTTTAAGACTGTGAGTTCTAATGACAATAGCTTAGCAGCGAAAGAGGCGACCTTTGTTTATCATACAGCAAACCATAGCCTAAGCCTCAATTCGAATTCTTGTTCATCGATACTAATTTCTTAGTTTTTTGAACCTAAATTCTCACTCGGAAAAACTAAGTGTCAGGGAATAGTTTTAAATGTCATAGCTCCTTTAGCTCAAGAAGAGCTTAGGGAAGACTTGACCAAGTCAAATTACGTATCTGTAAGTATGGATGCATCAAACAGAAAGGATATAAAACTTGTGCCAATTGTTGTGCGCTACTTTAATCCTAATTCAGGTGTGCAAGTAAAGCTGTTAGATTTCAAATCTGTGGTAGGTTGAATGTCTGAAATTCTTACAAATCACTTATGCTCTGTCCTGTTGCAAAACGATTTGAACAACAAAATAGTTGGCTTTTGTGGAGATAACTGCAACACTAACTTCGGTGGTGTCAAAAGACCGGGGAAAAACAATGTTTTCCATTGACTCAAGAATAGCCTAGGAGGGGAAATCAATGGAATCGGATGTGGAGCACACATTGTGCACATCTGTGTGCAAACTGCAGTAGATAGTCTCCCAATCGATATTGAGGCCTTAATGGTGAAGATTTATAAATACTTCCACATATACACAGTCCGTGTAACTAAACTAAAAGAATTTTGTGAATATGCCGAGATACAGTACCGTAAACTCATTCAACACGGGAATACCCGGTTTCTATCAATGATGCCCGCGCTGGAAAGACTTTTACAGATTTTTGAAGGTCTGAAAGCGTTTTTTTAGACCAAGAAATGTACTCATCAACAATAAAAAATTTGTTTACTGATTTAACGGGCGAGCTCTACTTGTGCTTTGTCCACGGACAGCTTGCACTGTTTAACAAGGCCATCCTGGTAATGGAAAAAGGTAACACTACAGCTTTTGAGATTGCTGAAGCTCATAAAGCTCTCCAAAGAAACCTGACAGAAAAAAAGGCTTCAAACTTTATCCCCATGAACGCAAAGAACATCTACAGGAATCTAGATGGGCAATTCCGAAACAGTGTGAAAAAAGAATTTGATGGCTTTTATGAAAGATGCATTGCATACTTGGACCTCTGGGAGAATAGTTTTGGAAACGCTGAACAGTTTTCATGGGTCAATCTGACCAAAACAAATGCTGTTGATTGGGAAAACGCCGAAACTTCTGCTGAAATTATTAATAGCAGTCTTCTCGATGTACCCGATATAAAAATAAACAATGATCAGCTGTTTGACGAAGTTGTGCTTGCTAAGGAGTATTTGCAGTCAAATTGGGAACAGTGGAAGCAAGAAGAGACTACCAGAGATGTGATTATTTCAAGTGAAGAAAAATGGCTTAGGCTGTTTGGTCACTTCAAGGAGAATCACATAGCAGTCCCCAATCTGACAAAGTTTGTTGAGTATGCCTTATGCTTACCTGGGACATCAGCACCAGTTGAGAGAGTATTTTCTTTGATGAACAATGCATGGACTGATGATAGGAGTTTGATGAAGGAATGTACGGTTAAAGGCTTGATGATATGTAAAATTAATATCAGATTAGCTTGTGTAGATTTTTACAACAATATTAAAAACAAAGAAGACTTTCTAAAAAAAAGTCCTAGCCAATGAAAAGTACATGTAAATATTGTTCACATTTTTATTCCTCATTCAAAGTATTTCCTTTTACTTAAGTAACTTAGTAAAATGTTTAAATTTATAAGCTTATGTCATTTATTATTACCCCTGGTTTAGGTTCCTAATCAGTATCCATTTATTCATAGCATTGAGAATAAACTAACCGCTAAAACACCACCAAGGGTGTGTACCCTTGAATACCCCCGACGCTGGGGGCATTCCGGTGTCCCGGTTGAAGATTTCAGAAATCTGGCAAGCCTAGCAATGACGATAAGGGTTCAATATTATTTTCTGGGCTGAGTGCAAATGTAGAATTTACCGGAAAGAAGGTTTATGGCCTACAGATTGATGCACTGAAATGAATATAGAAGAGAGGGGTCCTCTGGACAGAAATGGTATAAAGGAATTAGAAGCGGGATGACGTTCGACGAAAGAGATAGTAGACAGATGGCAACTGAATAAACAAGGACTCGTGTAGCTACACGACTACATTTAAGTGGGGGTAGAAACACAATTTCTGAGGGAGTGAAATTACTCGTCTTGTTACTATACTATAGTTATACTCGACAAATGTTGTCTTGGTAATATTCTTCAGGACCAGTAAACCAAACGCGAAACTTCGATCAGTTGTGGAGGATATTAGTAATGTGGCTAGGGATGACATGGATGACTTTACATAGTCATGCAAGACGCGACTAACGACATATTGAGCGGAAATATAGTGAAGAAGAAAGTCTTGAGTAGGACGATGGAACTGCTTCATGGTACTAATATAGTCCTTTTATCTGTATTATACCAGAAGAATAAAACAAATCTTAATAACTCTGTGTACGACTCTAGCTGTAAGTTGTACAATGTAGTTTCCAATTTAAATCACAATCATTGTACTAAACTAAACTCCTTCTTGAAGTAGGGCGATATGACAAGGCATGGACGACTTCATATCAATTTATCCAGTAAACATAAAATAAGTAATTATCTGGTAAATTTGTTATGAAACATGAGTGGCGTTTAGAAAATTTGCATAATACTATAGTGAGCTTGTTTCAAAGTTATATAAGAGAAAATGATCTGTCACTGTTATGTTTATAAATTGAACTAATTTTGCCGAAAGTCGTAAACAGCCACTAACTCTGATGTGAACTACAGTATTACTAGTAGTTTAATAAATAACATAACACAAACACAGTAGGTACTTTTGTTGCAAATATCCTACAGTATTATAAAAGTCATTCATTCATATGTACTTCATATATATTACCATTTTATTAACACACATACAAACAAGTATAAAAATAATGTTTCTTTTATTAACACATTTGTTTTAATGTTTAATGCAATTATGTATATTTAAAATTACTTGATTCAATGCTATGCGAAAAGGTATAAATATACAAATATACGTTTTATCTTAAATATTCATCACATCAACACACAATATATTTTTTGGTGCAAAAATATCACAATAAATGTAGTACATCAGCAACATCAATGTCAACAAGACACAGATTAACATAAATACTATATTAAATTATATGTTTATATAATATATAATAAAATAATTAACAAAATCTTTTATTAGGCTATTAATTCGTAATAATCATATCTATCAAAAATATTTCTCTTTCACGTTATCACAATAGATTTGTCATTTGAGCACCGGATTTCATATGGGAATTGTTGTGATTCAATACAAGGCTGCCTATTAATGATACAAGAGCTCGATCTAACCAAGTAACAGGATTTGGATATAGCAATCCCCCTTCATAGAAGCCCAAGTGCCCTCCATGAGCCAATTCTAAATACATTGTACTGTTATGAGTATCTGAAAATAAATATTAATGAAATAATAATTGCTAATATCAATATTTTTTGTTACAACTCAAGCTTTTTATTTGTTTCATTTAAATTAGCAGTAATTAATATAAATATAGACTGATATATTCACATATAATGTGAGGTAATTTTAAGTACACTGTCTTAAAAATAATTGAAAATAGACATCAGTCTGTTTACTGTTTTTTGTAAATACTTTTGTGACTCGATGGATTTCTAAATTAGATATTTGGTGATACGACATTTTTCATATAAATGATAAGTTGAAATTATATTTCTTTAGTTGTGTTTCAGGTTATTAGTTTTGTTAGTAATTTTGTAATATGCATACAAATAACAGAAACTGTTAAGGATATAATAAATATAATGAATTGGTGTGAAGTGAACTGAAGGATTTTTCTGTTTAACTGTTCTAAATAGAATCTTTCATGTTTGTGTCATAAAAATACTGGATGAATATTAAAATAACGTCTTAAAGAGTAACTGTTTTCTAATTGTCATTTAACTTCCTACATTATCTCTTATATGAATATGCTGCTCTTCGTTCTTATCTTTTGACAGGGAGGGAGAGGCATTTCCCAAAATAAGGAGAAGCCATGAAAAGACCCAATCCTGTTGTTCAGCAGTATTGCCTGTGAAGACGCAGGATGTGCAAGTCTCTGGGGCCTCTCCACCTGACTGTGGAAGATATAAGATCTCTCCTATTGTGACAGAGAACTTTTCGATTTTTTATATTCAGCACTTCAGTCATTAAAATCAATTGTATATTAACATTTTTAGCTGATATTGTTAATTTTCTGTCAATATTTCAATATTTTAGTATATACTTGTTAAATTTATATTTTTTCCATTCTACTGTTCACACAATATGAACAGGTTTGCTAGAGCTTTCGAAAATTTATTTCTTTTTTAAATCGTGAATTTTGTTTTGGGATAGTGAAATATCTGGTAGTAGACTTAATTTGATGTAGTATAAGCTCCCACTAGATGATTCTCAAGAAATCCACATTTTTCCATCTGCTGAATGTGACAATTATTTAATACGAAATTCAAGTATACTAGATTACTATAATCGAATTTAATTGATTGTTCTTTTAAACCATAAAGCAATATAAAAACATGGGGACCTTGTAATCCCAGCAAGTAGGGCACTTAGTTACAAGTCTGAAGGTACCTGTATCATATTAGTAACTTGTATGGTATTTTTTCTGGCACCAGCGCAAACTAGGCTGTTGAAAAGGAGTATTGGAAGATCAAATTCTATACTAATAATATGCTGGTTATGCGGTGCTATAATCCCGGTACTATCCTCATATGCCGGTACACTCAAGATGTAATAGACCTACGGTTACATCCCCCTTCAAGGTTTCTTTCGAATATCTGTTATTCATTATTAATTAATTATAATGTCTAGTTGTACTTTTACGTTTTGATCAGCTGCTGACTGTGGTGACGGAATTTTTGAGCGTGCTCCGCACATTCGGAGAAAACTAAGACAGATACGTGGGAAAATCTAAAAAGTAGCATCGCTTCTTATTATTTTCAATACAAACAGAAGATAAACAGTGCAAAAAATCCGTAAGTAAAATAAATTCATTATATAATTTTGTACACGTCGAGAGGTGATGAGAACTAGAGTCTTAACAGACGAGGTGGGCATAATTCTTTCCGCATCTACGGTATCGGGCATAGACATGGGCGAACAACATGAAAAAAGAGAAACGAGAGGAACGAAATTATTAACGTATTTGAAACTAAGAGAGAAACAATCAAAGAACATATTGAAACATTTCTAAATACTAAGTTAAATATAAATACAAATAGTAAAAGTGAAACTAACCACACTGAAGAACCAAACACCTTCCTATCAGTAAAATTCGAAACCACTGAAGAAAAAGAAATACTATGAAAGAGAAGAAAAAACTCAAAGGCACAGATGTATATATTGATGAAGACAGAATTTATAAGAAACGTAAGATACAAGCAAAAATATAATAAATAGCATATAATAAAAACAAGGATGGCAAATAGAATTCGTTTAAAACACTATGCATTGCAGCTCAGTGCTATGAATGGGTCAACAACGCTCAAGAATTGACGATGTAAAAACACGATAGAAGCAAATCAACGAACTAGTAATTATAGAACGCATGGAACCAACGGTAATAGTCATAACAATAGAAATGGCTCCACAAGAAGAAAAACCAGAATAAATGTGTTGACGACCGCACCGATAAAGAACAGTACTATTAAATGGAATAATTATGAAAGGAAAGTATCTAAAAAATGACGAATTTAAGGTATTATTACATAAAAGTGTTCTAATATGGTCTATAGAACTGAAATATGTCTTTAAATACAGGTTGTTTTATATTTAAAAAGGGATAAATTTGACATGTACCTTCTTTCTGAAACACTCTGTGTAGTTGAAAATAATTTTAGGTTGTGCCTATAATGTCTGTCTCTGCCACAATAGAAAGAATTTTTAAAAACTGTTATCATCTTCTATACATAGACTGCATTGTTGCCTGAGGTAAATCGCTCTGTATGTGTAGGATTTTTATTTATTTATTAATTATATTGCTTTATGAATACTCTTATATATACATGTTTTAATTCTTTTGTTAGTAGAATGAATATACAACTTATTCGAATCTCATTCAGAAGTATAATGCAAAACTTACACTATTAAGAAATACATTCGGTATTCTATTATATGCAAACATTTGTAGCAGCATGTTACGTTACCAAAATTATAACAAGCTTCAATTTAATGTGACCTCACACCTATACTACACGAAATATTCAGAATGTGATTGATGTAACTGCTTAATCAAGTAGGTATCACAATTCCTATTACCAACAAGTGTCACGATTTTTAATAATCTCCAAAAGGAATTAAGAGCGTACTATTTCACAATTTAAATTTAAACTTAATAAATATCTGATACATAACTATTTTAATTTAAATGAATAAATGTACAAAAGGAAAAGGGACTCTCTGAATATTGAAAATGCATTGTTATATTATCATTTTTTAGCATTATTTCTATTACTAATGTTGGTAGTGCAACTTTCCCTAAAATACCAATTCGGCCCTTTAGGATTTCGACTTATTTCAGAACCAGAATTAATTTTCGAACAATTGGATAACTGGGGGACCGAAGAAACTTATATCATAATATTACATACATATCTGTAAGTACACATTTTTTAAAATTTATATACTGTAACCAATGACAATGTGATGGTATTATGTATATTATAGGTAAAAGACTAAAATGTGTAGCTATAGGGTTAGTATATTAAATGTGCTATTATTTAATATTTCGTTTACCTGCAAACTTCCGTATAGGATCTAATAAGGTATCAGGAATAATAGGATCATCTAGAGAATTAATGAAGACCATAGGCAAACTTATATTGTTCAAGTAATTTATACTGGAGCTCCATGAATACAACTCTGATATGGTATTAAAGTTGTGCACTTTCTTAGTATAAGCATCATCTAATTCAGGTAATGTAGCTGCTGAAATGATTTCATGTTCATTCAATTTATGCCTGGTTTTATTTTCTTCTGAGAGTAATGAACTTCTATGTCTTAAGATGATATTCTTCATGTTCTCGGTCATAATGTACAAATAAAATCGACGGAAGTTCTGCCAATTAAGAAGAAGTTTAGTGCCCCTAATAGAGGAAATAAAATGGATTAATGCTTATAAATAATTGTTAAACTCCATAGTTATCTTAAAATGTATGTTAGCCAGCTGCTGAATTCAAACTATTACTTACGAACTTAAAGTATGACAAATAGACAAACGCTGGTGTGATATTCGTTTAAAGACAACCTTAGAGTGGTTAATGTTGATCAAATACTGGTGTTGGTAAAATGCTTTTTTATATTACTTATTTAATCAAAATATAGTATTCTGTTATATCACTACATTCTAACATCTGGTAATTAAGCACTTCTAAGGATAACTTCATGATTAAATAAATAAAATAATCAAAACGTTTTACCACACCGTACGCTTCCATTCTTACTCTATAGCATTATATCCTTGGCACACTGAAATTCCACCAATAATATTTTTTGGCCTTTCGCGGTCTGTTTCTCCCATGTATTTTGTTACTAGATTGCCACCTAAACTGAATCCTACGCAAATAATCTTCGTTGTTGGATGCTTAATGCCCAAGTTTATCAACATTTCGTGAAAGTCATTTGTATTACCTGTAAAATTAGGTTATAGTAGTGTTTTGAAATCTATTTGCTAAAACAAACAAATTGAGCTATGTGCACATTACATGAAACATAAAAATAAAATACATGTCCGGAGAGCAACTATTTAAATTTATGAGTTATCAAATTTTTTTAGGAATTGCGGAGCTTTTCATGTAAGCTTACATTTGGAAGTGCCTGCTTCCAAAGACATAACACAAAAAGGTTTAAATTGTAGATAATAAGTTATGTTTATATATTAATTGTTATAAAATACCCTACATAATATATTACTTAGGAATTAAATACGAACAGGATTTAATAAAAGTCGGTAAATTATTGTACAATATAATACCACAAACAAAAACGCAGTTTGTCCCTTGTTACAAGGTTTTATAAAAAATGCTTTTATTTTTTATACAGGGTGTTTAAAGAAGATGCGGCAATATTAAAGGGGTTGATTGTCCAGGTCATTTTATACAAAAAAGTTTATAATAAACAAGGTCCGCAAACGCTTCGTTACCGATCTACAGCGTGTTGAAGTTTAATTAAAAGAAACAGTAAAAATTAGATTTCTCCAAGACGGCATTAAAGATCATAATGAAATTTTAGGCGTGTTATTTTTCAAGAAAAAAATAGGACGCCGCTGATTTCTCTAAAAATAAAAATATGTTTCTATTCTTTGTTCAATTGTGAAGAAAAAAGCTCTCTTAACTTTTTATCGTACGACGTAACTTTTTTAGTAAAAAAAAACACATTTTAGTGCATGTACATTTATCATGCTTACAAAAATATTTTTAAAACAGTCCTGTTATATTCACTGACATATTGAATGACATATGATTAATAATTTTGTATGTGTCGAATTTGTTGAATTTCCTTATCATGAATCGCTATACAAATGCAGAGATGACCGACATGCACTACATTTATGGACTTGCTGATGGAAATGCATTAGAAGCTAGGCGGTTGTATACTGAAAGATTTCCTGGCCGTATTGCTCCTGATAGAAAAACTTTCGAAAGTATTCATCGGCGTCTTTATGAAACAGGCACATTAAGACGAAATGGAGGAGCAGGAAGGCCAAGGACAGCAAGAACGGTAGAGCTGGAAGAGAATGTGCTAGATATGATTGAAGAAGATCGAGGTACTTCTACTCGAAAAATTGCTGACGCTTTGGATGTAAGTAATGGGACTATTTGGCACATTCTGAAGGAAAATTTGTTGTACCCATTCCATATACAACGCGTTCAAGCATTACTTCCTGCTGATTTTCCTCCTCGCATTGCATTCTGTCAATGGCTTTTGCAGAAAATGGTTCAAATCCCTCAATTCCTGATGTTGATTCTGTTCACCGATGAAGCGAATTTTTCAAGAAATGCAATACGCAATTTCCATAATAACCATGTATGGTGTGACGAAAATCCACATGAAATTGTTCAAAATAGTTTTCAACATCAGTTTTCTTTGAACGTTTGGCTTGGGATTGTGGGTGACTGCCTAATTGGACCGGTATTTTTACCAAGGAGACTAACCGGAGAGGTGTATCGCAACTTTTTGGAAAACACGCTCCCTGGATTTCTGGAGGATGTACCATTAGCAATTAGAGATGCAATGTGGTATATGCACGATGGCGCACCAGCCCACTTTAGTCAAGTAACTCGTGATTTCTTAACACAAGCATACGGAAATCGCTGGATTGGCCGAGGTGGACACTTATGGCCTGCACGATCCCCGGACTTAAATCCCCTGGATTTTTTCCTGTGGGGCCATTTGAAGTCATTGGTGTACGCTACTCCATTGGAAAACGTAGAAGAGTTAAGAAATCGAATCATTGCTGGGTGCAACTCAATTGAAACCGATCCTGTTGTTTTTGAGAGAGTTCGCCAGTCGATGAGGAGAAGATTGGATTCTTGCATCCGAGCTCGAGGTGGTCACTTTGCACAGTTATAGTAATTTTTGCTTGTTAAAATTGTTGGTATGGTAAAATATTTGTTTTTGCCCTTAAATAAAACCCTTGTTATTAAAAAAAAAATTCTGTAATAAATGTACATGCACTAAAATGTGTTTTTTTACTAAAAAACGGTACGTCGTATGATAGAAAGTTAAGAGAGCTTTTTTCTTCACAATTAAACAAAGAATAGAAACATATTTTTATTTTTAGAAAAATCAGCGGCATCCTATTTTTTTCTTGAAAAATAATACGCCTAAAATTTCATTATGATCTTTAATGCCGTCTTGGAGAAATCTAATTTTTACTGTTTCTTTTAATTAAACTTCAACACGCTGTAGATCGGTAACGAAGCGTTTGCGGACCTTGTTTATTATAAACTTTTTTGTATAAAATGACCTGGACAATCAACCCCTTTAATATTGCCGCATCTTTTTTAAACACCCTGTATAATATTTATGATGTTGATCTATATACCGTATGTGTCAATTTTCATTAGGTATAGGGGTTCAATGTTTACGTGCGATTTATACGTATACAAGTAATACATGGCAACGTGGCACCCCTACTGTCCGTCACCAATCCCGGCAACAATCGACATCACAACGATTTTCTTCGATCTTCCCACTTCTCTCCACCAGATGTTACATTCAATGTTTAGCTGCGAACACGTTGCGATCTAGTCTGCAATAAAAGCCGTCTTATTACTGGAACGGGAAACATCAAATGACCGACGCGATCTCCTGATCTAGTAGTTTATTATTATTTTTAGAATCCTTTTTTATTTACCTTATTTTTAATTTTATTAGAATTACGCTTTTGTTTGTGTCATGCAGCGTGAACGCAGCTTAATAATTCTCTGCATTTACTGAAAGTAAAAAGAAATACAAATCCTTGCAACTCGTAAATATTATTTCTGAACGCATTACAAACACCCAAGCCGGTGGTCGAATAGTTACTGCTACGAGCATGCATCGGTCGTGCTGGAATTGGAAAGGAAAGAAGGGGTACTATGTTGCCACGTACTGTATGGATTAATCGCCTATGGCTAATGAAAATTGACACATGCTGTAGGACTAATTTATTTATTAATTAAATAAATTGGGGCACTGCATGTTTTGATTGTATCTATAAATATCATCATCCTACAAATTAGCGTTCGTTGGACATTCATAATATTCAATGTATTCAGCCAGCATTATATTTATTAGTGTGTATTTATTGCCCCTTAAAATAAAATGCATTACTTTATTTAGTACTCTGTGTAATTGGTGATGCTCATTATTATTATAACAAGCTGGTCCGGCAGACGTTGCTCTGCCCATTCCGGTAGGTAGAGCGATGATATATATATCGGAAGTTCAGAAAAATTCGATGTCAAAGTAATCCTTGAAAATTTGTAGTAATGTCTGAGATAGATTCTGACAATTATTGACAGACAACAATTGACATTTAATATTTAATATAAATAAGGGCTTAGGTTAGGACGATTTTTTGTTCAACACCATCTTTTCGACAAAACAAATATATTGTATGAATATGATGACCTAAATCGGTCAAGTCATTCAGAATTTACACGATCACTAACAGACGCACCAACGATTATATATACATATACAGGTGCCCCACCGAAAACGAAACAGATTGAATATCTCGAAGGAGAAAACTTTTCTGAAAAAACGCAAAAACAGGTCGATTTTTGATCCAAGGGGGACACCCTTCCATCATATCTTCAACTGTGATACGTTATTCCCCTCCCTTCCATCACTCTAACCATTACAATTTAAAATTGAAAAGGTAATTGTACGGAGAATTCAGCAATGTCATTGTTGGTCGCGCTATTTTTGATTTTAGCGCCCTCTAGCGGAAAAAAACGGTAACGTATTCCACAATGTGACACATCATTTCAAAGCTAATTTAATTAGCAACTAAATACGTAATATTTTTGACATTTATTTGTCATCATTGTCAAGTACAGACTGTCAGGGTCTTTTGTAAAGTAATAAGTTCGTAGTTTCTAATATTATAACCTCTGCAAGGTTTTTCAATTATTTAAATGTTTTTCAATTGTGCATTAAATTGCTAATAAAATTAGCTTTCAAATGATGTGTCACATTGTAGAATACGTAACCGTTTTTTTCCCGCTAGAGGGAGCTAAAATCAAAAATAGCGCACCCAAAAATCACTTTTCTGAATTCTCCGTACAATTACCTTTTCAGTAATGTATCGTATTTAGTACTACCCCTATTTAAATTGTAATGGTTAGAGTGATGGAGGGGAGGGGAATGACGTATCACAGTTGAAGATATGATGGAAAGTTTTCTCCTTAGAGGTATTCAATCTGTTTCGTTTTCGGTGGGGCAACCTGTATATATATATATATATATATATATAAAATATATTACAATTCTTTGCCAAATATACAAATGTATTGAAAAATTCAAAAGATTTTTGGTAGTAGTGGCATACAATGAAGTAAAAGTAATAACAATATGACAACTGGTTGTCAATTAGAAAACAATGACAAATATGCATATATTCATTACTACAAATTTTCAAGGATTACTTTGACATCGAATTTTTCTGAACTTCCGATATATATATCATCGCTCTACCTACCGGAATGGGCAGAGCAACGTCTGCCGGACCAGCTTGTTATAATAATAATGAGCATCACCAATTACACAGAGTACTAAATAAAGTAATGCATTTTATTTTAAGGGGCAATAAATACACACTAATAAATATAATGCTGGCTGAATACATTGAATATTATGAATGTCCATAAATATATTTGTCATTGTTTTCTAATTGACAACCAGTTGTCATATTGTTATTACTTTTACTTCATTGTATGCCACTACTACCAAAAATCTTTTGAATTTTTCAATACATATATATATATATATATATACAGGGTGAGTCATCTAAGCGGGTAAGGCCGATTATGCCTTTATGAGTAAAGATATTTCGAAGCGGCTTTTTCCTTGTGATAGCTGTTCATTAGGAGTACATTTTAAAAATATTTTGTATGATACAGAGTGTTCCATAATTTGGTGGCTAACCACAGTTATAGTTTTTTAAATGGAACACCCTATATATTATTGCATTTTTGTATTCCCCGTATAATTTTTAGTCAAAAAGTAATAAGATACTATAGGCCTAAAATCTAAAGTTTTTTTTTGACTTATTCCCATTTTTCTGAAAAATTCAATGTTTGTATAAAATTATATTTCTCGAAAACGACGTATTAGATGGACAAATTTTTTTGCAGTATTGTTTACAATAATAGGCCCTAATAGAGGCATGTTTTATTTTTTTTACAGTTACTAACTGCATGTGCAGGAAACTGGATTAAAATTACATGACACGTTTTTGTATAAAAGTGCATTTTTTTAAATAGAACAACCTGTATATCAGTTCATTTTTGAATTGTTTATTAAATTTCATGTCAGAAACATGAAAGACGTTACTACTTTAAAAGTGACTACTACTGAGCTACTGTCGTTTTTTGATATGCTTTTGTTAGTTTTTGCAAAAAAGTCAATTTTTTCAAATGAAATAGCCTATATATTATTTCATTTTTGAATTTCTTATTAAATTTCACATCAAAAACATGTAAGACGTTAATACTTTAAAAGTGACTATTACTGAGCTATTGTCTCTTTTTGATATAATTTTGTAAGTACTACACTATATTAATAATTAAAACCACAAAACTGACAATAGAAGTATTTATAATAGGATTTTGAAAAATCTTTGTATATAATAATTCTATAATTTGAAACGTTCATACGTATAGGTGGCCACACCTCATTTTTTTTCATAATTTTTCGTTTATAGCTTTTTTTATTATTAATCGTACCTCGAAGTTACAACTAAAAGTTAAAGCAATTAAGAACTAACCGGGTGGAGAAAATATTAAAATTGTTTTTGGAGGAGTGCAAATTCAAGAGTTTACCTTGTTTCAAACGTTTTCACCCCCTCATTTTCGGTTTTTTTTTGTTAATAACTTTTTTATTATAATCTTACTCCAAAAAGTTACTATTAAAAGTTACAGACAATTATATCAACTACAAAAACGCTCTGTACATAATGTTTTCAACCTCACGGTTACGGAGATAGTAAAAAAAAACATTACACACATTCATTAAAGATGACCGCTGAATGACAACACCCCCAGTTCCGGAAAATAAGTTTTACATTCATTGCCTTGGGGTGGAATGCAGATATGTCATATCGACTGTACTACTTTATTAGGATGAATTATTGTTTATTTGGATGTCCTTTCGTTGCCGGCACACTTTGCAGTTTAAGAATTTTTTATTGGGTTCAGAACTTCAGGGTTAATCAGTTCAAACGATGTCAGTCTTGAGATGTTTGTTAGAACTAAGAATTAATACAGTTGTGGATACTTCTTAATACATGTTGACAGCTTTTAGTATTCGATATAACTCATCGTTCATCCTCAGCGAATGTTATTGATTTTTAAGGTACTTAGAATCATCGATTGCTACGTGCTTACTAATGGGAGTTCAATGTGGACTAGCTAGGTATAACATGATTTTTAACTACTAAAATATTTAATCACTTTATTAGTAATTGGGATCTTCTTCATCTTGTTGACGACACATATATTGGAAGAAATTGTAAATGTGTATATGTTAGCAAACATTCTCTTTAGTGATGACATGTTTAGATATTGATTAGAAAATTGTACTTAATCGTCTTTGTGTGCTCTTGCGTTAACTGTATTTTATTTGCTGTCGCATAGTTTTTTAATCCATATCAAATTACGCAATATAGTAAATTATGTGCTGAATTTTCCTTCAAATGTGTTACCACGTGGCTATTTACAATAAACTTTGAGTACAATGGTATTGAATTGCTCACGTTTAAACATTGTACCCACTGTTCGCTCAATCGCTTTCCAATATGGATGCACGTGATTTTTTCCACTATATCTAATAATGAGGTAAACAACTACATAATTATCGGCGATTTGTTTTATGATTGCAGTAAATACGTAGCAATGTTTGAACGATGATGAGTTACTGCCATTGTACTGTATTACGTTATTGTATTTTGATACTTTTTACCTTGGATTGTAAATAATTATTTATTTTGTCAATATAATTTACTCTGTCTATAGACATCTGTCGGGATTCAAGACGGTAATGACAATGATAGCGTTTATTTAGCAGATTATTGCTATAAAAAGTACTAGAAAGAAGTTGTAAAACTGCAACAGACCTAAATAAAATATGAGTCCCTAACTCCTGTCATTTACTAATTTGCTTCACACTTAGTCTTAAATGGATATGTCGTATAATAAAATTTTCTACATTCAATGATAGCATCTTAATACATGAATATCTTTAAGTAAGTTTTAATTTTGACGCATCATTGTTGAGTTTTGGTCTAGTACAACTCTCCCCGTGTGTACCTGAAACCCCATTTTATTTTATAAATATGTATATATATATCTTTCTCTTGGTGTTAGCGACCTTAAATAACTCAATAATACATAGTTTTAAACGTTTCGACAATTTTTTATTGCCTTCATCAGTAAAACTGTAAAGAAAAATACAAATTTTAATTAAATACAGGAACGGTCACATCTAAGCTTTTGAAACTTACCTATAAAATTTATTGTTTTATGTTATTGTATATTCATAATACCTGACAAGGTATTTTCAATACCATAAAATATACTTCTTATTAATTTTGTAAATGTTATAGCATTTAGAAATAAAATTAAATCAATCTTTTTTTTTGAAAAACTGATTTAATTTTATTTCTAAATGCTATAACATTTACAAAATTAATAAGAAGTATATTTTATGGTATTGAAAATACCTTGTCAGGTATTATGAATATACAATAACATAAAACAATAAATTTTATAGGTAAGTTTCAAAAGCTTAGATGTGACCGTTCCTGTATTTAATTAAAATTTGTATTTTTCTTTACAGTTTTACTGATGAAGGCAATAAAAAATTGTCGAAACGTTTAAAACTATGTATTATTGAGTTATTTAAGGTCGCTAACACCAAGAGAAAGATATATATTTTATTATAAACGACCAAGAATTAATTTCATTTATTTATATGTATATATATATCAAATCAATGGAATATAGCATCACGGGCCACAGTACCAGGATGATAGAAGCTGCTGATAAAATACTGGCAGGTTTAAAATCTCAAATCCTTAATTTTGAAATCAAAAATACATATTCTCATATAGAATTTTTGAAACATAATAGAGACTGCAACATAAAAGCAGTCCAGACCACTGTATCAAAACAAATCTATGACACGTTCAACCAGATACAAAAGAAAGAATATAAACACACCTATGACAAAATAAAACAATGGAATATAGAAAAAATCAACGAACTAAAACACAATATATTATCTAAAAATAACCATACGCTAGGTTCAATTAAGACAAAAACTATCACAGTGCCAGCTAGGGATATGGGAATAAATAATAAAGGGAAACCAAAAGACAATAACATGATTTTAACTACTGATACAATCAAATTTTTTTTTGTAAATTTAACAAACATTGACATACCAATACAAATCCAAGAGATTCTAGATCTACGAAACAAATTTTCACTTCCCACAAACAATAAAAATATTTTATTAGAAAGGGTCCTGGCGGACTGTGAAAATATACTAACAGAAATAGAAGAACAAGATAGAGATAAATTCAGAAGCGAAATAACATACCACATCACTAACTATATTAAGACAAACAAAACCGAGAACATTTTACTTACAGCACACCAAAATTGCCAAAATTTTCTAAAATTAAATAAAAACATAATAATCACAAGATCAGACAAAAGTAACGTCACGGTATGCATGTAAAAAGACGAATACAATAAAAAAATGTTGGAATTGCTAAATGACCACATCATATACAAAAAACTAGACAGAGACCCTACTTTCCCATACGAAAGAAAAACAAACCAATTAATAAAGACCCTAAAAACAAAACAGTGCATCACGGATGAAACATACAAGAACCTAATCAAAAATAATTCAGAAACGGCAAGGATATATGGAGTACCAAAGGTACACAAACCAGGGAACAAACTAAGACCAGTAGTAAGTAGCGTAGAGTTTCATACTAAATACATAGCAAGATATACATAAGGTAAAGTAGAAAAACAGTGTTTCTTTCTTTTTGTGTTTGATGTGAAGTGTTGACGATAGATAAACACACAAATTTATACAGTCAGAATAACATAAGAGATATGAGATTTAAAACCTTATATGAAATTAATGTAATTTAAAGACTAAATATTTTAAATGTATAGTAATATTTTTAATGTGTTTTTTGTGTTAACCATGATACATAGTATACAGTGTGAGCAAATGTAAGTATCTCACTTTATAGATTAGATTATAGCTCACTGTTTTGTTTGTATATAATGTAATTTGTTTCTCTTTTATATTTTCAAAAAAGGTCTGAAGAAGGTTGTAATAAAATGACCGAAACGTCATATCTATTCAATTTTCTTGTATTCAACCAACTCAACTAATGCAGCTTCGTATCTATTCTTGTAAGTCTATTATTATGATTCTGAAACATCGATTTTGCAAGCATTGCATCCAGATCTTCTTCTCTGGTCACGGACATTATTGAATTCGTATAGAAGGAATGTGCAAGAATTATATATCTATTAAAATGGTATCGAAATAACGAACTGTCGGTTACGGAGAAGTCAAAATGGTGGTATAATTTAAAGCATCTCGAACATTATGGACTGTACTTGCCTCAGGTATTAGAGACTTGCATTTGCTGAATCTACAAACACCGTATACTAAGTGTCTGTAATTGTGCAACGCACTTAGCTATCTGTGTTCTTGTAGTGAAATGTAAAATTGCAATCGTCCTATATACAAAATTAATACCCTAATTACAAAATCAACTAAGACCACTAAAACAAATACTTGTAATAATCAAACACATCGTTCCCGTTTCCATGTATGTGTCAGTCTTCAGTCTGCTCATGAAACATCTTATGCTACGGAGAAATTAATCTGGTCACCATGACAGTCTCCCTTCGACAATATAAGCTAGGCATTCTATCCTGTTATACTTGGCTATGATTATAACCAATGAGAACTGACTGTCAAAGAAATACCGTATCCGTATTTTTGAGATACTGTATTTTAGGAAGGATCAATAAAATTTATGAAGGAGTAGTTGTCTGGGGGTATGGTTGGACATAACGAACAAATTCAGCTAGTACCCGTATTACCGTTTCATATGTATCCGATGACTATTATGAAAAAATCTTATTATATATTAAGAGGGCTTACGCAGAAGTGCCGACTAACTGCCTTGTGGTAGGACGTAAGGGGGTGGCGCCATATGCGCTAATGTAAATTCTGGACTTTAGAAGGTTTCGTTCGAACAATAGTACCGCTTTCATTTACGAAATATCAAAACGAAATTTAAAACACAAATAAACAAAGGCTCAATGCATGTTCGACTGGAATTAGTTTTTAAAATTAAGTTTCTGAAACTGTGTTTTGATGTTGTAAATTTTGCCAACTTTGAGAGTGAAATGTAGGAGTAAATAATTTAAATTATAAAAAAGTACTCCCAAACGAAACCTTAATTAATCCTTTGTATTCAATTTAATGCAAAAACATAATAAGAAAAACAAACATTTCTGCTGTTTTATTTGAACGAATACCTTACAACGGCAGAATTTGAATTAGCGCATATAGCGCCAACCCCTTACGTCCTACCTCACAGCAGTTAGTCGACACCTCTGCGTAAACCCCCTTAATACACTCTATACACTGCAAATTTTGAATAATCTGTATCAGGATATTAATATGTTAACCGTTATCTATAAATTTTGTATACAAGCAAAACTTAGACAGTGTTTTTTATGTAATTTTGTTTTCAATAACAACAGCAGATTACACATGTGTGAACTATGCCGATCAATTTCTAATATAATTCATTAAAACCGTTGTCTATTTGATTAAATGAATTCTGTGACGTCAAAAGATATTTATGCTAACTAAATTGTTCAGGGAAAGCATCAAGTTAATTGATGTGATATTTAATGAAAATGTATTGTATAAATTATAATTAATTATATCATAATTGTTGAATGAATAATATAAAGAACTATAATTCCCATAGTAATAATGCCCTCGTGTCCATTACTCAGCTTTTTCAAATGACAACGTTGCATTTGAGATATGTAGGCTTGATTTTTTAAATACGTATCTTCGATTTTATATGGCTCTTATAATATAGTAAATTTTTAAACACAACACTTCTATCCTGTTACATTTTACGAACAGAAAGAAAATTCCTCCCAATAAGTATTTTACAATAAAATAATGAATTAGGTCATTTTACATAACTAAGAATATGACAGGAGGTATCAAAAAATGAGGATAGTTGTAAGTTCGTTGTACTTTAGGTAAAAATAATTATTATTTAATATACAACAGAGAGGCAATAAATACAACTACAACAATAGATTTCTAATATATCTTATCACATACCGAGGTCGTCATATTTTAATTTCTGATAGGAAAGTAGTAAGTGGAAAAGAGCGCGACGAATTAAACTAAAGATAGACATAAGCGAGGCTGCCACACTGGACATTTGTAAGGCGTGGGGGTCCCCCGCCACTCCGTTGCTCTCCCTCCACTGTTAGCAAGCAGGCATCGCTGCATATGTATAAGATCATCTTCTGCATATGATAGAAGTGCAAACCGAAATTAAAATTTGACGCTTACGGTATATATATATATATATATATTTGGTAGGTATGTTCCTTGGGAATAGCGGCTTATTAAGGAACATACCTACCAAATATACTAAAATACGGCAAAGAAAAAAGTCCAATTATAATATATATATATATATAGTTAAAAAGGAATTCTTTCGTGGGTATGCAGGCAAAGGGCAAAATTAAAAAAGTACTCTTTTTAAATGCCAAGCTTTCGGTCTGTATTTAAACCTTCATCAGGGCTGTGAAGTAATTACAAAAAAATTCTTTTAATTTCTAACAATTTTCAAAAGAGAGACAGACTGTATATTATTATTAAAATACTTACAATTTAATTGAGGTTGTATGATAAAGGACAGCAACATCCTTTTAATCTATGTGTTAAAATACTGTGGTTATACAATAAAATCAAAATACATCAATACAATAAAACTAACACAACAAAATTTGTATATAAGACATCGCGACATTGAGAGACATGTACATACCTCTGACCTATCAAGGTTGTGTGAAAGTCGTGTCCCGAGTCAAACACACACAAATTTCCCCGCTCGCGACTATCCGCCCATTTGAAACAACCCAAAGATGGAAATGTTAAAATTTTAATTAAGTTTGTAATTAATAAGGTATGTATAAATATTACTTAAATTTGCTAAGTCGGATTTCTTGTTCATAGTTTGGGTTTTTTTGGTAATATGATACATTTCCAAAAACATGCGTTTCTGATTATTAGGTTCTGTTTCTAAAATTTTAGTTTGTTCATACGTAATATTATGTTTAGTGGAATGGCAATGTATCGCTAAAGCGATACTTCTTCCTAAACACATTTTTTATGATTATAAACTTAGTCAGAAAGTTAAATATAATAAAAAATCCTTTGAAACTAGAAATAAAAATGTTAACAAAATAAATAATCTGAGAAACAGTCAGAGTTGTGTGAAAGATGTCAAAGAGGGTTGGTTTAAAAATCTTAGTAATGTAGATATACCGGATAACATTGTGTCATTTCTTTCGCGGGGTCACAAATATGTCATCAAACCTCGTAAAAAGGACATTAAGATGGGTGGTTTGCTGGCGGATGTTGAGTCATTGGTAAGTTGCGTCCCAACACGAACAAGATAAAATTAGAGCCCAAGCTACCAATATTATTACAAAATATTATCACAAAGACGACAAAAATGATTTGACGGAACGGAAGCAATTGATAGAATGCAAAACTTATTTAAAAAATAATCCAGATCTATATATATTAAAGTCGGACAAAGGAGGTGTCACAGTTGCTATGAACAAAAGTGATTACATCAATAAATCAATAGAAATTACATACATTACATTACATACATTACATACTATCAGAAACTTAAACAAGATCCTACTTCCACATACCAACAAAAAATAAATAAAATTGTAACTTCCTTAAAAAATAACAAATACATAAAAGAAGACATAGCAAAACATCTTACTATATACAATTCGGTAGGTCCTAGGTATTATGGACTGCCAAAAATTCATACACCTACCCTATCGCTTAGGCCAATTATATCTACAATCAATTCACCAAACAGCAAACTTTCGAAATTCTTAGCTAGTATACTTTCAGTAGCCTATGATAAAGACAATCAGTATTACGTTAAAGATAGTTTTCAATTTGCCAGTTACATGAACAATAAAATTATACCAAAAGATTATGTCATAGTCAGTCTAGATGTCATTTCACTTTTTACGAATATACCCTTTGAATTAGTTCAGAAATCAATCCAGAAAAAATGGGATATAATAAAACAACACACAGACATATCGCAGAATAATTTTTTTGAATTATTAGAATTGGTTTTCAATACAACTTATTTAATTTTTGAAGACCAATTCTACAAGCAAATTTTTGGTTGTCCTATGGGTGGTACGATATCCCCTATAGTAGCACAATATGTCATGGATGATCTAGTAGAAGAATGTATTCCTAAATTATCTTTCCCACTTCCTTTTTTAAAAAAATACGTGGACGACATAATATGTAGCGTTCCCAAAGACAAATGCCAAGAGATCTTAAATGTCTTTAACTCATATAACAACTACGTCCAATTTACAATAGAAACTGAAACAGAAAATACCGTTCCTTTTTTAGACACATTAGTAATAAGGAATGACAACATAATTTTTCTAGATTGGTATAGAAAAGCAACCAACTCAGGACGGTACATACATTACAAATCAAACCACCCTATCAAAATGAAAATAAATTTTATACTAGAGTTAAAAAGACGCATAACAGCAATTAGTCACCAATCTCTATATGAGAAAAATATTAAACTACTAAAAGACATCTTGACCGATAATGGCTATCCAACTAGACTTATAAATAGACTACTGTCTGTAAATTGATATAGATCTACGCATACAAAACCCCAACTTTTAGTAAAACCGGATCTACCTTTCAGAACCTTGCCTTACATCGAAGAACTGACTCCCAAACTTAAAAAACTATTCCAGAAAACAGCTAATATAGCCAATAAATTCATAGTAACTACTAATATTCTTTTTACAAAAACGAAAACTCCATTGCCTAAAATACAGAAATCTGGAGTAGTGTATCAAATTCCATGTGGGGAATGTGATCAAGTATATGTGGGTCAAACTTCGCGCACCCTACATTCCCGTTTGATTTCTCATAAAAGTGATAACAAAAATATCAATAAAAAACAGTCATCGGCTTTAGCGATACATTGCCATTCCACTAAACATAATATTACGTATGAACAAACTAAAATTTTAGAAACAGAACCTAATAATCAGAAACGCATGTTTTTGGAAATGTATCATATTACCAAAAAACCCCAAACTATGAACAAGAAATCCGACTTAGCAAATTTAAGTAATATTTATACATACCTTATTAATTACAAACTTAATTAAAATTTTAACATTTCCATCTTTGGGTTGTTTCAAATGGGCGGATAGTCGCGAGCGGGAGAATTTGTGTGTGTTTGACTCGGGACACGACTTTCACACAACCTTGATAGGCCAGAGGTACATGTCTCTCAATGTCGCGATGTCTTATATACAAATTTTGTTGTGTTAGTTTTATTGTATTGATGTTTTTTGATTTTATTGTATAACCACAGTATTTTAACACATAGATTAAAAGGATGTTGCTGTCTTTTATCATACAACCTCAATTAAATTGTAAGTATTTTAATAATAATATACAGTCTGTCTCTCTTTTGCAAATTGTTAGAAATTAAAAGAATTTTTTTGTAATTACTTCACAGCCCTGATGAAGGTTTAAATACAGACCGAAAGCTTGGCATTTAAAAAGAGTCCTTTTTTAATTTTGCCCTTTGACTGCATACCCACGAAAGAATTCCTTTTTAACTACAAATCACATAGTCACGAAAGAAAACCGTTACTATATATATATATACATATATATAAAATATGTGTTTTTTCTTGGGTTAATTGGGTATAATAATGTACACAGTTAAAAATATACGTTCATTTACTTTAACGTTTCGATGTCAACAACATCTTTCTCAAAAAGTCATACATAATTAAAACTACGAATAAAATAACAGATATAAGTATAAAGAATGGCACAGAGGTGACAAAAACTTACCTCGCAAATTCCATCACTTTCACATATAACAACATCAACTAACAGAACACAGCGAGACATTACACGCAATTTTATATTAGGCTTTTTAACCCTTTTCAATTTCATTTTAATGTGGCAATTGAATTATATTTTACAGTTGTGCATCAACATATAGCTATTTTAAAATAATAATATTGTTTGCGAGCTCCTCAACAACTGTCGACATCATGTTTATTGTTTTTTGTGTCTTTATTTCTTATTTGCTGTTTTTGATTTTTGTTTAGTATATCCTCCCACTTAGCAATTAACCCAACTGTATTTTACGGTGAAATGATAGTATTATTAAATTTGTAACACGTAAACGTTATTATATTGTTAATTTCATATACAAAGACTCTATACTGTATGATCAGGAACTAGGAAACGTACAAAGATTGTTGTTACAGGATGGGAACATAAATGTTAGCTAGGTTTTCTGTATCTGCCATCATTAATAGCATTCCTATTTTTTTTGATGTGGACCATTTCCAAAAATTCTCTTGCCTTTGAATTATATTCTTTATCAATAATTTTCACACTTCTGAAGTCAAAATTATGGTTTGTGGTGGCTATATGTTTTTTTAAGGCAGTAGTATTCTTACAGTATTTGTGTCCATTAATTCTATTCTTTAAGTATTGCTTAGTTTGTCCTATATACACGCCGCTACATTGTCCGCATGGGATTTCATAAATTACATGTGTTTGGAAGTCCTTGGGTGTTTTCGTTTTGAGGTTAGACCACAACTGTTTTAAATTATTTGAATTTTTGTTCGCTATTTTGATGTTTAGAGGTTTGAATACACTTTGTAACTTTTCGGCGGTTGTCGCACAGTTAGTATTGGAGAGTTTGGAAGAGGCGGTAATACCCAAATTACATATAAATTTACCATTCTTTAAGCGATATGTGGATGATTGCATCACTGCAATACCTGAACATTTCATAGAACAGGTTTGTCAACAGTTTAACAAGTTCCACAAAAACATCCGTTTCACCTTCGAAAAAGAAAATAACTCAGTATTGAACTTTCTTGACACTACACTTGTAAGAGATTATGGAACCGGTAAAATCCAAACTAAATTGTTTACAAAAGATACGTGGTCAGGGAGATATTTGAATTTCAATTCCAGTATGCCGATGGCATATAAAAAAAATGTGGCTTCTAATATCATAAACCGAGCCCTAACACTTACATCACCCATATATCGTGCAGAAATTATTAAAAAAATAAAGCTCACACTGGTCACTAATAACTACCCGCCAACTTTGATTGATAAATTAGTGAGGGAAAAACCGTATGCATTATACAATCGTCAAACAAACCAGCATAAAGACAAAAAAGAAAAAGTAAACACTAAAATAACACACGCTACATAACCTTACCATATATAAAAACCTTATCTGAAAAGTTATAAAGTGTATTCAAACCTCTAAACATCAAAATAGCGAACAAAAATTCAAATAATTTAAAACAGTTGTGGTCTAACCTCAAAACGAAAACACCCAAGGACTTCCAAACACGTGTAATTTATGAAATCCCATGCGGACAATGTAGTGGCGTGTATATAGGACAAACTAAGCAATACTTAAAGAATAGAATTAATGGACACAAATACTGTAAGAATACTACTGCCTTAAAAAAACATATAGCCACCACAAACCATAATTTTGACTTCAGAAGTGTGAAAATTATTGATAAAGAATATAATTCAAAGGCAAGAGAATTTTTGGAAATGGTCCACATCAAAAAAAAAATAGGAATGCTATTAATGATAGGGCAGATACAGAAAACCTAGCTAACATTTATGTTCCCATCCTGTAACAACAATCTTTGTACGTTTCCCGGTTCCTGATCATACAGTATAGAGTCTTTGTATATGAAATTAACAATATAATAACGTTTACGTGTTACAAATTTAATAATACTATCATTTCACCGTAAAATACAGTTGGGTTAATTGCTAAGTGGGAGGATATACTAAACAAAAATCAAAAATAGCAAATAAGAAATAAAGACACAGAAAACAATAAACATGATGTCGACAGTTGTTGAGGAGCTCGCAAATAATATTATTATTTTAAAATAGCTATATGTTGATGCACAACTGTAAAATATAATTCAATTGCCACATTAAAATGAAATTGAAAAGGGTTAAAAAGCCTAATATAAAATTGCGTGTAATGTCTCGCTGTGTTCTGTTAGTTGATGTTGTTATATGTGAAAGTGATGGAATTTGCGAGGTAAGTTTTTGTCACCTCTGTGCCATTCTTTATACTTATATCTGTTATTTTATTCGTAGTTTTAATTATGTATGACTTTTTGAGATAGATGTTGTTGACATCGAAACGTTAAAGTAAATGAACGTATATTTTTAACTGTGTACATTATTATACCCAATTAACCCAAGAAAAAACACATATTTTATTTAAAAAGAAGGGGTAAAGAAAAAAAAATGAGGTGTGGCCACCACACGACTTTCTTATACGTATGAAAGTGTTACTTCCGGTAAATGCTTCCTAAGGGAGCTAGAGCTCTTTGAAGATGGCGCCTTGTAATTAGTTTTTTTTTAATATCTCCCGAACGCTTCTATTTAGAAAAACAAAAACTGGTATGCTTATTTATCCTCCAAAGATGAATCGATTCCATCAATTGCGAATTTCTAGTACCGGTCATAGGCGTCCGTTTTGGGTAGGTTAACGGTTATTTTAACGCATAACTTTTTTGTCTTTAACTTTTAAGCATTTGTGACACTAGATTATTAAGTTTTCAGGTATTCTAGTACTAAAAGGTACTCTTACTTTAAGTCGGTAGGATACACGGTTTTCTAGAAAAATCGATTTGAAAATATTTCGGTTTTTCGTCATTAAAATTCAATTTATTATTTTTTTTTCGGGAGATATTAAAAAAAAATAATTACAAGGCGCCATCTTCAAAGAGCTCTAGCTCCCTTAGGAAGCATTGTCGGACTAGGGTGAATTGGGTTAAATTGTCTTAAAATTATCTGAGGAATCTCCGGTCTTCGTTTGTCAGGAGAGTTTCTGGACACCCTGTATATATATATATTATTGTATCAATGTATGATTGTATCCGCCCACAAAAAATAGAAAAACAGAATAATAAATGGTTTTACAAAATGTTCATATGAAGATTATAATTTTCTGATTAGTATATTTTTTCCTTTCCCCCTCTTTTTTTTATTCCTTAGTATTTGACTCTATTTTGTCTGTTTTATAATATATCATTTATTCAACGATTAGAAACAAAATCACTCAAAACTTACCATAACTAAATATTCGAGGTCCTGTTACTGGAATGCTACGGAGAGCGCCCACATGATTTAAAACTGCACATCTATATCCATGATACTGGGCCCAATGGACGAATGTTCTTACATAGACACTTTCTGATGTATTTCCAATTCCAGGGCATACAGCAATTGTAATTTCATCTTAAAAATGCATAAGTAATTAGAATAACTACTACTATTTTATATATCAGATTGGTGTTTGTCGTCACATAATAACTAATAAGTTAACTCTTCAATCATTAAAAAATAATCAGCTTATTTCCTTGTCACTACTATTAAATATATACATATCGCATCCATCAAATAAAACTAATGAAGGTATATCTTTCCTGCGTCTTTTTGCTTCAACAGGTAGTGTATGTTATCTAATTTGATTGTAATTTTTCTAATTCAACTATTTTATCCATACGGTAAATTGCATTGTTAAAAACTAACTGGGTGTATTGAAAGAGTAGCCCACATGATTTGCATGTGGCTGCAAATGTGCTACCTACGATTCTCTGCTCTGCTGTTTTAGCAAGTATCAAAAAATGTTATTTTTTATCCTGCATATACTGTAATTAGTATTTTATTTTATATAACTCTAAAAACCTAGCAGTTTTGGACACAGCACTTGTAATTTTTTATGTTTTATTTATTTATATTTTCAGAAGAATTTAAATAAAGTTGTAATTTAAAGATTTACAGTAAAAAAATACAACAAATGTTCTAAAATCTATTACTATCTTTAATACATTAATGGGAAAGACACGAAGCAAAACTTACCAAACAATAATTCCAGAATTTCTAATGAATGGTAGAAAGCTATTCAAGTCAATAGTTCGATTACGCATAGAATGAAAGGAACAGAATTTTGAGTAATTGTATCAAATAAATAAATCATTATTGTATCTGGTAAAAGTACGGTGACAAAAGTAGTTCGTTAAACAGCTTTAATCCCGTATAAGCCAAACCACTTTCCGTTAATGTTAGTCGATGTTTATGTACAACGTTGTTCTAAAAGTGTAGAAATTGCTTTTTGTAACTCATTCTAAACTAGAGGGATAAACGAAAATTATACAGAGAAAAAACATCACACGTACTGTGTCGAAAACTACTATATACCGGTTATGTCAAATATCATTAGGCATAGGAAATCAATGTATACGTATATACGATGTACCTATACGTCGCCGGCATTGGGACGGACAGTAGATACCGGGTTGGCATACATATATATACGTATACATCGTACATACGTATGTATATGTATGCCAACCCGGTATCTACTGTCCGTCCCAATGCCGGTGACGTATACATCGTATATACGTATACATTGATGCATGATATTCCCTATGCCTAATGATATTTGACACAACGGGTATAATATAGTTACATAAAAAATGAAATGCTAATTACGAGAAAACTGTTTGGGTTAGATATTGGAAATCATAATACAATTATATACCGTACCTTCAAATACTTTCCTCGTTAGAGACGGCCATGCTTTTTTTTAATCGTTGGTGACAGTGCAGTTAATAAGACACAAACGCATAATTTTGATAGTTTGGTTATGTCTTGTAAACGTCTATAATTTGAATTTAAGTATGACAAGAGTCAGAATTTGAAGTTTTCAAAAGCTTAGCATGTACACCAACATTGATTACTAAATTATTTAAAAAACTGCCTACTTTAATGAAGTAAGATTTTGAAGACACGGTATAACGACAATTAAATTTTACATCCGATTAAGTCATCATAGGAGTCAATTTAAAATAAGAAAGTTAACTATATGAAAATATTGCCAAATTAAAATTTGAGTTTTTTAACATTCGGTACAGTTTAATGATTTAAATGTAATATAGTCCAACCCGTTTGTTGCATATTAAAGAAGCAACATGACTTGACATGTACGCCCGTTGTTCAACACTCTGTATAGCTGAAAATAGTTGTAGGTTGTGCCACAGCAAAAACATTTTTTAACTTTTACGGCTTTAGTAAATCAGCCTGCATAGCAAAAGCATCGTATAAATAATTCGTTTACTGGAACAGTTCTTTTATGACGTACTCTTTCAGTAATTGTCTCTAGAAACCTATGTTGCTGCGTATTTATGTTTTTTATTTGCGTAGCCTATCAATTTAGCATATTCATTATCTTATTACTCTGATTACATATAGTCCTCAAAAAATATTTATTGTTGGCGATAGCAAACTATTCCACACCAAAGTTTTGATGCATTTTACGCGAGCGTTTCAAGGGGGTCCCTAAAATGAAATCGTTCATCTGCACATGCTCCCACCCAGATTAATGATGTGACAGTCACATAAATTTGTGTATTTTAGTATACTTAATTTTTGGGTAAGGGAAGCATTATTAAAATAACATTCGAAATTTATTGGTAAATAAGATGTCCCAAAATTTAGAACATGGGCGTAAATTACATCGAATTCCTTCTTGAAAATGTATATAAGACATAATGAATATAATTCATACTGCCAGGCGTGAGACAAGTCTATTTATTATTCTATTAATCTTCAAAAGATACAAGTTTGGAATATCAATAATAAATTTAAAGTAAATAAACAATAAATAATTGCAAGGAAAGTCATACGGAAAGATTATTCAAAATGTCTTCTTCAAGTATTTTTATTTCTTGAAATATGTTATTCAAACAATCAGCTGAAATTTCACAGAAGACACATTGTAGTTTGTATATAATTTAATAGTGACGTGATATAAAATATAGCTCTTCAAACAATCGCCATTGTTAACAATGTTTTCCAAGCTGTCCACTGAAGATGACAATTTATTTGCCGAAATTCTCAACTAATTTAATTTAATTTAATATTATTTTGGTTAAGTATGTTTGCTTTTCGTTTCAAGAACTACATACTTTTAGATTATTTTGATTTGCGATAGAACATTTTTGAGTTATATCATAAAGGAATATGTATTTACCTTCATAAACAGTACCAAGCGGCTGATACATGTCATAAGTAAGTGTCGTGGAATCTTGTAATAACAGGTAAATTCTTTCACCAATTGGCCATGGACATTTTACTCGTCCTATAATACTATGTAATATTGTTTGTACATGACCACTGAAACCCCACAGCCGAGTTGGAATGTATCTGAAAAGTAAAAATTCATCAGTCCTATTGCAGGTGTAATTCACGTATTCAAAATACAGAGTATGGTGTAATTCCTTGGAGGAAAGCTAACGTACCACTAGTTACAATGAATACAATAAAGCACGCTTATTACCATTATTATATCATGTTTCATCACTTTTTATTATGTTGTTAAATATTTCCCAAATAAATTGTGTGCCTAGCGCATAATTCTTTAACACAATACTATAACCTCATATAAATGTTTATGAATTAGTTATAAACATAAGAGAAATTGATTTTCAAACCATAAATTATTTTATTGAGTGTCATATTACGTTAAAATTGTAATATCAACGTTAGAAATGAATAGGTATAAACTAGAGCTCTTACTATCCGGATATTCGAGGATCCGGATCCGGATCTTGATACGGATTTCGAGTTATAATGAGTAACCCGGATACTCGAATATCCGGATAGTAAGAGCTCTAGTATAAACAGATGGATACGACAAGATTCTTTTGCGCATCCCCGTCAGATCTGTTTATGATCACCAATGCGCGGTCTCTGGGAGAAATCTAAAATGATTTTCATCGAGGAACGACTCGGGGTGATATGCATTCACTCTATTATAAGCCTTCTAAAACACTCAGTCAGGTTGAGTCCAAAAATAATAAATTGTAAATTTGAATTATGTTTTATAAATTGAAATAATACTGCACTTGGTTTCATTACTAAAGCAAGTGTTTGCATATTTCATTATTTATTTTAAGATATTTCATTATGAAGAAACTACATATTTTAATTTTTTTATACAAAAGTCGTTGCAAAGTTTTAAATACTTTTATCTTCTTAAAAAATCTGTGTGGACAGTATCATTTGAAAGACATTTGCAAAAAACCGTGTGTTACTCCAGTCCTAATTTTGAAAATTTTGGCATACAAAACATGCTGTAAATTAAATTCTGAATATTTTTATACTTAATAAATTTGTGCAGAATGCGTAATTTGCAAAAAAATACTGAATGAATAAAAAAAAAGTGTTACTTCCTGTCCGAATTTTGAAATTTTCTGTATGCAAACACTGTTCCAAATCAAGCTCTAAAATACGTTAGTTTTTTTCAAAAGTAAGTACTCGCATTTAATGGCTATTAACACTCGTATTCATTAATAGCCATCATTAAATGCTTATTGCACAATATACTATTTTATTATGGGAAAACTGAAATTGTATTATATTGTATACTAATTGCAGCTAATGAATCGTAATATAAAAAATGAGGTGTGGCCACCACACGACTTTCATATACGTATGAGCGTTTCAAACAATACAATTTTAAGAATTTTTTTATACAAAACTTATTCAAAATCCTATTCTAAGTACTTTCATTCTCTTAATAAATCGCTATAGAATGCATACTTTGCAAGATATTCGAAAAAAAGTGCTACTCGCTAAGAGTAATAGTGCTACTTCCGGTCCGAATTTTGATATTTCATATATACAAAAAATATTGCAAATCCAGTTCTAAATAATTTTGTACTCTTGATAAATATATATAGAATGCAAAATTTACGACATATTTGCAAAAAATCGCTATTCGATAAGAGTAAAAGTGGTACTTCCGGTCTGAATTTTGAAATTTTTTTTATACAAAAGATATTGAAAATTATGTTCTAAATACTTTTATACTCGTGACGTACTTGTCTAAAAAGAATGACTTGCGAGATATTCGCAAAAAACTGATTTTCGATAAGAGTAAAAGACCTACTTCCGGTTGGAATTTCGAAAAACTTTTTTAATACAATATGTCTCAAACTTAATTTTAAGTACACATGAACTCTTATTCTTTCTGCTACTTCCGGTCTACCGATTTTACTAAAAAACTAATCAGTTCTCAAGAGGGAGATTATACACGTAAATACAAAATTTGGAATTGATAGCTATAGCGGTTTGACCGCAATCGTGGTCACAGACAGACACACAGACATTTTTTAAAACCCACTTTTTCGGTATCAGGGGACTTCAAAACGTTGACATCTGCAAAAATCTCGAGGTCGAAAATTTTCACCATCACAATACTTCCTTATACTACGTATAAGAAAGTAAAAGTCCAACAAAGAAAAATTATTATCACAATACAACTTTAATAAACAATACTCTCAATTAAGTGTTCGAATCGTAAAGTAATTGACATAACCACTGACATTCCTGTCATATAAACATTTCCTTTTTGGCATATACTAAATTAAGAGAATCCCCTCCGCGTCCCAGAAAACTCTCGCTATCACTTTTCCCGCAGAAAATTGCGTGTTTGACTTCTTGGGCGGTAGAGAGCCATTATGAACCCAGTGCATGGACTCTTGTTTCGTGGGAGGGTCGCAGTGGTGTACCCAAGTTTCATCCCCGGTTACAATTCTATTTAAGAAGTCTTAAACTTGAAATAAAAGTGTCAATAATTCTCTTTACAAATTTGTCGTCTACACAATTTTTGTTTGGGTCTGAGTAGCCTGGGAATCCATCGTACCGATACTCATTCCCAAATCTTGTGTAGAATTTTAAAAATGGATACATTTAATTTTAACTCCCGCTACCCTCTTCTATCAATAGGCTTTCGTAAGATCAAGTTGGTTACCTGTATATTTGTTTAATTGTAAAATGTTTATAAAACATAACTAGAGAATAAAGATCAACGAGAAGCGATGGTATAGACGGATCTTTTATGGTTTCGTATCCTACTTTCTCGCCTCGTCGAATTTACGTGGTGAACAACAAGGTACACAACAACCATTGGACAAGAAGACAGCACAGCAGACTAGGGACCGCGTGGCATTGGCAATCACGACTGAACAACCACACTCACCTTGCCCACCAAACCTTTTAACGCCTTTGTTGCTTCTCGTTGATCGTTATTCTCTGATGAACTATTTTGTTAACGTAAATGTTCTTATATTTATTATCAGATGTTATTTATTGCACTACAACCCAAATAAAATACTTGTTATATCTATTTGAGCGGTAATGCTAAAAGAGTTATTGTATACGTATATCTACATTCTACATACAAAAATCAATAACTCAGAATAAATGCAGCTCGGTGTATTTCTGCGAAAATATTGTCGTCTGATAAATTACTTATTGTTAGTCTACAAAATTTGGCAAAACACTGGTTTTCGATATGAACAATTTTTTTCTTCCTATCCGCATTTTAAAAACTTTTTCCAACAAGTTAGTTGGAAATAATTTGCTGATAGTTTCTGCAGGGTGGACATTCGGGGTATTGAATTTTATTTTGGCGGATTGAGGTAAGAAAGAGTTTCATCCACGAAGTAGGCGCCATAAATTCTCGGCCTAATATACAAAAAAGAAACTTGGAACAATATAAGAATTTTTATTTTTCAATGTAATCTCCCCTAACTTCTATACATTTATTACAACGATTAATTAATAATTCGATACCCTTGTAAAAATAATCTGAAGTTTTTCCGTCAAAATGTTCTATAACAGCTACTTGCAACTCACTGTGTCGTCCAAAACTACGTCCCCTAAGGTCTTTTTTAAATTAGAAAAAAAAAATCACAAGGAGCCATATCCGGACTATACGGTGGATGTTTCAATTCTTGAAAGCCGCATTCGCAGATGGCAGCTTGTAAAATGGCGGCAGTATGGACGGGAGCATTGACGTGCAATAATCGCACACCTTTTGTCAATTTTCCACGACGTTTTGTACGAATACTGTCCCTTAATTTATGCAATAAAGACGCATGTGTGCCGTTCACACTTGTATTGCGCTCTTTAAAGTGACTTGGCAAAATGCCCTCACACTCCCAGAATATTGTGGCCATCACCTTTTTCGTTGATTGAACGACTTTCGACTTTCTGGGATGACGTTCATCAGGTCGCCGCCATTCCATGATTCCCTTTTCGATAGAGGATCGTAAAACAGAACCATTGATTCATCCCCTGTGAGAATGGACTCCAAAATCACATATGTTTAAAACCGACTGCGCATATTCGACTCGACGTTCACGTTGGAGAGCAGAAACAAATCGCGGTACCCATCTAGCACTAATTTTATTCATACCCAAATGGTCATGGAGAATTCGGCGAACACTTGCTTCGGAAATGTTTGTTATCACTGCTAATTCCTTCACTTTCAAACTGCGATCTTCTAGCACTAAATGTTCAATAATTGAAATTTATTGAGGCGTTATCACTTCAATTGGTCGACCCGACCGATCAGCATCTTCCAGGGATTCTTGTCCCGAACGGAAAAATTTTGCCCATTTTTTTACAGTTGACTACAAAGGAGATGAATCACCCGTAAACGCCGTCTAATAAACGTTGTTTAATGTGATAAGGTGTATGCCCTTCTTTTGTTAAAAATTCAATGACCGCGCGATACTCAATTTTCGTGCGCTAGTCACGTTGGTTGGCTGGTTACTAAAAACTACTAGGCTTAAAACCGTCATATTTATAGTATACACCTCGCGTATGTGCATGCATGACGTGACGGAGTTTGAACACGTTTGAACCTGTATAAGCCTGTCAGGCCGAGAACTTATGGCGCCTACCTCGTACATCTGACTTTCAGAATGGTACCTATATATCTACATTACATAAAATATTCTCTCCTATTTAAAAAAGAAAAGTTTCAAGAAAAATAAATAACAGATACGCATTTTTATTGCTATAAATGCTGAGTTTTAACTTGTAGTAATAATTAACACAGAAAATTATTATAATAATATTTAGGAAATAATATATAATTACTTAAAACGTACGTATATTAAATACCAGATAATTTTGACGAACACTGAAAATTACTACGTATGAATATACTTACGTATTACGTAATACAGAGCATACAAATGACATACTATAATAAAAATTATTCTTTATACCCTAGATAAGATACGATTATCTGCAACTGGTGATTGTCATTCAATAAGAATAAGATAGTTCATGTTATAAAACTATTATATACATATAAAAATCCTTGATAAGCTTGAGTTTCAAAGTTTTGTAAAATGTATCTAAGGCGTCTGTAAATATATATGTTTTAGGTATATTACATTCTGGTGTGTCAATTTAAAGAAATAAATAATCTAAAATCGTTTTTTTATTTTTAAATCTTTGAACATTCCTTTTTACATGACCGACACTATGTAATGTGTTATGTCAGCTTTTCTAATTTAGCTTAATACGAAAGGAGTCTTTTATGTTACCTACTGTAAACCCACCTACCTAGCTGTAAATAAAACGAGTTAGAAAACGAACAAAATTTGATTTTTCAACGTAAGAACCATTGATCAATTAACACTAACACACTCAAAAGTTTCTTTAATAACGTTATGCCTTCGAAAAAGAATTCTCTTGTTAATTCCGCAAAATACGATTCTACAGCGATATCCACGTCTTCATTCGATAAGTATCAACGCTTCTCAAGTGTGTTTTGAGTTTTGGAAAAAGATAATAGTCACAGGGGGCGAAGTCGGGACTGTAGGATGGATTTTGTAATTATTTAACGCCGTATTAATTGATATTACAGCTTGAAAAGTTCGTGTCTGCTGTTGTCGGGCAGCAGCAAGAGTTTTCTGAGCAAATTGTGTCTTTTTTCAAGTATAGACGTGTTCAATTTCTTGATTGTGTCTTGGTAGACATTTCCCGTATTTAATGTCTCTTTTGGCATATACTAAATTAATAGAATCCCCTCCGCGTCCCAGAAAACTCTGGCTATCACTTTCCCCGCAGAAAATTGCGTGTTTGCCTTCTTGGGCGGTGGAGAGCCATTATGAACCCACTGCATGGACTCTTGTTTCGTGGGAGGGTCGCAGTGGTGTACCCGAGTTTCATCCCCGGTTACAATTCTATTTAAGAAGTCTTAAACTTGAGATAAAAGTGTCAATAATTTTCTTTACAAATTTGTCGTGTACACAATTTTTGTTCGGGTCTGAGCAGCTTGGGAATTCATCTTACCGACACTCATTCCCAAATCTTCGTGTAGAATTTTAAAAACACTCGTTTCCGATATTTTTATTTCTCTAGCAATGACTGAAACTTTTACTCAGTTGTCAGTCAACATCAAATCTTCAACATTGTTGATGATTTCTCAGTTCGTGCTTCTACAGGTCTTCCATACAATGGGTCATCATGAATGGATTCTCTTCCAATTGCACTGCTTGCACCAAAATTTGACTTGGAAATAGGACCGGCTATTTTCTCTATACACTCTCATCATTCTCTCATGGATATTCTTCGGGCGACTATCTTCTTTTGATAAAAATTTCATGACGCTTTTGTGTTCAAGTTTCAATTCACTCATTTTCTCTTTTCTCTACTCAAATTGCTGAACGGATTCAGTGATTACGCTGGGTTCACGTGATCACACCAAAGTCGTATGCACACATGGATGGAAACGATCTTTGCCGCCGAGCGTTTGTATGCATAGGACGCCTTGATCACGTTGTGACCATGCACTTTTATTACTGAATCTCTTCGGCGATTCTAGCATAGGTATATAACATAAAAAACTCCCCTCGTATATTTAGCATATCCTGTATATATCATTTTCTCAACATTACATTTGTTCTTCTCCATATTTATATCAAATTTCACAGTAATAGCATGTTTTTTATTTTTAAATACATTTACTGAAAACTTAACAGCACTAACATTACAGTCACGCCACCTTTAGGCTCCAATTTAAAACGATGCATGGCGCTAGTTGACCACTTGTTCGCTTTTGTGACGCGAATCATGTTGCAGCATATCAGTCATTTCTCGTGTTTTTACTTTCTTATATGTAGTATAAGGAAGTATTGTGATCATGAAAATTTTCCACCTCGAGATTTTTGCAGATGTCCACGTTTTTAAGTCCCCTGATACTGAAAAAGTGGTATTTAAAAAATGTCTCTGTGTGTGCTCCGCTATAGCTATCTATTCCAAATTTTGAATTTACGAGTATAATCTCCCTCTTGAGATCTGATTAGATTTTCAGTAAATCGGCAGACCGGAAGTAGTACTTTACTTCAGTGAGAAAATCGAATTTTGCCAATATTTCGTCAACTACTAAGTTTAAACAAATTTATAAAGAATCCATATGTACTCAAAATTATATTTGAGAAGAATTCTATTAAAAAAGTTTTTCGAAATTCCGACCGGAAGTAGGTCTATTACTCTTATGGAAAATCAGTTTTTTGCCAATATTTCGCAAGTCTTGCTTTTTAGACAGGTAGGTACGTTACGAGTCTAAAAGTATTCAGAACTTAATTTTCAATACCTTTTGTATAAAAAAAATTTCAAAATTCGGGCCGGAAGACTCTTAGCCGGGTGTCCACCGGATCGGACCGACCACAATCGGAACGATTTGCGTCGGCTGATAAAGATTGTGCAAATATATTTCTATTGAAACCTGTCCACTAACACAATTCACGTCGTGCGCGATCGTACCCGACTACTGTCGGACCTGAACAGTCGGACAAGACGCTGCATGCAAGATCATTATCACTGGTTTCTCGCGACTCATAACCGTACATAACCTACAATTTTTACAATTTCAAAATATATAGGATGGCGGACGATGAATTAAAAGACGAATTAAAGTTAAACATTGATTTGTGCGTCGAAGTAGAAAAACACCCGTGCTTATACGATATAACACGAGATGATCATTCGAAGCGACAAATTTTGGAGAAAGCCTGGGCCGGAATTAATGGAAAAGTGGGATTATCAGGTAAACAATGCATCTTATTTTTATTATGTATTTATATACACATTGACATTATTTATTGAACTTTGAGGTAAAATTTTAAAGAGTAAATACTAGTCTTCTCGGTCCACACAGTATTTCCATTGCCAGCCGATAGCCCCTTCTTCACTTACAAAATAGTGAGCAAGGTAATCACGGTACGAAACTGGCCGTTGACTATCTAAATAAAAATCTCTTGGTTCCATGTATGCTGGCCTCGTATTTTCTGCTTCTTCTCGATTTTCTTCTTCTACGTAAGCACGACCTTCTCTTTTCCGTACAAAATTATGGAGAATGCAACACGCTTTTATAATGTTTTCTATGTTTTCTCTACTGGGAGTCACAATGCAAGATTTCAAGATTTGGAACTTCTGGCTCATCATACCGAAAGCACACTCCACAACTTTACGAGCACGGCTCACTCGGTAATTGAATATTCGCCTTATGTTAGTCATATGGCGTCAAAAGCCTAGTTTTCAGTGGAAACGCTTCGTCACCGATGAAAAAGAATGGAAACTGTGTGGTGTATTTATCTTTTGGTAAGGTTTTATTATTAGGTATTTCCAAGCCTTCTTTATCTATCCAATTTCCAAGCCTAGACTGACGGAATATTCCCCCATCAGTCATCCTTCCATAGAATCCAGTTTCAACAGAAATAAAGTTTCCATCCGCATCTGCACATGCCAACAGAACAATAAAATGATAATTCTTATAGTTGTAATCTAGCGAACCGGCATGTGGGAGTTTCTGAATTCGGATATGTTTCCCATCTATACTGCCAACGCAGTTGGGAAGATCCCAAAGAATCTGAAATTTATCCGCAATATTTTGCCACATATTTTTATCAGGTGTAGGCATGTACTTGGCGTAAAGGACATCCCATATAGCCTTCACAGTTGATGAAATTATGCTAGATACGGTTTTGTGTCCTCGAACGAAGTATAAAGCTAGAGAGGACATAGATGCTCCTGTCCCCAGGTACCTTAAAATAACAGAAATTTACGTAAAAAAGTAGAAAAGAAACTGAATTGATGTTTAAGACATGTTTTTTTTACTTTTAGCCGAAGCCTGCAAAAAACGTTGGGCGAATTTGAGAACTGTGTTTGTTCGAAGGAGATCAAAGCCTCCAAAAAGCGGTTCAGGTTTTAAAAAGGAGTATTACTTGAACAGGTATATGCAGTTTATTATACCACACACTAAGCTAGCTGTCGAATCTACTGGAAGTAACTTGCCGCCTGTTCCTAGAGAACACTCTGACCGCAAAAAGCAGCCATCGACACTAGAAGAAGGACAGTCATCTGAAAGTCAAGACACCAACAGGGATGTAGATGGAGATGATGATTTGGTCAGTTTAGACGTACAAGAGTCTCAGAATGACGAGACAGATCATAACCGACCAACAATTAATCCAGAATCTCGTTAATATTCTAGTAAAAGAGAAAAACCTTTAGGCTTTAGGCCTTTTTAGAGTACTTCCACTCCAGGCGACAAAAACGGAATCTTGATTCAGAAAATCCGCAAAAGTGTTTTTTGTTGAGTTTACAGCCAGAACTCGATCAACTGCCTGAATATCAATTTAAAGTGTTCAAAAGGCGCGTTCTTGCACTTCTGGATGAGCTTGATATGTCACGTCCTAATTCATCTTCGAGCATGGCATCCCATGACGAATGGGGAGACCGCTGTCTAGCTATGACTCCTAATATCCCGTCCAGATTGGACAATACACATGAGAGTACTCATTTACCGGTGGAACAGATGCAGCATGATGCAGGGAGTGAACCGGAAAAGGGTCATGACCTCGAAACGCTAGTATATCGGTTTTTGCCTTAATGTCATTACTTAATGTAAACTTTGAATATTTTACTTTAAATAAAACTATTTAAATATTTTTACCTTAATGTTATAAGAAGCCTTTCTTCAACAGTAATACATTTCCTGTAGTTAGTATCTCTTTTGCAAATTTTTGGACGCACAAGTTCCGACAAAAGCTGAAAGCTGGCTTTGGACATGCGATACATAGATTTAAACTTGCTTTCGTGATTTGCAAGTTCACGAGCACATATGAAAGCACCTTTCTTTTCATTATTTTTTATGTAGGGATGTACCCAAAACTTGTGACGTTTTCTTCTTCGCCTGTAGTACGCAAACATAATAATTCTTTCGTCTTCACTGGACGACATATTTCACGAGACTGAACAGAAGAATCCGACCCGAACTAGTGGACATGTACACGCAATTTCGGTCTGCACGATCAATTTTTTGCACGACTATTGATCTGGCCGATTACAGTCGGTCCGATCCGGTGGACACCCGGCCTTACTTTTAGCGAGTAGCACTTTCCTTCGAATATCTCGCAAAGTGTGCAGTCTATAGAGATTTATTAAGAGAATAGAAGTACTTATAATAGGATTTTGAATAATTTTTATATAAAAAATTCTTAAAATTTGGCTTATTTTTCTATGAAATAAAACTATTTGAAACATTTTTTTATAATTTAAAACGCTCATACGTATAAGAAAGTCGTGTGGTGGCCACACCTCATTTTTTTCTTTAAAAAAAAGTAAGTTTTATGCTGCGTATGTTTTCTCCTAATATTACCGTCCCATGTGACAATTTCCTTGTAACAGTAGTAGCTATTGTTATCATTATATTTATCCATCATTATATTTATCCATTATTGTAAACCACTGCTAATTTCAGATTTTCTAACCTCGACCTTTCTTTCCAGATGTAGACTTTCTAACACTGTTTTACTACTGTTCAAACATTACCTTCACGTTCGTAAAACTGTCAAAACGTGACTTTCGTGGGCTGAAAATCTTACCCAAAAAGCTAATTCTGTGGAATCAAAATCGACGGAAAATGCTGATTATTTAGGTTTGTAATGAGAAAAAGCAAAATCTGTAAACTACACAGATAGTGTTTCTCTATCAAGGAAAATAATAGTAAAAGGAAGGTGTTCAAGCAAAAATAACTCCTTTGTGCAAAAGGAAGAGGTTTTGACATTGGAGATTAAAGTAACACAGTTTTAATCCAAATGACAAATAAAAGAAAAGGTAAAACTAAAGGAAAATTATCAAGTGTCGAAGCCAGAAAATGTGAAGAAAACAATCATATATATATCAGAATAAAAAGAAAAACAACACCAAAGAAATTACTGAATCAAACTGGTCTGTTAATCACAAATATAAATTATGTAGAAAAGAAATTTTCGTCTTAAAAAACAAATTTAATGCGATCCGCTACATTCAAAAATTTGATATTTTTAACTCACGTCCTGGCAAGAAACCGTAATTTTCGGATTCTGTGACGTTCACTATAGCGACACGGATATGTGCGTGTGTAATAAGCGCGAGGGAGTTCAAATTACGAAGTACAAATTAAGAAGATATCGAACTTTATTAGTGATTGTCATTGCTTGATTACAAATACATTACATTTTGGCTAAGCCGTTGTGGGCCGCAAAGAATATGTTCGCGGGCCGTGTGTTGAAGACCACTGGTCTAAAGACTACAGACGCGGTCCCTGAATTGCGAACTATTAAAACTTTTGTGTTATAATGAGAAAAGCTAATTGGTTGAATATGTATTTTTCCATAAATATTGTAAATACAATGAACTTATTTAATATTTTTTCTTAATTTTTTATTTTATTTCTATATCTACAAGTTCATTATCATATTAATTTCTAAACATTTGAAATATCACTAAGAAAAGTATTGCAGTATAATCAGCAAAAGTGTATTTGTTTAATGTGATATAAGTCAAAAGTTAAAGGTTATTGAAAATGACCCATATGTATCTAGTAATCACAGACCAATGCTATTTCATTCAATAGTTTCGGGTTCGAGATCCGATCACACAATTTGGCAATGTTAATTTATAAAACTGCTACCATGCTTTGGGGTGCTATTGTTCGGCGGCTATTCGGAGTCATTAAGCTATAAGCGAATTCGTTTTGGATTTGCGGTCATGTTCGGTATCCTGAACCGTGTTACAAGCGGTCATGATTGGTCACTGTGACGTCATTCCTCTTAATTTTAAATCGAACTTGCGTGGGTGACTGCATATTTGCTGTCACTGTCACTTTGATTTCGCATTTTAGGTTATCGTTAGTTATCGTGTTTTATTATTTATATATCAATTTTATTAAGTATAGATATTTATCAGAAGTATTCTTAGGTAAGATATATCCATAATAAGTTAGTATGCATAATTATACAATGTGTTTACAGCAGCAACAATGCCTAACAAGAAACTTAAAGTAGTTGCTACTGCAATTATAAACGATGAGTTAACAACAACCTTGTTTAATTAATCATTAATGATGTGGGGTATAATGAAAATGCATAGTCTTCATTTCTACCAGCTGTGGTATGTGATGTTCATTATAGGATACCCCGTTTCACAGACGAGTGGATTGGAAGATATATTGAAAAGGACTTTTAAAAGTTATTTAGAATGACACGGATAACTTGTGAAAAACTGAATGGGGAGATTGGTAAAATAAAAAGGATTGGTTATGGCCATGGCCGAACTGCTGTTCCTTTAGGGAAATGCATTTTAATGACTCTCTTCTACTTTCAATTGCTGACCGTTTTAATGTTCCTCCATCAACTGCCATTGATAAAATACATTTTGTTATTGATGGAATGGTTACATTATTGCCTAAATTTATTATATGGCCAACAGAAATGGAATGTGAAGCGATATCTATTGCATTTCAAAGAAAGTGTAAATATCCAGGTGTCATTGGTGTAAACCCCGACACCCTAAATGGGCCATATTTTTTTTTATGTGTCATGATTGCATACTGCTTTTATGTGTATAATTCTATTGTATTGATTATAAATAAGTTCGAAGTTTGTGAAGGTTATGCTGTAATTATTTTTATTTTTACACTAACATGACTGTTTCTTGTAGATTGAATGTATTATACTTAACGTTAATTTTTTTTAAATGAAACACTTAATTTAAATTCCCTTTTACAAATCACTGCCTTTCTAATTAATATTTTCCTTCAAATTCTATTATTTTTTCCAGCAAGTGTACAAATTATTACTTTATACAAAAATTGACATAACAATAACATCATATGAACATTACAAGTAGCATTATTAATATTATACTATATTAATAAACTACACACTTGGAAAAATAAAGTTTTTCATAAAAGTAAGAAAAAGTGTATTTTCTTTCAATACATGTGTGGTCTTTCTAAGGTATAGGCTCACAAGTGATATACAAATACAAACTATTATATAAGAGACGAGTAACTTTATTGAACTAAGACAGAAATACTAATAATAAAAGAAAGAATAAAAAGATATCTTACAACATGTAATTTATATACACTACTTAAAAATAATAATCACTAAGTAAACTACCCAAATAAAAAAAATATATTAGGGTGTCAGTCTAGAAATACAGTAGTTAAATCAAAACTAGTAAATGGAAAAAAGAGTATGTAGGTATATAAGTAAAAAAAATAATGTATATATACAATTAAATAATTTATTAATAACTATACTTCCCTTTTCATTCCGAATCGGAATCTCTTGGACGTTCCGTTTCTTGGTATCAAAGAATATATTTCTCAAAATATTTATTAGCTCGCCCCTCTAAATATTTTGTTAAATTAAAGTGTTTTGATGATTTAAAATGTTTATAAATCGGTGGAACATTTCATTCATTGCCTGGATTTGTTGTTTATTGCAATCTTTAATAACTTTGATGGAAGTTATTAAAGATTGCAATAAACAACAAATCCTTTAATAACTTCCATCAATTCCTCTTTTGTACTTTTTGGTTTATTTGATTTGCGTTTTTCATATTTTGTATTTGTAGTATTGCTATCAAATCTTGCTAACCTATTACTACTACATTCCCATTTTCAAACAGTGTTTACGAAAAGTAAAAAAGGATGGGTATAGGGAACATTCAACGAAGTGGCTGACGTCTGGCGGCGAAATTTTGAATTATAGTTATAGGGAAAACATTGTAGATCCACGTTGTTTTTATAATACACACATCGATAAAAATCATGGTAAAAAGTATTTGCAAGAGATATTGTTAAGTGCCTCAGTGCAATAATTATAAATTTGCGAATATTTCTCTTTATTACTTTCCCAAAAGATGCGAATTTACGGAAACAATGGGCTATAAAATTAAAAATTGGAAAACCTGGAACAACTGTTATGAACATCTATTCAGACTATTTTAATTCAGACAAAAACATTTTTAGTAATAAAAATGTTTTACCCATACGTCGACGATTGTTTCACTATTATTTGTTGTATTGTAAATCTAACAAAACCAATATTTACTGATGCATTATTTCTGCACTAATAAAAATAATACACAAAATTCATGCTTATCGTTTTATTTTTGTTAATATGTCTTTAAAATACACTTCACTAAATACCATTAACAATTTATTAATACATATACATAGGTATGTTTAATTAAAAATTACGTCAATGATGAATATACAGTCAACGCTCGATAACTCGTACTAAATGGGGCGAAGATCTGTCCGAGTTACGAAAAGTCCGACTTATCGAAAGGAAATAAAGTTGTAGGTACGTTAGGAATTAAAACTAACACCAAATTTTATCTATACAGTAGCAATATTATACTGAACTTTAATACAACAAGGTTATCAATACATATCAGGTAAAACTGTTGCGATAACTCCGCCGCCTGTTTGCGGCACCTGTAACATTTTAACCTACCAGAATGTGGAATGTGACACGTTTGTAAATTTGGTCCGAGTTATCCGAAGTCCGAGATGTCGGGGTCCGAGTTATCGAGCGTTGACTGTATTACAAAATGACACAGTTGTAAATTCAGTAAGCACATATGCCTAATTGTACTTGAGCATAGTAAGTATGGCATTCTTTCAAGATCATATACCTATTCACATGAATAAGAACTGAAATAATATGCTTATACATTGCTCTTTTTCCTGCTTTGCACGAACATTTGCAAATCCATTGTTTTGGCTCATTACATATTCTTAAAGTTATGGTGTGTAGTGATTCAGTTAATTTGGAGGTTTGCAAACACAAACCTATTATTTCTCGTGTTTCACTTTTTATACCACATTATCACATGGTTAGCTAAAACGTTAACAATTAATTTTTCTTCGTATATTTTAGGTATTAAACATTGTACTACATACCTTAAAAACACCTTAAAAAATAGCTTCTCCCTCGGTTAAAGCGTTGATTGAACGGTTAAACGGCTTGTTCTATTCTCGATATACGCAATAATATTTACTAATAAAGCACACGATGTTACTGCCATATTTGAAATGTCGCTACAAGTTATATCGTTCAACACCTGAATCAAAATAGTAACACATCCCACTATGAAAGGTATAAATGTTTTCCCTATTGCACGGCCATCTTGTCAGTTTTATAGCGCCATCTACATTTCGTGCATTTCCCCTATATGACCGAATGCATGACCGTGCTCACGACCACGGTCACGATAAGAAATGACCAAGAGGTACCGGGTCATCCGTGACGTCATTAATTTTATAATCGAATTCGACCGGTCACCGCTAAACAAATGACCGGACATGACCGCTACAAAACGAATTCGCCTTATGTTAGAGGCGCCTGAGCAGTCTGAAAACGACCAACATCTGACCTTTTCTAGAAGGCATAAGATATTTACTTGTATATTTCCACATCTAATCTTGAATCAAATCATTACTTATGTTTCGCATTTGTCGGTATTATTATAGTAACATGGGTTTAGTTTTAATTACTATTTTACCTGTCGTCGATATTATCCTCTTCATTTTTTGTAAGTTGTCGTAAATGACAATCAGACGACCATAATTAAAATAATCACTATCATTTAACATAATGTCGGTTCTGCAAAACAGTAGTATATATATGTATATAATGTGTACATAGGCGTGTATGTATGAGTAATTTAATTCTGATATTGATTCTGTAACCTTGTAATAGGATGACTAACGACACTTGCGTAGGCGAACATGGTAGAAGTATAGAATTAGACTAGTAATAATATCGAGAACAAATCTGTTTCTGTTGCTAAAAATAATAACGTTCACAGGGTCTATAATTCACAGAAATATTGCTAACTGTTGAAATTATTCTGAAATAAATAATATTTACCAAAAGAAATGATTTTGTTATAAATTAGGCGATACTGTTTGTAAAAAATATCGTATTCCAAACATATATACTGTACATAACACACTGGTTCAGATGGCAAACCCAATTTTTGAGCACGATGTGTAAAGATGTGCAAAACAAGGAAACAACTTCAATATGTGATTTAATAATCCAATAATATAAATGGAATAATTAATCAAATTATGTAGTACCGGTGCAACAAATTGTGAAGCTTGTGCTGTATTCTTGTTCAACCTTGAGCTTTTGCAATGTCCACGTTTTGAACTCCGCTGATATCACACCTACAAGTTCAGACAAATTTCTACAGAATACAAAATTACTCAAAAATAAATTTGAACTATTTTTTATGAAAAAAGTTTTTTAAAAACAGGTTTTTCACTCTTAACACAAAAAGTTCTTTTGCGAATATGTCTCAAATCATGGTTTCTAGACAGATATAATGACTAATGACACTAAAAAAGTATTTAAAGTTTGGAATAATTTTTGTATCCAAAAATTTAAAAATACGGACAAGTAACACGCTTACTTTTTATATAGTAGCTGTTTTTTTTTGCAAGTATCTCGAAAGTTATGCCTTCTATAGATATAGTTTTATTGCAAGTGCAAATGCATTTAGAGCTGGATTTGGAATAATTTTTTATAAAAAAAAGTGTCGCTTTTATTCTTATCGAAAAGCAGTTTTTGCAAATATCTGACAAATTTTACATTCTATACAGATATATTAAGAGTATCAAAGTATTTATAGCTGGAATTTTTATATAAAAAAAATTAAATAAGGGACCGAAAGTAAGTTTTGCTCCTAGGTATATCAAGAAGGTAGAAGTATTTACAACTTACTATGACAACTTTTGTATACAAAATTCGGAACACACATATGTATAAGAAAGTTGAGAGGGCGCCCACACCTCATTTTTTACTTTTTTATACGTACTAACGAAAGTGTTGTGATGAAAATTTTTGCAGATATTTACGTTTTGAGGTCCCATGATAACGAAAAATTGGTTCTTGCAATATGTCCCTGTCAGTTTGTCTGTGTGTAACTATGCTAGACGCTGAATGAACAAAGCGGCATCCGCCATTACAGCCGGAATGTGTCGTGTTTACGTTTGTTTGTGATCGTTCAAAATGTTTAAAACAACTTCTGAAGTCGCCGATTGTGAAGTGCGTCCTGTAATATGACTTTTGAACGCAAAGATTATTAAGCCGACTGAAATTCATCGTCAACTGGTAGAGATTTACGGTGAAAATATAATGACAGATAGAATGGTGAGAAAGTGGGTTAGACAATTCAATGATGGAGGAACCAATGTTCATGACGAAGCACGTAGTGGGCGGCCTTCTGTTGTCATTGCTGGTTTGGTTGAAAAAGTAAATGAGAAAATTCGTGAAAACAGACGGTTCACAATAAGAATGCTTAGTAATGGTAAGGCTCGGATTATATGCAAAATGCATATTTGTTATTAAGAGGTATATCAATTAAATTGTATGTTTTCTATGCATATCTAATGTTTTTTGATTAAAATAAGACAATTAAAAAATGCATATTTTGCATATTTTAGGAAATATTGCATGTTTGTGCATATTTTCTTCAAATCACAAATTTGACAAAAGATGTTTAGGTAATAGTGGAATAAATTCAGCCCGGATTTATGCCGTTTTTTGAAATAAAAGTATAACCAAATGGACTTTCACCAACTTGTTCAGAATAATTTTAATCAGCTATTGCCAAATAATGGTATTTCTCCCGGTGAATTACTTCAAAAAATGTGTTTTTCAGAACATAATTTCTAAAAAAAATGTTTAAAAGCGCCATTACGAATTGAGTTGTATAAAGAATCATTTCCGAGTTTTCCGTTACCTCCACAACCAGTAATTACTAAGTGGAGTACGTGGCTAAATGCCGCAACTTTCTATTCCAAAAATTATGATAAAATTAAAAGTTTAACTTTAGAATTCTCTGACGAATCTACTGCTATTAAAGAAGCTAAAAGATGTTTCAAAAATAATGTAATACTAAATCAAATAGCGTTTATTGCAAGTAACTTTTTCTGTAGTGGCCGAACTAATTTTAAAATTAGACTCAAAAGAGCTGCTTTTGACTGAATCAGTAAATTTAATAAACAAGTGTCATACAACAGTGATGTAAAATTACCGTAATTTATATTTTTAGTAAATTACCGCGGTATATTACTGCTCTTTTTTACCAAGATTTATCCTTGCGTAATTTACCATTTTTTGAGTAAATAACCATGGCAATTTACTCAGAAATGGTAAATTACGCAAGAATAAATTTTGATGTTAACACTATTTCTTTTGTCCGTGGTATTTTCGGGCTGATACGTCCGGACCAGTGATGTAAAATTACCGTAATTTATATTTTTCCTTAAATTACCGTTCTTTTTTACCGAGATTTATTCTTGCGTAGTTTACCATTTCTTGAGTAAATCACCATGGTAATTTAAAGAGTGGAAATTTACCAAAAATATAAATTACGGTAATTTTACATCACTGCATACAGAATTATCAGCAGTAACTGGAAAATTAACTTTTAAAAATCTTACATCTCTATTGGATAAAAATAAAGGATTCAAAATTCTGTCAAAGGTGTCTAAAATTTTGAAAGGGGAAGTTCTACATGAACTTGAATTAGCCATATATTGTAACCAATTTAAAATATGCGCTCATTATTTCTGTCAATGTTGAACGATATTTTTCGGCGTTTAAACATTTACTAGTCGATCGACCACATTTGTTTAAAATAGAAAATTTAGAGAAACACCTAATTGTCAATTTTTTTAATAATAATAATTAATAAATAACAAATCTTAAGTACCACAGTAAATAAATTAATATATATGCATACGTAATAGTAGGCATTGTAACGGTAGGCCCTGTATATAATGAATAAAATATAAATATAATATAACATCCAAAATATTTATATTAAGGTAAATAATGAATCAACACAGATCAGGAAACATGTATTATTCATTTATTTGTATTAAATTATTATATTCCTATTTAAAATGTTCCTATATAAATTCTGTATATGTAAAAGAGAAATAGTGCGTAGGTATATCGGTGTAAAAACATAAGTGGCGTCAATATTATCGCAGCTAGCCAGGAAGTTATGCGACATCAATAAGAAACCGTTTGTGTGCAACCGACACGTAGAACCTTGAATGTGATGAAGAAATGTAAAGCACATAGGTGGCTCGGGGAATTCCCTGGAAGAATACGGCGTGGCGTGATTTTAAGCAAGGAGTAGGCAGATAGACGTTCCCTAGCCCGTAAAGACGGAAGACGTTCCCTAGTCAGCGCATGAAGTGGTTCGCAGGCCGTGTTAAGTAGAATAACACTAGACCGCACCCAACAAAAGGGAACGCTTCTCACAGGCTAACAATGCGTATAAGAATATAGAAATTCTACGCATTAGTAATAAGTAATTAGTTAAAAGTGATAAAAGAAAAGCCTAGTGAGAGAACAGTTATAAGTTTTAATAAAACAAATAGTGGGGCCAAGTGAAGTAAAAGTTCTATTAAATCACGTGTGTGCCGTAGCTCCAGACAAAGAAGACGACGATTTCAGTCTGCCCGTGAAAACACTGTTTCCAGCGTATAAGGTACCCAACATTGTTTGAATTAAAGGCCTCTGTCATGCATGCAATTTGGTAAATACTAAATTAGAATCTAGTAAAAATCACGAGATATGATTTATATAAGGCAACATTGTTGAATCAGTTTATTATATTTGCCCATGTTATAATTGACGAGTAATTTGTATTGTGTTGTACTATTTGAATTGTGTTGTTTCTATAACCTTTGCTTGTAACCTGATTTGTGTTGATAGTGTTTTTTATCAATATATTAATAATATTTAAATATCCTTTTGCGTGTTATTTGTCTACCTCACTCTAAGAAATTTGGAATATAAAATAGAAGTAATAGTACGTGCAGGACAATAATCTTAGTGTCTAAATACCTGAACCGTCTTGAAATTAAGAGTCTTATGCTAAACCGAACTATTTAACTGAGCTAAATTACGCGGAGCATTCAATAAGTCATTTTATTTATTTGAGTCATTTTAATTATATTATTTAAATTTGTATTATTATCTCTGAACACCCTACTTTGGTGCAATTTATTCATTTTAATTATATTTGAAGGACCGTACTATTACAGCATATAATATGTACATGAATATATTAGCCCTCTTATTAATAATTATTATAGATTACAGGTATTATGCTGGTGTCTTTTAATCACAGAATAGCTGAATATTGAAATTTTTGTAAATAAGTTGGTATATTGCTAAATGTTGTATTTTAAAATGTATAATAAATAATAATAAATATGTTTGTGTTTATTAAATTGGAATGGACTTTGATTTCTTATTGTTAAGCATATTTCTTAATATCTTGTGCATATTTTTGTAAAAATACGTGCATATATATATGCGCATATTTTACGGATTTTTCGTGCATATAATCCGAGCCTTAGTTTCCACAAATTTCAAAAATTGTTTTGCATGAGGTTGTCACAAATCTCTTAAACTATCGGAAATTGTCTTCCCATTTGGTTCCGAAAATACTTACGGTGTCCACAAAACGTAGCGACTTGGCAGTGCTTTAACATTTCTTACCTGATACAGTGTTGAGGGAAATGAATTCTTGAACAATATTGCGACCGGTGATGAAACATGAGTTTGCCATGTCACTCCAGAATCAAAACAACAGTCAATGGAGTGGACGCACTCACATTCCCACAAAAAACAAAAATTCAAAACAACGTTGTCCGCACGAAAAATCATGTGCACTGTGTTCTGGGACAGGCAGGACGTTCTGCTTGTTCCTAAGTTCCTTCCCAGAGGTGAAACCATCAATGCGGAACGATACTGTGAAACATTGAGAAAAGGCGCGCAGTTCAAAACAAAAGATGTGGAAAGCTCAGTCGAGGCATTGTGTTGTTTCATGATAAAGCACGTCCCCATTCTGCAGGTGTCACTCAAAAACTTCCGGTCCGACTTTTGAAATTTTTTTATGCAAAAGATATTTAAAATTATAATTTAAATACTTTTATACTGGTAATGTACCTGCCTAGAAAGCATGACTTACGAGATATTCGCAAAAAACTGATTTTCGATAAGAGTAAAAGACCTACCTTCCGGTTGGAATTTCGAAAAACTTTTTTAAGACAGTTTGTCTCAAATTTAATTTTGAGTACATTTGAATTCTTTATAAATTTGTTTAAACTTAGTAATTGACGAAATATTTGCAAAATTCGATTTTTTCACTGAAGTAAACTACTACTTCCGGTCTACCGATTTTACTGAAAAACTAATCAGATCTCAAGAGGGAGATTATACACGTAAATACAACATTTGGAATAGATATCTACAGCGGTTTGACCGTTATCGTGGTCACAGACACACAGACAGACACGCAGATATTTTTTAAAAGCCACTTTTTTGGTATCAGGGGACTTCAAAACGTGGATATCTGCAAAAATCTCGTCATCACAATACTTCCTTATACTACATATAAGAAAGTAATATGTGTCTAGCCAAAATAAATGTAACAAATTACAACACATACTAAACAGCTGAATATTTAATTGACAGTATTGTCTTCATAAAGACAGATTTCGAAAAACGTAGGGATGTAGAGAAATAAAAAGCAAGTCAAGCAATGTAATAATAAAACGACAACAAATTGATACCACCAAACGACAGCGATTGTACAAGGGTCAGTCAATATCTAATGCCTCCTATTTTTTTTCTACGTAAAGAAAGTTAGTTAAGCGAAAAATTTTAATTTGGCGCTATTCCTCAAAGCTTCATCTACAATCCACTGCAATAGTAACTTTGTGCGTCAAAAGTGGCAGCACTGTAGTCGCTTGCAAAATGACCAACATCGATGTTCGTATTAAACCAGGGGTGTCAAACTCAATTTTGCAGAGGGCCATATATTAAATTTAGAATGCGCAGGCGGGCCAGATTCAAATAACAAAAATTTACTGAATTATTATAACATTTTATTTATTTAATTATATAGTTGTATAATATACGGTTGTTAAAAATCATATCAAAGTTATAAAAGAGGGTAATTATTTTGAGCTCGAGGATCCAGATACCTGACTTCTCTTGTTTTTGACAAGCTCATTGATGTCAGGTATCATATTCATTGTATTTATTTTAAGAGTTGATTGAAGATGTTCATTCGTAAGTCTTGTGCGATGTTTGTTCTTATTTATTTTCATGACGGAAAACATCTGCTCACATAAATAGGTGCTACCAAACATGCACAGAATGCGTGCTGCATGCTTTTTTAATTCCGGGTAGTTATCCAAAGTCTTGAAATATTGTATATAAAATGTAAGAGCGTCGTTAACCTCTTTAAATTTTTCTTTCAAAATACTGTCCGATTGAAGATCTATCAACTCTATTTGCAAATGAACTGGTGCCTATGAAGCTTCAAAATTGAATGGATTGTTGAAAATTGGGAATTCCATTTCATTCATTTTGTGGAAGTCTTCAAAACGATTGTTGAATTCCGTGATCAGATTTTGCACAAGTTGAGAATATTGATCCAATTTTTTTTGGTTCACTGTGATTTTAAATGAGGGAAAATGATCCAAAGTTTGATTTTTTACCTGATTTTCCCACAGCCTCAACTTTGTTTCAAAGGTTTGAATACATGAATACATTTGAGTGTCAATCCGATTTTTACCCTGTAACTTTACATTCAGATCAGTGTTTATTCATATCTACCAAAAAGGCACAATCAACCCACCAGTCATTGTCATAATCAATTGGGTTGCCTTTTTCTAACATGAAAGCTTGAATAGGGTCACGTAATGCAAAAAATCTTTCTAAAACTACTCCTCGACTGAGCCAACGAACTTCGGTGAAATATGGGACATCCGAAAATTTTTCGTCCAAATCTTGTAAAAACTGCCTGAACTGTCGGTGATTTAGTCCTCTGCTTCTTATAAAATTTACTATTTTAATTATAGGTTGCATGACATGGTCCATTTTTAAATGCTTGGATGCTAATGATTCCTGATGAATTATACAGTGAAATCCCACAAAATTCCCTGATGTTTTCTGTTTTAATTTAGTTACAACGCCCGAATGTTTGCCAGCCATGGCAGGAGCGCCATCCGTAGTTGCGCTGCTAAGTATATTCCAGTCGAGTTCATATTCTGCTATCAAATGCTCCATTGCAGAATAAATATCATTTGCTGTTGTACTACCTGTCAATGGAACGCACTTTAATAGTTCTTCAGTTATTTCAAATCAGTGCTCTCGTCAACAGCCAGTGAAAAATTTGTAAATCCCTTAATTTTCTCCTTCAGTTGAAGATCCAAATTTTGAGATAAATCATTTATTCTTGAAGCAACAGTGTTTCTTGATAGTGAAATATTTTGAATTATTGACTTTTGAAATGGAAATGAAACATCGGCAACTTTCAACATACAGTCTTTAATAAAATCACCATCAGTGAAAGGTTTTGATCTCTTCGCGACTTCTAATGCAATAATAAAACTTGATTTCAGGGCATGTTCGCTCTCAGTATTAGCTTTAGTAAACATCGATTGTTGACCTTGAAGTTTAGATTTTAAAGATGACAATCTGTCCATTCTTATTTTTTCAGTGTAACAATCGAATTTTGATTTATGATTCGCATCATAGTGTCTCTTCAAGTTAAACTCCTTAAAAACAGCAATTGTTTGATTGCAAATCAAACACAGTGGTTTACCTTTCCATTCTATGAAAAAATATGCAATTTCCCATTTAGACTGAAAAACTCTGCACTCACTATCAACTTTACGTTTTTGTGACATTATGCCAAAATCGTAACAATTATGGCACTCGACACAACAATTATGGATATCGCACGCGCACGACACAAACAAATGCACAATACCTTCACAATCACTACTTCGCAACTGACTCACGTCGCGCCGACGCACTCCTTTTATATCGATAAGGAAGGTTCTAGTGTAGACTCGTAGCGCGTGGAAGATTCTATTGTTCTCAACAAAAAAAATAAGTATTTCCGCTTGTTGCAAAGAGATGGCGTTACTGTGTATCTCTCTCGCTTGTCTAGGCAGGATATTTCCTTCATTATTGTTATTTCAAACATGATTCTTCTTTCTGTGACACATTGCGATCGCGGGCCGTACTGATACGGTCCGGGGGCCGGATGCGGCCCGCGGGTCTTATCTTTGACATGACTGTATTAAACAGCTTTCTCTAATTGAGTTCTTTAGTGCAGAAGGTGTCAGCCATTTTGCAACCGACTGCAGTGCTACCATTTGTTGACGCAGAAAGTTACTATTGCAGTGGATTATAGAAGATGGTTTGAGGGATCACGCCAAATTCAAAATGTTCACTGAACTAACTTTATTTAGGTAGAAAAAATAGGAGGGATTAGATATTGACTGAACCTTGTACGTATCCAGTACGTATCTGTCTAACAAAAAATATGCAATCTAGGGATTTTTAAGATACCACGACGCTTCACTTAAGATTGGTCTCATTGGACTTATTCTAAATGATAAAATACAGTAGTCTTTCTCAAATAATATTGTAAACATGTTCAGCAAACCAATAATATATTAGATTAGAAAGTTTAAAAGTAACGGAACTGAACGCTGAACAATTGCCAGAAAACATTCTGTATAAATAGCTGTATTTTTATGTTACAGACCCATTATGATCTTACCACAGTTACAGAAATTCTTTTATATTATCTATCATAGCCTTATGAGTTATCGAGTAATTCCCTGACAGCAAAGCTCCGGTATATCAAACGTTGATTGCTAATCAACTTTTATGAATAAAATGTCATGATAATATCAAGACCAGCGGAAACGATCACAAGAGCTTCCGGAGTTAATAAATAAAAATTCATTTCATGTTCAACACATATAAATTCATATCTTCTAAAAATAATTTTTACCTTGAAGAGAGAACTATAAAACATTTTTTGTTTGAAAAATAATATTTATTGGATATTTCCTTCATTATTGTTATTTCAAGAGTGTGATTATGTGCTTTTAAATTTAAATTAGGTTACGGAGATTTAAATGTATGCATATACTATAAATAACTTTTAATCAGTGGCGGCTGCTGCAGGGAGGGCAACGGGGCACTGCCCCCCCTTTTACAAATTTCTTTTAACAGGTAATAAATTAATTATAAATACTCCTTAGTGCTGAGTTTAAAAAACGCAGTCTGACGTAGACTCCGGGGCATCTCGCTCGACTGCACCCGTCTGTATTAGGAATCGAGCGATGAAAGTGGCGTGGGTAGAGGGCGGGTATATGTCAGCGAGAGAGCACTTCTCGGAGGTGCCGGTGACGGTAGTCCAGTATGTAATATACAGCGATGAGTGTATGTTGTAATTTCTATCGGTGCAAATACAACTATGAATTGCGTTAGTAACATAATCGAAATGATAGAAAATAACACACTGAACTATGACATTAGGATAGAATTAAAAAATCTAGGTCCCCCTAGACCAGATTTATTGATTAAACAAGAAGATCACAATTCGAAAACTAATAAAACCGTGACGAGAAGATTCAACAGAAGCTCTTATAGTTTATCAGACTGGTTGTGTGGATGTAATGTGCAAAATGCTTTTTTTTTGTTATAATAATAATAATAATATATCTTTATATCTTTATTGCCCAACAGATTTTTTACATCTAATTACAGGACAAGAAAAAAAAATGCAATGAATCGATAACTACACAATATGAAATCAAATAAGAAAAAAAGAAATATACACACATATACATACATACTCATACATAACTCAATAATATGCACTACAAGAATTAAGACAGTGAAAAAAATTTAAAAGAAAAAAAACAAGCCAATGCAACGTATAAGTAACCCTACTAATTAATTAATTGCGATAATGATGAAAAATTAATATCGAGATCATCCCCACAAGTGGCATTGCAACGACTACAGCCTCTATAGAGAGGCGATGTAAGTAAAATATTTGTTCTGGCCGTTGAAAAATAAAATACATTCCTCGTGCGACATGGGTACTGAGGTACAGCAAACATGATCTTTGCCAAAAAATATGGAACATCTATATTATTGTGCAATACATCATAAATGAACTTAATGTCTGCTTTATGCCTTCGTATCTCCAAAGATTCAAAATTAAATTCTTCAAGAAGGACATCATAGCATGTCCCCTGAACGGGGTACAAACCATGCCTCTTGAAGTACAGATATTTCAAAAAGCGCCTCTGAACCCTCTCGAGTGCTTCAGAATACGTTTTATATGTTGGCGACCAAACGAATGAAGCATATTCGAGGCGAGAGCGAACAAAGGAAAAATAAAGGGTAGTAATGGCCTCCATGGATGCAAACTGCCTGGTATTTCTAATAACAAACCCTAATGTTTTCAGTGCCGATGAAATAGTGCTATTGATGTGGTCTGAAAACGTTAATTTAGCGTCAAAAAGAACGCCTAAATCCCTAACCACTGAACAACGATGAATAGGAATCCCGTCAACGGCGTAATTAAAACATAAAGGTTCTTGCTTCCGACTAATCGTCAAAACATTACATTTAGAAATATTCAGGGGCAAATTATTCACCGTACACCATGCTCCCAAAATATCCACTTGACTCTGCAGAAACAAGCAATCCGTAATGGTGCGTATTCTCTGGAAGAGCTTGACATCATCTGCAAATAAAAGTCTATGGCAGCCCAATTCAGAGCAGATGTCATTAATAAATATTGCAAATAATAAGGGACCTAGATTGCTACCCTGTGGAACTCCTGAGGTGGCAGTGAAGTAAGATGATTTGTGACCAGCATAACTGACGTATTGAACTCTATTCATCAAGTTATGTGTGCTTAATTAGGAATTCTCCACAAAGCGACCCTGCCTGGACTTCTAAAGGTATTAGGGATTTAAAACACTTTGGTGAAAAAGTAAAAAGACATAAAGTAAGTGAAAAACATGATAGAATATTCAGTTTTGGGGAAGGTAAATATAATGTGTCAGCTGAACACTGAATATAGATTAAATATAATTCAGCACAATGAAAACGTCGGTAAAAACATATTCTTGGAAAATTAATAGACTGTATTAAGTTCTGTGGCATGTTTGAAATCGCTTTAAGGGGCCATGACGAAACACAAGACAGTGCGAATCCGGGGATTTTTCGTGGATTGGTTAATTTATTGGCAG